>CM076533.1:1458548-1843344 GCA_038429875.1 Poecile montanus
GGGGGGGGTTTCACTGACCCCTCTCCCCCCTCCCCTTTTTCTCTCCCCCCCCCTCCAGATGTTCCAGCTGTGCCGCCCCCGCGGGGGCCGCGCCCTCCTGGGGCTGCGGCTGCTCCGGGGCCCCCCCGGGCCCGCCCGCCCCGTCAGCTACCGGCCCCTGCGCAAGGTCCTGGTGGCCAACCGGGGTGAGAGCGGCTGCCCGGGGGGGTCACCGACCCCCAGAGACCCCCTGAGACCCCCGGAGACCCCCCCATAGCCCCCTGAACCCCCCTGAGCCCCCCCCGATCCTCCTGGAGCCCCCAATGTCCCTTTAACCCCTCCCCCTGTGTCCCCTGACCCCGTGCGATCCCAGGTGAGGTTACCGAGCACGTGTCCCCAAGGTGTCCTCGAGGTGTCCCCGAAGTGTCCCCAGAGTGTCCCTAAGGTGTCCTCAAGGTGTCCCAAAGGTGTCCTAAGAGTGTCCCCAGAGTGTCCCCAAGATGTCCTCAGAGTGTCCCAAGGTGTTCCCAAGGTGTCCCCAGAGTGTCCCCAAGGTGTCCCCAGAGTGTTCCTAAGGTGTCCCCAAGGTGTCCCCAAAGTGTCCCCAGAGTGTCCCTAAGGTGTCCTCAAGGTGTCCCCAAGGTGTCCTCAGAGTGTCCCCGGAGTGTCCTCAGAGTGTCCCCGGAGTGTCCTCAGAGTGTCCCCAAGGTGTCCCCAAGGTGTCCTCAAGGTGTCCTCAAGGTATCCTAAGAGTGTCCCCAAGGTGTCCCCAAAGTGTCCCCAGAGTGTCCCTGGAGTGTTCCCAAGGTGTCCCCAGAGTGTCCCCAAGGTGTCCTCAGAGTGTCCCCAAGGTGTTCCCAAGGTGTCCCCAGAGTGTCCCCAAAGTGTCCTCAAGGTGTCCCCAAAGTGTCCCCCAGAGTGTCCCTAAGGTGCCCTCAAGGTGTCTCCAGAGTGTCCTCAAGGTGTCCCCAAAGTGTCCCCAAAGTGTCCTCAAGGTGTCCTCAAGGTGTCCCCAAAGTGTCCCTGGAGTGTCCCCAGAGTGTCCCCACAGTGTCCCCATGTCCCTGTCCCCATGTCCCCAGGCTGTCCCCATGTCCCTGTCCCGTGTCCCCAAGCTGTCCCTGTCCCCAGGTGAGATCGCCATCCGCGTGTTCTGGGCGTGCACGGAGCTGGGGATCCGCACGGTGGCCGTGTCCCCAGAGTGTCCCTGTCCCCATGTCCCTGTCCCCATGTCCCCAGGGTGTCCCCAGGGTGTCCCCAGGGTGTCCCCATCATGTCCCCAAGCTGTCCCTGTCCCCAGGTGAGATCGCCATCCGTGTGTTCCGGGCGTGCACGGAGCTGGGGATCCGCACGGTGGCCGTGTCCCTGTCCCCCTGTCCCTGTCCCCATGTCCCCGTGTCCCCATCATGTCCCCGTGTCCCTGTCCCCAGGTGAGATTGCCATCCGCGTGTTCCGGGCGTGCACGGAGCTGGGGATCCGCACGGTGGCCGTGTACTCGGAGCAGGACACGGGCCAGATGCACCGGCAGAAGGCGGACGAGGCGTACCTGGTGGGGCGGGGGCTGCCCCCCGTGCAGGCCTACCTGCACATCCCCGACATCATCCGGGTGGCACAGGTGGGACACCTGGGGGGACGGCTGGGGACACCTGGGGACGGCTGGGGACACACCTGGGGACAACTGGGAATGGCTGGGGACACACCTGGGGACGATTGGGGACACACCTGGGAATGGCTGGGGACACACCTGGGGACACCTGGGGACACCTGGGGATGGCGGGGACATCTGAGGACACACCTGGGGATGGCTGGGGACACACCTGGGGACACCTGGGGACGGCTGGGGACACACCTGGGGACACCTGGGGACACCTGGGGATGGCAGGGGACACACCTGGGGACAACTGGGGACACCTGGGGATGGCGGGGACATCTGAGGACACACCTGGGGATGGCTGGGGACACACCTGGGGACACCTGGGAATGGCTGGGGACACACCTGGGGGACAGCTGGGAATGGCTGGGGACACACCTGGGGACACCTGGGGACGGCTGGGGACACACCTGGGGACACCTGGGGACACCTGGGGATGGCAGGGACATCTGAGGACACACCTGGGGATGGTGGGGGACACACCTGGGGACGGTTGGGGACACACCTGGGGATGGCTGGGGACATCTGAGGACACACCTGGGGATGGCTGGGTACAGCTGGGAATGGCTGGGGACACACCTGGGGATGGCTGGGGACACACCTGGGGACACACCTGGGGACACCTGGGGGTGGTTTGGGGATGGCTGGGGATCCCATGACCCCCCCCAAAAACCCCCGGGGGTCTCCAGGCAGCCCTGTGACCCCCAAAGCCCCTGGGGGGCTCCTGATGACCCCCCAGAGCCCCCCGGGGGGTTCCTGGTGACCCCATGACCCCTCCAATGCCCAGAGGGGGTTCCTGGTGACCCCATGACCCCCCCAAACCCCCCGGGGGTCTCCAGGCAGCCCCGTGACCCCCCCAATGCCCAGAGGGGGGCTTCTGGTGACCCCCAAACCCCCCCAATGCTCAGAGGGGTCTCCTGGTGACCCCATG
Source organism: Poecile montanus (assembly GCA_038429875.1). Classification (NCBI taxonomy): domain Eukaryota; kingdom Metazoa; phylum Chordata; class Aves; order Passeriformes; family Paridae; genus Poecile; species Poecile montanus. The sequence continues at coordinate 1,461,110 of CM076533.1, forward strand.
ACCCTGGAAGTGCCCAGAGGGGGCTCCTGGTGACCCCCAAACCCCCCGGGGGTCTCCAAGCAGCCCCGTGACCCCCCCAATGCCCAGAGGGGGCTTCTGGTGACCCCATGACCCTGTCAGTGTCCACAGGGGGGTCCTGGTGGCCCTGTGACCCCCCCAATGCCCAGAGGGGGTCTCCTGGTGACCCCATGACCCTGTCAGTGTCCACAGGGGGGTCCTGGTGGCCCCGTGACCCCCCCCAATGCCCAGAGGGGGCTCCTGGTGACCCCCAAACCCCTCGGGGGTCTCCAGGCAGCCCCGTGACCCCCCCGTGCCCCCCCAGGAGAACGAGGTGGACGCCATCCACCCCGGTTACGGTTTCCTGTCGGAGCGCGCCGATTTTGCCCAGGCCTGCGTGGACGCCGGCGTTCGCTTCGTGGGGCGCGGCCGGACGTGGTGCGCAGGATGGGCGACAAAGTGGAGGCTCGGGCCATCGCCATCGCCGCCGGTGGGCACCGGGGGGGCTGGGGAGGGGGCTGGGGGGATCTGGGGGGGGATTTGGGGGAGTTATGGGGGGGATTTGGGGGAGTTATGGGGGGGATTTGGGGGAGTTATGGGGCGTTATGGGGGTTAAAGGGGGATTTGGGGGAGTTATGGGGAGTTATGGGGGGATTGGGGGGGATTTGGGGGAGTTATGGGGGTTTCAAGGGGGATTTGGGGGGAGTTGGGGGGGATTTGGGGGAGTTATGGGGGGTTATGGGGGATTTGGGGGGTTATGGGGGGTTATGGGGGTTTCAAGGGGGATTTGGGGGGTTAAAGGGGGACTTGGGGGGGAGTTGAGGGATTTGTGGGGGTTATGGGGGGTTATGGGGGTTTCAAGGGGGATTTGGGGGGGATTTAGGGGGAGTTATGGGGGTTAAAGGGGGGTTTGGTATGGTTGAAGGGGGATTTGGGGGGTTAAAGGGGGATTTGGGGGGGAGCTGAGGGATTTGGGGGGGTTATGGGGGGTTCTAGGGGGATTTGGGGGATTAAAGAGGGATTTGGGGGAGTTGGGGGGGATTTGGGGGATTTGGGGGGGATTTGGAGGGGTTATGGGAGGTTAAAGGGAGATTTGGGAGGGTTGAAGGGAGATTTGGGGGAGTTATGGGGGGTTATGGGGGGGATTTGGGGGAGTTATGGGAGGATTGGAAGGGGATTTGGGGGAGTTATGGGGGGTTATGGGGGTTTCAAGGGGGATTTGGGGGGTTAAAGGGGGATTTGGGGGGGAGTTGAGGGATTTGGGGGGGTTATGGGGGGTTAGGGGGGTTTCAAGGGGGATTTGGGGGGTTAAAGGGGGGTTTGGTATGGTTGAAGGGGGATTTGGGGGGTTAAAGGGGGATTTGGGGGGGAGTTGAGGGATTTGGGGGGGTTATGGGGGGTTCTAGGGGGATTTGGGGGATTAAAGAGGGATTTGGGGGAGTTGGGGGGATTTGGGGGAGTTATGGGGGGATTTGGGGGGGATTTGGAGGGGTTATGGGAGGTTAAAGGGAGATTTGGGAGGGTTGAAGGGAGATTTGGGGGAGTTATGGGGGGGATTTGGGGGGAGTTATAGGGGTTTCAAGGGGGATTTGGGGGAGATTTGGGGGGTTAAAGGGGGATTTGGTAGGGTTGAAGGGGGATTTGGGGGGTTCAAGGGGGGATTTGGGGGAGTTATGGGGGGTTAAGGGAGGAGTTGGGGTGTTATGGGGGGATTTGGGGGGTTAAAGAGGGATTTGGGGGGGAGTTAGGGAGGTTATGGGGGTTCAAGGGGGATTTGGGGGGTTAAAGGGGATTTGGGGGGTTGTAGACGGGTATGTTGGGGGCTTTTTGTGGGTCTCAGTGGGATTTTTGGGGGTCTCCAGGGAATTTTGGGGGTCTCGGGGGGTTTTTGGGGGTCCCTGACGCCCCCGTGCCCCCCAGGGGTGCCGGTGGTGCCGGGGACGCCGTCGCCGGTGTCGGCGCTGGCCGAGGCTCAGGAATTCGCCGCCCGTGTCGGGTTCCCGGTGATCCTCAAGGCCGCGCACGGCGGCGGCGGCCGCGGGATGAGGGTGGTCCGGGCCCCCGAGGTACCAAAAACCCCAAAACCCCAAAACCCTAAACCTCAAATCCCCAAAACCCCAAATCCCCAAAACTCCAAACCCCCAAAACTCCAAATCCCCAAAAGTCCAAATCCCCAAACCCCAAAAACCTCAAAATCCCAAACCCCAAATCTCCCAAACCCCAAAACTCCAAATCCCCAAATCCCCAAACCTCCAAATCCCCAAAACCCCAAACCCCCAAAACTCCAAACCTCAAATCCCCAAAACCCCAAATCCCCAAAACTCCAAACCCCCAAAACTCCAAATCCCCAAAAGTCCAAACCCTCAAAACCCAAACCCCAAAAACCCCAAACCTCAAACCCCCAAACCCCAAAAACTCTAAATCCCCAAAACCCCAAATCCCCAAAACCCCAAACCTCAAACCCCCAAATCCCCAAAACCCCAAATCCCCAAAACCCCCAAACCCCCAAAACCTCAAATCCCCAAATCCCCAAATTCCCCGGAACTGCAGCACCCAGAAACCCAAACCCCCCTGGATCCCAAATCCCCCAAAACTCCAAACCCCATGGAATTGCAGCACCCAGGGACCCAAATCCCCCCAGGAACCCAAATTCCTGCAACCCCAACCCCCCAAATCCCCAAACCCCAAATCCCCCAGGAACCCAAATCCCCAGGAACGCCAAATCCCCGCAATCCCGAGTTGCTGGGAGACGAAATTCCCCAGGAATGTCAAATCCCGGAAACCCAAAACTCCTGGATCCCAAATCCCCAGGAACCCCAAATCCCGGCTCTTGGAGGACCCCAAAATTGGGGTGGGGGGACTCTGGATTTGGGGGAGCTCTGGGGTTGGAGGTACCCCAGGTTTTGGGGTTCCCCCATTTGGGGGGGATCCCAGATTTGGGAAGAGCCAGGAATTTTGGGATCCCTGGATTTGGGGGAGGAGGGGGTGGGTGAATCCTGGGATTTGGGATCCCCAAGATTTGGGGTCCCTGGATTTGGGGGAAACTCGAGGCAGAGATACCCTGGGTTTTGGGGTCCCTGGGTTTTGGGGTCCATGGATTTAGGATCCCTGGAATTTGGGGTCTCCGTATTTAGGACCCCTGAGTTTTGGGGGTCCCTGGATTTTTGGGGGTCCCTGGAATTTGGAATCCTTGTATTTAGGACCCCTGGATTTTGGGGGTCCCTGGAATTTGGGATTCCTGGGGTTTTGGGGTCTCTGGATTTCAGACCCCTGGAATTTGGGGTCCCTGGAATTTGAAGTCCCTACATTTAGCAATGCTGGGTTTTGGGGGTCCCTGGATTTAGGACCCCTGGGTTTTGGGGTCCCTGGAATTTGGAATCCCTAGATTTAGGACCCCTGGGTTTTGGGGGTCCCTGGGTTTTGGGGTCCCTGGATTTTTGGGGGTCTCTGTATTTTGGACCCCTGGGTTTTGGGGTCCCTGGAAATTCAGGGTCCCTGAAATTTGGGGTCTCTGTATTTTGGACCCCTGGGTTTTGGGGTCCCTGGATTTTTAGGGGTCCCTGTATTTAGGACCCCTGGGTTTTCAGGGGTCCCCTGGAATTTGGGGAGACACTTTTTGGGGTCCCGCAGGAGCTGGAGGAGAATTTCTCCCGCGCCACCTCGGAGGCGTTGGCCGCCTTCGGCAACGGGGACCTGTTCGTGGAGAAATTCATCGAGCGCCCGCGGCACATCGAGGTCCAGATCCTGGGTACGACCGGGGGGGATTTTGGGGGGTCCCTGGAACATTGGGGGGTCCCTGGAACATTGGGGGGTCCCTGGCACATCGGGGTCCAGATCCTGGGTACGGCCGGGGGGATTCTGGGGGGTCCCTGGCACATTTTGGGGTCCCTGGCACCTTGGGGGGTCCCTGGCACTTTGGGGGGTCCCTGGCACATCGAGGTCCAGATCCTGGGTACGGCCAGGGGGGATTTTGGGGGGATTTTGGGGGGTCCCTGGCACATTTTGGGGTCCCTGGCACATTTTGGGGGGTCCCTGGCACATCGGGAGGTGCCTGGGGGCTCCAGGGAGGTCCCTGGGGACTTTTAGGATACCTGGAAAACCTTTCAAGGGTCCCATTTTGGGGTTCCCGGGTCCTTTTTGGGGTGTCCGAGTCCCTTTCTGGGGTATCCAAGTCCCTTTTTGGGATATGCAAGTCCCTTTTGGGGCGTCCAGGTCCCTTTTGGGGCGTCCAGGTCCCTTTTGGGGGTGTCCAGGTGCATTTTTGGGGTATCCAGGCCCATTTTTAGGGTATCCAGGTGCATTTCTGGGGTATCCAAGTGCATTTTGGGGTATCCAGGTCCCTTTTAGGCATGTCCAGATGCATTTAGGGGTCCCCAGGTGAATTTTGGGGTCCCCAGGTGACTCCCACGGGAACGTGGTCCATCTCTACGAGCGGGACTGCTCAGTGCAGGTCCCTTTTGGGGGTTTCCAGGTCCCTTTTGGGGGTGTCCAGGTCCCTTTTAGGGGTGTCCAGGTGGATTTTAGGTGTGTCCAGGTCCCTTTTGGGGGTGTCCAGGTCCCTTTTTGGGGTCCCCAGATGCATTTAGGGGTCCCCAGGTGGATTTTGGGGTCCCCACATGCATTTTGGGGTCCCCAGGTGACTCCCATGGGAACGTGGTCCATCTCTACGAGTGGGACTGCTCAGTGCAGGTCCCTTTTAGGGGTGTCCAGGTACATTTTGGGGTCCCCAGGTCCCTTTTGGGGTGTCCAGGTACATTTTGGGGTCCCCAGGTCCCTTTTGGGGTCCCCAGGTCATTTTTGGGGTCCCCAGGTGACTCCCACGGGAACGTGGTCCATCACTACGAGCGGGACTGCTCGGTGCAGGTCCCTTTTAGGGGTGTCCAGGTCCCTTTTAGGGGTGTCCAGGTACATTTTGGGGTCCCCAGATGCATTTAGGGGTGTCCAGGTGCATTTTGGGGTCCCCAGGTGACTCCCACGGGAACGTGGTCCATCTCTACGAGTGGGACTGCTCGGTGCAGGTCCCTTTTGGGGTCCCCAGGTGCATTTTAGGGGTATCCAGGTGGATTTTAGGGGTCCCCAGGTGCATTTTGAGGGTCCCCAGGTGGATTTTGGGGTCCCCAGGTGATTTTTGGGGTCCCCAGGTGACTCCCACGGGAACGTGGTCCATCTCTACGAGCGGGACTGCTCGGTGCAGCGCCGGCACCAGAAGGTGGTGGAGATCGCCCCGGCAGCGCGGCTGCCCCCGGAGCTCCGCGCCCGCCTGGCCGACGACGCCGTGCGCCTGGCGCGGCAGGTGGGGGACACCTGAGGGGTTTGGGGACACCTGCGGGGTTTGGGGACACCTGGGGGACACCTGGGGGACACCTGAGGACTCCTGGGGGACACCTGAGGACTCCTGGGGGACACCTGCGGGATTTGGGGACACACCTGGGGGACACCTGCGGGGTTTGGGGACACCTGTGGACTCCTGGGGGCTCCTGGGGACACACCTGGGTGACACCTGCAGGATTTGGGGACACCTGGGGGATTTGGGGACATCTGGGGGACACCTGCGGACACCTGGGGGACACCTGGGGGCTCCTGGGGGCACCTGGGGGATTTGGGGTCACCTGGGGATACCTGGGGGTCACCTGGGGACACACCTGGAGGCTTTGGGGTCACCTGGGGGCTTTCGGGACACCTGGGGATGGCTGGGGACACACCTGGGGACACCTGGGGGATTTGGGGACACCTGGGGACACACCTGAAGACACCTGGGGGATTTGGGGACACCTGGGGACACACCTGGGGACCAGAGGGACTGGCACAACGGTGAGGACTGGGACAGTGAGGGGTGCGGCCCTGGGAGAATGGTGGGGGGTGGCCCAGGTGGACACTGGGGGGGACCCCAGGAATTGGGGCTGGGGGGTCCCAGGAGGACCCTGGTGACCAGGGGGTCCCAGGAATTTGGGCTGGGGGTCCCCAGGAATTGGGGCTGGGGTCCCAGGAGGTGCCCGGGGTCCCCAGGAATTGGGTCTGGGGTCCCAGGAATTGGGGCTGGGGGTCCCCAGGAGGACACTGGTGACCAGGGGGTCCCAGGAATTGGGTCTGGGGTCCCAGGAGGTGCCCAGGGTCCCCAGGAATTGGGTCTGGGGGTCCCCAGGAATTGGGGTTTGGGGTCCCAGGAGGTGCCCGGGGTCCCCAGGAATTGGGTCTGGGGGTCCCCAGGAGTTGGGGCTGGGGGGTCCCCAGGCATTGGGGCTGGGGGTCCCCAGGAATTGGGTCTGGGGTCCCAGGAGGTGCCCGGGGTCCCCAGGAATTGGGTCTGGGGGTCCCCAGGAATTGGGTCTGGGGTCCCAGGAGGTGCCCGGGGTCCCCAGGAATTGGGTCTGGGGTCCCAGGAGGTGCCCGGGGTCCCCTGACAGCGGCTCTGGGCCAGGTGGGCTACGAGAACGCCGGCACCGTGGAGTTCCTGGTGGACCAGAGCGGGGATTATTACTTCATCGAGGTGAACTCACGGCTGCAGGTGGAGCACACGGTCACCGAGGAGATCACCGAGTGAGCGGGGACCCCAAAACCCCGGGGGGACCCCAAAACCACGGGGGGACCCCAAAAACCGCGGGGGGACCCCAAAACCCCGGGGGGACCCCAAAAACCGCGGGGGGATCCCAGAAACTGCGGGGGGGACCCCAAAAACTGCGGGGGGACCCCAAAAACCACGAGGGGACCCCAGAAACTGCAGGGGGATCCCAAAAACTGTGGGGGGACCCCAAAAACCGCGAGGGGACCCCCCTTCCTCAGCAGCAGGGTCCCTGCAGGGGTGGGGGATGCTCTGGTTCCCCGGATTCCCCCCCGACCCCGTGTCCCCAGTGTCCCCCCGTGTCCCCAATGTCCCTCGATGTCCCCAGTGTCCCCCCATGTCCCCAATGTCCCCTGTCCCTGTGCTGTCCCCTGTCCCTGACTGTGTCCCTGTCCCTGTGCTGTCCCCTGTCCCTGACTGTCCCCGTGTCCCTGACACTGTCCCTCTGTCCCCGTGTCCCTGTCCCCGTGTCCATGATGCTGTCCCCATGTCTCTGACTTTGTCCCTGTCCCTGACTGTGTCCCCCTGTCCCCGTGCTGTCCCCTGTCCCCATGCTGTCCCCTGTCCCTGACTGTCCCCTGTCCCTGACTCTGTCCCTGTGCTGTCCCCTGTCCCTGTCCCCATGTCCCTAATGCTGTCCCCGTGCTGTCCCCATGTCCCTGACTCTGTCCCCTGTCCCTGACTGTGTCCCCTGTCCCTGTCCCCGTGGCAGTGTGGACCTGGTTCACGCCCAGCTGCAGGTGGCCGCGGGTCGCTCTCTGCCGGAGCTGGGGCTGGAGCAGGAGCGGATCCGCGTCAACGGCTGCGCCATCCAGTGCCGCGTCACCACCGAGGACCCCGCGCGCGGCTTCCAGCCCGACACCGGCCGCATCGAGGTGCGGGACCCCCGGGAGCCCTCCCTGGGACCCCCAAGACCCCTGGGACCCCTCCCTGGGACCCCCAAGACCTCCAGGACATCCGGGACCCCCTGGGACCCCTCCCTCGGACCCCCGGGACTCTGCCCATGGATCCATCCCGGGACCCCCTGCCCATGGACCCCTGGGACCCCTCCCATGGACCCCTCCCATGGATCCATCCCTGGACCCCTCCCATGGACCCCCGGGACCCCCAGGACCCTGCCCATGGACCCCCAGGACCCCTCCCATGGACCCCCGGGACCCCCGGGACCCCTCCCATGGATCCATCCCTGGACCCCTCCCATGGACCCTCGGGACCCCCAGGACCCTGCCCATGGACCCCCAGGACCCCTCCCATGGATCCATCCCGGGACCCCTCCCTGGGACCCCTGGGACCCCCTGGGACCCCTCCCACGGACCCCTGGGACCCCCTGGGACCCCTCCCTGGGACCCCCGGGACCCCTCCCATGGATCCATCCCTGGACCCCTCCCATGGACCCCCAGGACCCCTGGGACCCCTCCCATGGATCCATCCCATGGATCCATCCCTGAACCCCTCCCATGGACCCCCGGGACCCCCGGGACCCTGCCCATGGACCCCCAGGACCCCTCCCATGGATCCATCCCGGGACCCCTCCCTGGGACCCCTGGGACCCCCTGGGACCCCTCCCATGGACCCCTGGGACCCCCTGGGACCCCTCCCTGGGACCCCCAGGACCTCTCCCATGGATCCATCCCGGCACCCCCTGGGACCCCTCCCATGGACCCCCATGGGACCCCCTGCCCATGGACCCATCCTGGGACCCCCGGGACCCCTCCCTGGGACCTCTCCCATGGATCCCCGTGGTCTCCTGGTCTCAGAGTGTCTGTAGGATGTTGGGGTGTCTCTAGGATCAGGCTGTCCGTAGGGTTTTGGGCTGTTTTTAGGGTTTTGGGGCTGTCTGTAGGGTTTTGGGCTGTTTTTAGGGTTTTGGGGTGTCTCTAGGATGTTGGGGTGTCTCTAGGATCAGGCTATCTCTAGGATTTTGGGCTGTTTTTAGGGTTTTGAGCTGTCTGTAGGGTTTTGGGGTGTCCATAGGGTTTTTGGCTGTTTTTAGGGTTTTGGGCTGTTTTTAGGGTTTTGGGCTGTTTTTAGGGTTTTGGGGTGTCCATAGGGTTTTGGGGTGTCTCTAGGATCAGGCTATCTCTAGGATCAGGCTGTTTTTAGGGTTTTGGGGTGTCTCTAGGGTTTTGGGGTGTCCATAGGGTTTTGGGGTGTCTCTAGGATCAGGCTATCTCTAGGATCAGGCTGTTTTTAGGGTTTTGGGCTGTTTTTAGGGTTTTGGGGTGTCTCTAGGGTTTTGGGGTGTCCATAGGGTTTTGGGGTGTCTCTAGGATCAGGCTATCTCTAGGATCAGGCTGTTTTTAGGGTTTTGGGCTGTTTTTAGGGTTTTGGGGTGTCTCTAGGGTTTTGGGGTGTCCATAGGGTTTTGGGGTGTCTCTAGGATCAGGCTATCTCTAGGATCAGGCTGTCTCTAGGGTTTTGGGGTGTCTGTAGGGTTTTGGGGTGTCTCTAAGGTTTTGGGGTGTCTCGCTGCAGGTGTTCCGCTCCGGGGAGGGGATGGGGATCCGCCTGGACGGGGCCTCGGCGTTCCAGGGCGCTCTGATCTCTCCGCACTACGACTCGCTGCTGGTCAAGGTGGTGGCCCACGGGCCGGACCAGCCGGCGGCCGCAGCCAAGATGAGCCGGGCCCTGGCCGAGTTCCGCATCCGGGGGGTCAAGGTGGGGATTTTGGGGGGTTTGGGGGGGTCCCGTGTGGGGCACGAGGGGTTTTGGGGAGGGAAATGGTGCTGGAAGGGATTTGGGGGGTCCTGGGGTGACATTGGGGGGGTGTGGGAGGTGTTGGGGAGGGTCCCGTGTGGGGCACGAGGGGTTGGGGGGGTCCTGGTGTGGTTTGGGGGTTTTGGGGGGGGTCCCGTGTGGGGCACGAGGGGTTGGGGGGGTCCTGGTGCGGTTTGGGGGTCTTGGGGGGGTCCCGTGTGACACGTGAAGGGTTTGGGGGGATCTTGGGGTGGTGCATGAGTGGGTTTGGGGGATTTTGGGGGGGTCTTGTGGGATGGACGAGGGGTTTGGGGGAGTCTTGGTGACCTCCCCATGCCCCACATGAGGATTTGGGGGGTCCTGATGTCCCCCCACGAGGATTTGGGGGGCTCCCAATGACCCCAGTGAGGATTTGGGGTCTCCCAATGACCCCAATGAGGATTTGGGGCTCTCCCAATGACCCCAATGAGGATTTGGGGGTCTCCCAATGACCCCAATGAGGATTTGGGGGTCTCCCAATGACCCCAATGAGGATTTGGGGCTCTCCCGATGACCCAAATGAAGATTTGGGGGTCTCCTGATGACCCCAATGAAGATTGGGGGCTCTCCTGATGACCCCAGTGAGGATTTGGGGCTCTCCCGATGTCCTAAAGGAAGATTTGGGGGTCTCCCGATGACCCCAATGAGGATTTGGGGGTCTCCTGATGTCCCCAATGAAGATTTGGGGCTCTCCTGATGACCCCCCCGGGTTTGGGGGTCTCCCGATGACCCCAATGAAGATTTGGGGGTCTCCCAATGACCCCAATGAAGATTTGGGGGTCTCCCAATGACCCCGCTGGGTTTGGGGGTCTCCTGATGACCCCAATGAGGATTTGGGGTCTCCCAATGTCCCCAATGAGGATTTGGGGTCTCCTGATGTCCCCAATGAGGATTTGGGGGTCTCCCAATGACCCCAATGAGGATTTGGGGGTCTCCCAATGTCCCCAGTGAAGATTTGGGGCTCTCCCGATGTCCTAAATGAAGATTTGGGGGTCTCCTGATGACCCCAATGAAGATTGGGGGCTCTCCTGAGGACCCCAGTGAGGATTTGGGGCTCTCCCAATGACCCCAATGAAGATTTGGGGGTCTCTCGATGACCCCAGTGAAAATTTGGGGCTCTCCCGATGTCCTAAATGAAGATTTGGGGTCTCCCAATGTCCCCAATGAGGATTTGGGGCTCTCCTGATGACCCCCCCGGGTTTGGGGGTCTCCCGATGACCCCAATGAAGATTTGGGGGTCTCCCAATGACCCCGCCGGGTTTGGGGCTCTCCTGATGACCCCCCCGGGTTTGGGGGTCTCCCGATGACCCCCCCGGGTTTGGGGGCAGCTGGGGGGTCCGGCTGCCCCTCTGAGGCCGCGCTGTCCCCGCAGACCAACATCCCGTTCCTGCAGAACGTTCTGGCTCACCCGCAGTTCCTGGCGGGCGCAGCCGACACTCAGTTCATCGACGAGAACCCCGAGCTCTTCCACCTGCGCCCGGGGCAGAACCGCGCCCAGAAACTGCTGCACTACCTGGGTGGGGCTGGGGGGGGCTGGGGGGCACCTGGGGGGACACCTGGGGGGGTCTGGGGGGGTCTGGGGGTCACCTGGGTGGGGCTGGGGGGCACCTGGGGGCACCTGGGTGGGGCTGGGGGGGTCTGGGGGGCTCTGAGGGGGTCTGGGGGTCACCTGGGTGGGTCTGGGGGTGTCTGGGGGGATACCTCGGGGGGTCTGGGGGTCACCTGAGGGCACCTGGGTCAGCCGGGGGGGTCTGGGGGGTACCTGGGAGGTGCCTGGGTGTACCTGGGCCACACCTGGGGGGCATCTGGGGGGCCTGAGGGCATCTGCATCACACCTGGGGGGCACCTGGAAGTCACCTGGGGGCACCTGGGTCAGCCTGGGGGCACCTGGGGGGCACCTGGAGGTACCTGGGAGGTGCCTGGCTGTACCTGGGTCACATCTGGGGGGGCCTGAGGGCATCTGCATCACACCTGGGGGGCACCTGGGGGGATCTGGGTCACATCTGGGGGGGCCACCAGGGGTTTTAGGGGGGTCCTGGGGGCTCTCAAAGCTTCCTGTGGGGTTTTAGAGGAGCCCGGAAGGGCTGGGGAGGGTTTTGGGGGGTCTCTGTGGGGGTTTGGGGGGGCCCTGGCTGTGTCACCCCCCTGTCACACCTGTCCCCCCCCCAGGTCACGTGATGGTGAACGGGCCCAGCACCCCCCTGCCCGTGAAGGCCAAGGCGGCGCTGGTGGAGCCCACCCCCCCCCCGGTGCCCATGGGTGAGTGGGGGGCTGGCCCCGCCAGAGTGTCCCCAGAGTGTCCCCAAAGTGTCCCCAGGGTGTCCCCAAAGTGTCCCCAAAGTGTCCCCAGGGTGTCCCCAAAGTGTCCCCAAAGTGTCCCCAAAGTGTCCCCAAAGTGTCCCCAAAATGTCCCCGGGGTGTCCCCAGGGTGTCCCCAAAGTGTCCCCAGAGTGTCCCCAAAGTGTCCCCAAAATGTCCCCGGGGTGTCACAACATGGTCTCTGTGCCCTGAGCATGTGCCACCCTCTGTCACCCCCTCCCTGACGCCTGACCCCTCACTGACCCCCTGGCCTGACCCCTTGCCCTTGGCTGTCCCCCAGCTGTCCCCACACTCTGACCGTGTCCCCTGGCTGTCCCCATGCTCTGTCCCCCCACTCTGACCCGTCCCCGCTGTCCCCCCAGGAGCCCCCCCAGCTGTCCCCACACTCTGACCGTGTCCCCGCTGTCCCCATGCTCTGTCCCCATGCTCTGTCCCCCCACTCTGACCGTGTCCCCCGCTGTCCCCATGCTCTGTCCCCCCACTCTGACCGTGTCCCCCGGCTGTCCCCTGGCTGTCCCCATGCTCTGTCCCCCCACTCTGACCGTGTCCCCGGCTGTCCCCTGGCTGTCCCCCCACTCTGACCCGTCCCCGCTGTCCCCCCAGGAGCCCCCCCAGCTGTCCCCCCACTCTGACCGTGTCCCCCGGCTGTCCCCATGCTCTGTCCCCATGCTCTGTCCCCACACTCTGACCCTGTCCCCCGCTGTCCCCATGCTCTGTCCCCATGCTCTGTCCCCCAGCTGTCCCCCGGCTGTCCCCTGGCTGTCCCCATGCTCTGTCCCCCCACTCTGACCCTGTCCCCCGGCTGTCCCCATGCTCTGTCCCCATGCTCTGTCCCCATGCTCTGTCCCCCCACTCTGACCCTGTCCCCCGGCTGTCCCCATGCTCTGTCCCCATGCTCTGTCCCCATGCTCTGTCCCCCCACTCTGACCGTGTCCCCGCTGTCCCCCCAGGAGCCCCCCCAGCTGTCCCCCCACTCTGACCCGTCCCCGCTGTCCCCATGCTCTGTCCCCTGGCTGTCCCCATGCTCTGTCCCCACACTCTGACCGTGTCCCCGCTGTCCCCCGGCTGTCCCCATGCTCTGTCCCCATGCTCTGTCCCCATGCTCTGTCCCCCCACTCTGACCCGTCCCCGCTGTCCCCTGGCTGTCCCCATGCTCTGTCCCCCCACTCTGACCCTGTCCCCCGGCTGTCCCCTGGCTGTCCCCCCACTCTGACCGTGTCCCCTGGCTGTCCCCATGCTCTGTCCCCAAACTCTGACCCTGTCCCCTGGCTGTCCCCATGCTCTGTCCCCACACTCTGACCGTGTCCCCCGCTGTCCCCATGCTCTGTCCCCCCCCTCTGACCCGTCCCCGCTGTCCCCCCAGGAGCCCCCCCGGCGGGGCTGCGTGCGGTGCTGCAGCGGGAGGGTCCCGGGGGCTTTGCGCGGGCGCTGCGGCGGCACCGGGGGCTGCTGCTGACCGACACCACCTTCCGCGACGCCCACCAGTCCCTGCTGGCCACGCGCGTCCGCACGCGGGACCTGGCCCGGGTGGCGCCGTTCGTGGCCCACGCGCTCAGCCCCCTCTGCAGCCTGGAGACCTGGGGAGGTAACGGGCGGGGCCTGGGGGAGGGGCTTGGTGGGGCGGGGCTGGGGCGGGGCTTAATGGGGTGGGGCCTTGGGAGGGGCTTAATGGGGTGGGGCCGAGGGGGTGGGGGTTAATGGGGTGTGGCAGGGAAGGGGAGGGGCTTAATGGGGTGGGGTTTTGGGAGGGGCTTAATGGGGTGGGCCAGTGAGGGGAGGGGTCTGATGGGGTGTGGCAGAGAGGGGAGGGGTCTAACAGGGTGTGGCAGAGAGGGGAGGGGTCTAACAGGGTGTGGCAGAGAGGGGAGGGGTCTAACAGGGTGTGGCAGAGAGGGGAGGGGTCTAACAGGGTGTGGCAGTGAGGGGAGGGGTCTAACAGGGTGTGGCAGTGATGGGAGGAGTCTAACAGGGTGTGGCAGTGATGGGAGGGGTCTAACAGGGTGTGGCAGAGAGGGGAGGGGTCTAACAGGGTGTGGCAGTGATGGGAGGGGTCTAACAGGGTGTGGCAGTGATGGGAGGGGTCTAACAGGGTGTGGCAGAGAGGGGAGGGGTCTAACAGGGTGTGGCAGTGATGGGAGGAGTCTAACAGGGTGTGGCAGAGAGGGGAGGGGTCTAACAGGGTGTGGCAGAGAGGGGAGGGGTCTAACAGGGTGTGGCAGTGATGGGAGGGGTCTAACAGGGTGTGGCAGTGATGGGAGGGGTCTAACAGGGTGTGGCAGAGAGGGGAGGGGTCTAACAGGGTGTGGCAGTGATGGGAGGAGTCTAACAGTGTGGCAGTGATGGGAGGGGTCTAACAGGGTGTGGCAGAGAGGGGAGGGGTCTAACAGGGTGTGGCAGAGAGGGGAGGGGTCTAACAGGGTGTGGCTGAGAGGGGAGGGGTCTAACAGGGTGTGGCTCCTGGGGTGGGGCTTTTGGGGTGGGGCTTTCCCTGTGGGTGGGGCTTGCAGGGGAACATGGGGGTGTGGCCAAGGGGGAAAGGCAGGGTTTGAATGAAGGGGCGTGGCTCTCATTCGATGGGCGTGGCCTGCACATGAGGGGCGTGGCTCTCATTTGATGGGCGTGGCTTGCACATGAGGGGCGTGGCTCTCATTTGATGGGCGTGGCCTGCACATGAGGGGCGTGTCTCTCCCCTGGGGTGGGGCTTGCACGTGATGGGCGTGGCTTTGATGTGAGGGGCGTGGCTATCGTTTGATGGGCATGGCTGGCCCGTGAGGGGCATGGCTATTATGTGATGGGCGTGGCTATCACTTGATGGGAGTGGCTTATCTGTGAGGGGCGTGGCTATCATTTGATGGCATGGCTTTCATAGGAGGGATGTGGCTATCAATTGATGGGAGTGGCTTTCATAGGAGGGGCGTGGCTATCATTTGATGGGCATGGCTGGCCCGTGAGGGGCATGGCTATTATGTGATGGGCGTGGCTATCAATTGATGGGCATGGCTTGCACACGAGGGGTGTGGCTATAATTTGATGGGCGTGGCCTGCACACGAGGGGTGTGGCTATGATTTGATTGATGTGGCTCTGCCATGGGGCGTGGCTGTCATTTTGTGGGCGTGGCTATGGTTTGATGGGCGTGGCTGGCCCACAATGGGCGTGGCTATGATTTTATGGGCGTGGCTGGCCCACAATGGGCATGGCTATGATTTGATGGGCGTGGCTATGGTTTGATGGGCGTGGCTTGCCCACAAGAGGCGTGGCTATGGTTTGATGGGCATGGCTATGGTTTGATGGGCATGGCTATGATTTGGTGGGCGTGGCTATGTTTTGATGGGCGTGTCCCGGGGCGTGTCTGAGAGCCGGGCGTGTCCCCAGGTGCCACCTTTGACGTGGCCATGCGGTTCCTGCACGAGTGTCCCTGGGAGCGGCTGCGGGAGCTGCGGCGCCTCGTCCCCAACATCCCCTTCCAGATGCTTCTGCGCGGCGCCAACGCCGTGGGCTACACCAACTACCCCGACAACGTCGTGCACCGGTGCGGGACCGCGAGGGGACACGGGGACAGCGTGGGGACACCAGGACAGTGTGGGGACAGCGTGGGGACAGTGTGGGGACAGTGTGGGGACCGCGAGGGGACAGTGTGGGGACCGCGAGGGGACACGGGGACAGCGTGGGGACGCCAGGACAGCGTGGGGACAGCGTGGGGACTGTGTGGGGACCGCGAGGGGACAATGAGGGGACAGTGTGGGGACCGCGAGGGGACACGGGGACGGCGTCGAGACACCAGAACAGCGCAGGGACAGCATGGGGACATCAAGACAACACAGGGACAGCATGGGGACAGTGCGGGGACACCACAGGGACATGAGAACATGGAGGGGCAGAGAGAGACGTGGAGACATTGGGGACAAGGAGGGATGAGGAAGGGGGACAGGGGGACATTGGGGACAAGGGCACATTGGTGACACTGGTGACAAGAGGACACTGGTGACAAGGGGGGATATCTAGGGACAAGAGCACAGGGGATGTCGGGGACACCGAGAACATCGGTGACACAACGGGACAGGGGGGACAGAACGGGACAGGGGGGACAGAACGGGACAGGGGTGACACAACGGGACAGCGGTGACACAACGGGACAGGGGTGACACAACAGGACAGGGGTGACACAACGGGATGGGGGGGACACAACGGGACGGGTGACACAACGGGACGGGGGGACACAACAGGACAGCGGTGACACAACAGGACAGGGGTGACAGAACGGGACGGGGGGACACAACGGGACGGGGGTGACACAACAGGACAGGGGTGACACAACAGGACAGGGGTGACACAGCAGGACAGGGGTGACACAACGGGACAGGGGTGACACAACGGGACAGGGGTGACACAGCAGCACAGGGTTGGGGGGACACAAAGCGACCCCAGCCCCGGGACGTCCCCGCGAGCGCCGGCCGTGTCCCCAGGTTCTGCGAGGTGGCGGTGGCCAATGGCATGGACATCTTCCGCATCTTCGACGCCCTCAACTACGTGCCCAACCTGCTGCTGGGCGTGGAGGCCGCGGGCAACGCCGGCGCCGTGGTGGAGGCCGCGCTGTCCTACACCGGCGACGTGGCCGACCCCGCGCGCACCAAGTACGGCCTGGACTATTACCTGGGGCTGGCCCGCGAGCTGGTGGCCGCCGGGACACACGTGCTGTGCATCAAGGTCTGGGGGGGTCCTGGGGGGGTTTGGGGGGGTTTGGGGGGGTCCTGGGGGGGTTTGGGGGGGTTGGGAGAGGGGATTTGGGGGGAATGGGATGGGGATGGTCCCAGAGCTGGTGGCTGTGGGGACACACGTGCTGTGCATCAAGGTCTGGGGGGGTCCTGGGGGGGTCCTGGGGGGGCTTGGGGGGTCCTGGGGGTCACTCAGGAGGTTCTGGGAAGGTTTGGGGGGTCCTGGGGGCACTCAGAGGGTCCTGGGAAGGTTTGGGGGGTCCTGGGGGTCACTCAGGAGGTTCTGGGATGGTTTGGGGGGTGCTGGGGGTCACTCAGAGGGTTCTGTGAAGGTTTGGGGGTCCTGGGGGGCACTCAGGATGTTCTGGAGGGGTTTTGGGGGTCCTGGGGGTCACTCAGGAGGTTCTGGAGGGGTTTTGGGGGTCCTGGGGGTCACTCAGGAGGTTCTGGGATGGTTTGGGGGGTGCTGGGGGTCACTCAGAGGGTCCTGAGAAGGTTTGGGGGCTCCTGGGAAGGTTGTGAGGGAGGATCTGGGGGTGCCGTGGGGCTGAGGAGGATTTGGGGCTCCCCCATTCCCCCGGACTGATCTCTACATGGGGAGGGGGTGACACAGGAGTGTCCCCAGCCCCACCAGTGACCCCCCCTGTGACCCCCGTGACCCCCGTGTCCCCTCCCCAGGACATGGCGGGGCTGCTGACCCCCGCGGCCGCCCGGCTGCTGGTGGGGGCCCTGCGGGAGCAGCACCCCGAGGTGCCCCTGCACGTCCACACCCACGACACGGCCGGCGCCGGCGTGGCCTCCATGCTGGCCGCGGCCCAGGCCGGCGCCGACGTGGTGGACGTGGCCGTGGACGCCATGTCCGGCATGACCTCCCAGCCCAGCATGGGCGCCGTGGTGGCCTGCGCCCGGGGGACACCGCTGGACACAGGTGGGGACAGCCGCGGGTGGGGGTGGCACCCAGGGGTGGAGGGACACCGAGGGTTGGAGGGGACAATGAGGGTTTGAGATGTCACCAAGGGTTTGGAGGGGACACCGAGGGTTGGAGGGGACAATGAGGGTTTGGAGATGTCACCAAGGGTTGGAGGGGACAATGAGGGTTTGGAGATGTCACCAAGGGTTGGAGGGGACACCAAGGGTTTGGAGGGGACACCGAGGGTTTGGAGGGACACTGAGGATTTGGAGATGTCACCAAGGGTTTGGAGGGGACACCGAGGGTTGGAGGGGACAATGAGGGTTGTGAGAAGCCACCAAGGGTTTGGAGGGACACTGAGGATTTGGAGATGCCACCAAGGGTTGGAGATGCCACCAAGGGTTTGGAGGGACACTGAGGATTTGGAGATGTCACCAAGGGTTTGGAGGGGACAGTGAGGGTTTGAGGAGCCACCAAAGGTTGGAGGGACAACGAGGGTTTGTAGGGGACATCAAGAGCTGGAGGGACAATTAGGGTTGGAGATGCCACCAAGGGTTTGGAAAAGCCACCAAGGGTTTGGACGGATCTCCAAGGGTTGGAGAGGCATTGAGGGTTTGAGATGTCACCAAGGCTTGAAGGGGACAATCAGGGTTTGGAGGTGTCACCAAGGCCTTGAGAAGCCACCACAGTCACGGTGATGCCACCACAGCCCTGGAGGTGCCACCACCGCCAGGACTTAATTCCCAATCCACGGCACCCCCATCACCACACCCGCACTGTGTCCCCACAATGTCCCCATGGTGTCCCCACAGTGTTCCCACAGTGTCCCCTCAGTGTCCCCTCACGTCCCCACCATGTCCCCTCAGTGTCCCCTCAGTGTCCCCTCGTGTCCCCAGGCATCTCCCTGGAGCGGGTGTTCGAGTACAGCGAGTACTGGGAGGTGTCCCCATGGTGTCCCCACGATGTCCCTGTCCCCTCAGTGTCCCCTCAGTGTCCCCTCAGTGTCCCCTCAGTGTCCCCTCGTGTCCCCAGGCATCTCCCTGGAGCGGGTGTTCGAGTACAGCGAGTACTGGGAGGTGTCCCCACAGTTTCCCCATGGTGTCCCCACGATGTCCCTGTCCCCTCAGTGTCCCCACACTGTCCCTGTCCCCATGGTGTCCCCTCAGTGTCCCCACGATGTCCCTCTCCCCTCAGTGTCCCCTCAGTGTCCCCACGGTGTCCCCACGCTGTCCCTGTCCCCTCAGTGTCCCCTCAGTGTCCCCACGATGTCCCTCTCCCCTCAGTGTCCCCTCAGTGTCCCCTCAGTGTCCCCACGCTGTCCCTGTCCCCTCAGTGTCCCCTCAGTGTCCCCTCAGTGTCCCCTCAGTGTCCCCTCAGTGTCCCCTCGTGTCCCCTCGTGTCCCCAGGCATCTCCCTGGAGCGGGTGTTCGAGTACAGCGAGTACTGGGAGGTGTCCCCACGGTGTCCCCACGATGTCCCCTCGGTGTCCCTGTCCCCTCAGTGTCCCCACGCTGTCCCTGTCCCCTCAGTGTCCCCTCAGTGTCCCTGTCCCCATGGTGTCCCCTCAGTGTCCCCACGGTGTCCCCACGCTGTCCCTGTCCCCTCAGTGTCCCCTCGTGTCCCCAGGCATCTCCCTGGAGCGGGTGTTTGAGTACAGCGAGTACTGGGAGGTGTCCCCATGGTGTCCCCACGATGTCCCTGTCCCCTCAGTGTCCCCACGCTGTCCCTGTCCCCTCAGTGTCCCCTCAGTGTCCCCACGATGTCCCCATGCTGTCCCTGTCCCCTCAGTGTCCCCTCAGTGTCCCCTCAGTGTCCCCTGGTGTCCCCAGGCATCTCCCTGGAGCGGGTGTTCGAGTACAGCGAGTACTGGGAGGTGTCCCCATGGTGTCCCCTCAGTGTCCCCATGGTGTCCCCTCGTGTCCCCTGGTGTCCCCAGGCATCTCCCTGGAGCGGGTGTTCGAGTACAGCGAGTACTGGGAGGTGTCCCCACACTGTCCCTGTCCCCTCAGTGTCCCCTCAGTGTCCCCTCAGTGTCCCCTGGTGTCCCCAGGCATCTCCCTGGAGCGGGTGTTCGAGTACAGCGAGTACTGGGAGGGGGCGCGGGGTCTCTACGCCGCCTTCGACTGCACGGCCACCATGAAGTCGGGGAACGCCGACGTGTACGAGAACGAGATCCCGGGGGGGCAGTACACCAACCTGCACTTCCAGGCCCACGCCATGGGGCTGGGACACAAGTTCAAGGAGGTCAAGAAGGCCTACACCGAGGCCAACAAGCTGCTGGGGGACCTCATCAAGGTGGGGTGGCCCGGGGGGCTACAGGGGCCTGGTGGGGCTGGGGGGTGTGGTGGGAGGTGGTGGTTGTGGGGTGGGTGGTCTCTGTGGGGTGGGTGGTGTCCATGGGGTGGGATGATCTCCGTAGGGTGGGATGGTCTCCATGGGGTGGGTGGTCTCCAGGAGAAGGTCTCCATGGGATGGGATGGTCTCCATGGTGTGGGTGGTGTCCTTGGGTGGGTGGTCTCCAGGAGAAGGTCTCCATGGGGTGGGTGGTCTCTGTGGGGTGGGTGGTCTCCAGGAGAAGGTCTCCATGGGGCAGGTGGTGTCCGTGGGATGGGATGATCTCCATGGGGTGGGTGGTGTCCATGGGTGGGTGGTCTCCAGGAGAAGCTCTCCATGGGGTGGGATGGTCTCCATGGGGTGGGTGGTGTCCATCCTTGGGTGTTCCACCAAGAGGTGACCCATGTGATGACCCCTGAGGTGACCCTAAGTTGCCCCATGAGTTAAGCCAAGAGTTGACCCTGGGGTGACCCCTGGTGACCCGAGGTGACCCCTGGTGACCCAAGGTGGCCCTTAGGTGACCCCCAGTGACCCCTGGTGACCCTTAGGTGATTCGAGGTGACCCCTGGTGACCCAAGGTGACCCCTGGTGATCCTGAGGTGACCCGTGGTGGCCCTCAGGTGACCTGTGGTGACCCTCAGTGACCTAAGGTAATTCAAGGTGACCCTTAGGTGACCCGAGGTGATGCTTAGGTGACCTGAGGTGACCCAAGGTGACCCCTGGTGACCCCCACTGACCCCCGGTGTCCCCTGGTGTCCCAAGATGACCCTTAGGTTACCCCCGGTGTCCCCACAGGAGACCCTTAGGTGACTCGAGGTGACCCTTAGATGACCCTTAGATGACCCTTAGGTTACCCCTGGTGACTGGAGGTGACCCTTAGATGACCCATGTGACCCCTGCTGACCCCTGGTGTCCCCCAGTGACCTTTAGCTGACTCGAGGTGACCCTTAGGTGACCCGAGGTGACCCCCAGTGATCTGAGGTGACCCTTAGGTGACCCCCAGTGACCCTTATGTGACTCGAGGTGACCCCGGTGACCCTTAGGTAACCTGTGGTGACCCCCGGTGACCCGAGGTGACCCTGAGGTGACCCTGAGGTGACCCGAGGTGACCCCCGGTGACCCGAGGTGACCCTGAGGTGACCCCTGGTGGCCCTTAGGTGACCTGTGGTGACCCGAGGTGACCCTTAGGTGACCTGAGGTGACCCGAGGTGACTCGAGGTGACCCCCGGTGACCCGAGGTGACCCTGAGGTGACCCCCAGTGACCCTTAGGTGACCCCCGGTGACCCTTAGGTGACCCGAGGTGACCCCCGGTGACCCGAGGTGACCCCCGGTGACCCTTGGGTGACTCGAGGTGACCCCCGGTGACCCGAGGTGACCCCGGGTGTGGGCGGTGTCCCCGCAGGTGACGCCGTCGTCCAAGGTGGTCGGTGACCTGGCGCAGTTCATGGTGCAGAACGGGCTGTCCCGCGCCGAGGTGGAGGCGCGGGCGGACGAGCTCTCCTTCCCCCAGAGCGTGGTGGAATTCCTGCAGGGACACATCGGGGTCCCCCCGGGGGGCTTCCCCGAGCCCTTCCGCTCACGGGTGCGTCCCAGCAGCCACTGGGAGGGACTGGGAGCCACTGGGATGGACTGGGAGGGTACTGGGAGGGACTGGGAGAGACTGGGATGGAACTGGGATGGACTGGGATGGGACTGGGAGGGACTGGGAGGGATGGGGATGGGACTGGGATGGGACTGGGAGGGACTGGGATGGACTGGGATGGGACTGGGATGAAACTGGGATGGACTGGGAGGGACTGGGATGAAACTGGGAGAGACTGGGATGGGACTGGGAGGGACTGGATGAAACTGGGAGAGACTGGGATGGGACTGGGAGGGACTGGGATGAAACTGGGATGGACTGGGAGGGACTGGGATAGGACTGGGAGGGAATGGGATGAACTGGGATGAACTGGGGGTGTTCCCCGGAGGTTGTTGCCATGGCAACGGGATGCTGTGGTCCCTAATGCTGCCTCCGAGTGGTAGTTACCATGGCAACGGAGCCTAGAAATGGTGACTGTGGTACCAAGCCATGGCAACGGCATCTAGTGATGGTTACCATGGCAACCAACCCTAGCAATAGCTTTTAATGATTGTTGCCATGTCCCGCATCCAGTTGCCGTGGTGTCCCTGCCCCGTTGCCATGCCAACACCCATTGCCATGGTGTTCCTGCCCCGTTGCCATGCCAACACTCTGTTACCATGTCCCCCACCCCGTTGCCATGTCAACACCTGTTATTATGGTGTCCCTGCCCCGTTGCCATGGCAACACCGATTGCCATGGTTTCTGTGCCCTGTTGCCATGCCGACACCCGTTGCCATGGTTTCCCTGTCCCGTTACCATGGTATCCCCATCCCGTTGCCACGCCAACACCCGTTGCCATGGTTTCCGTGCCCTGTTGCCATGGATTCCGTGCTCCGTTGCCATGCCAACACCCGTTACCATGGTATCCCCATCCCGTTGCCATGCCAACATCCATTGCCATGGTGTCCCTGCCCCGTTGCCATGGTTTCCGTGCCCCGTTGCCATGGCGTCCCCACCCCGTTGCCACGGTTTCTGTGCCCCCGTTGCCATGGATTCCGTGCCCCGTTGCCATGCCAACACCCGTTACCATGGTATCCCCATCCCGTTGCCATGCCAACATCCATTGCCATGGTGTCCCTGCCCCGTTGCCATGGTTTCCGTGCCCCGTTGCCATGGCGTCCCCACCCCGTTGCCACGGTTTCTGTGCCCCCGTTGCCATGGATTCCGTGCCCCGTTGCCATGCCAACACCCATTACCATGGTATCCCCATCCCGTTGCCATGCCAACATCCATTGCCATGGTGTCCCTGCCCCGTTGCCATGGTTTCCGTGCCCCGTTGCCATGGCGTCCCCACCCCGTTGCCATGGTTTCTGTGCCCCCGTTGCCATGGTTTCCGTGCCCCGTTGCCATGCCAACACCCGTTGCCATGGTTTCCGTGCCCTGTTGCCATGCCAACACCCGTTCCCATGGTATCCCCGCCCCGTTGCCACGCCAACACCCCTTGCCATGGTTTTCATGCCCCGTTGCCATGCCAACAGCCGTTGCCATGGTACCCCATCCCATTGCCATGCCAACACCCGTCGCCATGGTATCCCTGCCCCGTTGACATGCCCCCACCCGTTGCCATGGTTTCCATGCCCCGTTACCATGGTTTCTGTGCCCTGTTGCCATGCCAACACCCGTTGCCATGGTTTCCCTGTCCCGTTGGGGACAGGTGGTCCCATCCCCACCCATTGCCCATCCCATTGCCACGCCAACACCCGTTGCCATGGTGTCCCTGTCCTGTTGCCATGGTATCCATGCCCCATTGCCACGCCAACATCCGTCACCACAGTTTCCGTGCCCCGTTGCCATGCCAACACCCGTTACCATGGTATCCCCGCCCCGTTGCCACACCAACACCCATTGCCATGGTTTCTGTGCCCCATTGCCATGCCAACACCTGTTGCCATGGTTTCCATGCCCCGTTGCCACACCAACACCCATTGCCATGATTTCCGTGCCCCGTTGCCATGTCAACACCCATTGCCATGGTTTCTGTGCCCCGTTGCCATGCCAACACCCGTCGCCATGGTTTCTGTGCCCCGTTGCCATGCCAACACCCGTTGCCATGGCGTCCCCACCCCGTTGCCATGGTTTCCGTGCCCCATTGCCATGCCAACACCCGTTGCCATGGTATCCGTGCCCCGTTGCCATGGTTTCCGTGCCCCCGTTGCCATGCCAACACCCGTCGCCATGGTATCCGTGCCCCGTTGCCATGCCAACACCCGTTCCCATGGTACCCCATCCCATTGCCATGCCAGCACCCGTCGCCATGGTATCCGTGCCCCGTTGCCATGGTTTCCGTGCCCCCATTGCCATGCCAGCACCCGTTGCCATGGTATCCGTGCCCCGTTGCCATGGCGACGCTCGCTGCCCTCAGGTGCTGAAGGACCTGCCGCGGGTCGAGGGGCGCCCGGGGGCGTCGCTGCCCCCGCTGGATTTCGAGGCGCTGGGGCGGGAGCTGGGGGCGCGGCACGGGGCCCCCCCCAGCCCCGAGGAGCTGCTCTCGGCCGCGCTCTACCCCAAGGTCTACGACGAGTTCCGCACCTTCAGCAGCACCTTCGGGCCCGTGGCCTGCCTGGGCACCCGACTCTTCCTCGAGGGGCCCGCCATCGCCGAGGAGTTCGAGGTGGGGGCACTGGGAGGGACTGGGAGCACTGGGAGGGACTGGGAGCACTGGGAGGGGACTGGGAGGGGACTGGGAGCACTGGGAGGGGACTGGGAGCACTGGGAGGGGACTGGGAGGGGACTGGGAGCACTGGGAGGGCACTGGGAGGGGACTGGGAGCACTGGGAGGGGACTGGGAGCACTGGGAGGGGACTGGGAGGGGACTGGGAGCACTGGGAGGGGACTGGGAGGGGACTGGGAGCACTGGGAGGGGACTGGGAGCACTGGGAGGGGACTGGGAGGGGACTGGGAGCACTGGGAGGGCACTGGGAGGGGACTGGGAGCACTGGGAGGGGACTGGGAGCACTGGGAGGGGACTGGGAGGGGACTGGGAGCACTGGGAGGGGACTGGGAGCACTGAGAGGGGACTGGGAGGGGACTGGGGGCACTGGGAGGGGACTGGGGGCACTGGGGGGGGACTGGGAGGGGACTGGGAGCACTGGGAGGGGACTGGGAGGGGACTGGGAGCACTGGGAGGGGACTGGGAGCACTGAGAGGGGACTGGGAGGGGACTGGGGGCACTGGGAGGGGACTGGGGGCACTGGGGGGGGACTGGGAGGGGACTGGGGGCACTGGGAGGGGACTGGGAGCACTGGGAGGGGACTGGGACTTGTGCACCCCTGGAACTCCTGGCACAGCCCCATACACACTCCTTACACAGCCTTACAGTTACACACGGGTTACACAGAAGTTACTCCCACTTTACTCCCACTTTACACCCGCTTTCCGCGCAGGTGGAGCTGGAGCGGGGGAAGACGCTGCACATCCCTTACACAGCAGTTACAGTTACACACAGTTACAGTTACACACAGTTACACACAGGTTACACACAGGTTACACAGCAGTTGCACACAGGTTACTCCCACTTTACTCCCACTTTACTCCCACTTTACTCCCACTTTACACCCCCTTTCCGCGCAGGTGGAGCTGGAGCGGGGGAAGACGCTGCACATCCCTTACACAGCAGTTACACACAGTTACAGTTACAGTTACACACAGTTACACACAGGTTACACACAGGTTACACAGCAGTTGCACACAGGTTACTCCCACTTTACTCACACTTTACTCCCACTTTACTCCCACTTTACACCCCCTTTCCGCGCAGGTGGAGCTGGAGCGGGGGAAGACGCTGCACATCAAGGCTCTGGCGCTGGGGGACCTGAACGCGGCCGGGCAGCGCGAGGTTTTCTTTGAGCTCAACGGGCAACTGCGCTCCATCCTCGTCAGGGACACGCAGGCGCTCAAGGTGGGGGTCCAGGGGGTTTGGGGGGGTCCCAGGGGGTTTTTGGGGGGGTTTCCAGTGGATTTTGGGGGGCTTCCAGTGCACTCCATCCTCGTCAGGGACACGCAGGCGCTCAAGGTGGGGGGTCCGGGGGGTTTTGGGGGGTCCTGGGGGTTTTTGGGGAGGGTTCCCGTGGATTTTGGGGGGCTTTGAGTGCGCTCCATCCTCGTTAGGGACACGCAGGCGCTCAAGGTGGGGGGGCCGGGGGGTTTTGGGGGGGTCTGGGGATTTTTGGGGGGGTCAGGGGGGTTTGGGGGGGCCCGGGGGGTTTTTGGGGGGGCTTTGAGTGCGCTCCATCCTCGTCAGGGACACACAGGCGCTCAAGGTGGGGGCAGCGGGGGGTTTTGGGGGGGTTCTGATGGGTTTTGGGGGGGTTTGGGGGGGTTTCCAGTGGATTTAGGGGGGTTTGAGTGGATTTGGGGGTTTCCAGTGGGTTTGGGAAGGTTCCAGTGGGTTTGGGGGTGTTTGAGTTGATTTTGGGGGGATTCTGAGGGATTTTTGGGGGATTCTGAGGAGGTTTTGGGGAGGTTTTGAGGGCTATGTGGTTTTTTTGTGGGTCCAAGGCAGTTTCAGGGGACTTCGAGGGACTTTTGGAGGTATCTGAGGGATTTTTGGGGGCTCAGGTTTTTTTCCCAGGGTTCCAAGGCAGTTTTGGTGGGCTTTGAGGGACTTTTGGAGGGCTCTGAGGGATTTTTGTGGGGTTCTGAGGAGGTTTTGAGGGGTTTGGGGGGATTTTTGGGGGGCTCAGGTTTTTTCCCCAGGGTTCCAAGGCAGTTTTGGGGGGCTTTGAGGGACTTTTGGAGGGCTCTGAGGGATTTTTGGGGGGTTCTGAGGAGGTTTTGAGGGGTTTGGGGGGATTTTTGGGGGGCTCAGGATTTTTTCCCAGGGTTCCAAGGCAGTTTTGGGGGGCTTTGAGGGACTTTTGGAGGGCTCTGAGGGATTTTTGGGGGGTTCTGAGGAGGTTTTGAGGTGTCTGAGGGATTTTTGGGGGGCTCAGGTTTTTTTTCCCAGGGTTCCAAGGCAGTTTTGGGGGGCTTTGAGGAGCTTTTGGAGAGCTCAGAGCAGATTCAGGGGCATCTGAGGGAGTTTGGAGGCACACGGGGAGGAGCTCCGGGGACCCCAGGGGTGGCTTTGTGGGGACACGAGGTGACACCGGAACCTCCGGGGCCACCCCTGACCCCCCGTTTTTCCCCCCCCCAGGAGATGCACGTGCACCCCAAGGCCGAGAAAGGCGCCAAGGGCCAGGTGGGGGCCCCGATGCCGGGGGAGGTGGTGGAGGTCCGGGTCAAGGAGGGGGCCACGGTGGCCAAGGGGGACCCCCTGTGCGTCCTCAGCGCCATGAAGATGGAGACGGTGGTGACGGCGCCCGTGGGGGGCAAAGTCACCAAGCTCCACGTGCGCCCCGGGCTCAGCCTGGAGGGCGAGGACCTCATCGCCGTCATCGAGTAGTTTTTGGGGGGGGATTCCCCCCTCATCCTCCCCCCACCCCCCCCAAAAAAATCCCCCCTCAAATAACCCCAAAAACTCCCCCGGAAACGGCCTCGCGAAAATGGGACGTGGCCCCTTTAAGAGCCCCCCCCACCCCACCCCGGTGTGGCGCCCCCTGCTGGGGGCTGGGCAAGGCCTTAATTGGGGGGGCGTGTCTTAATTAGGGGGGGCCACGTCTTAATTAGGGGGTGCCCTGTGAAGGGGGGGACGCCTCAGTTTTGGGGGGGGAGGGGACCCCAATTTGGGGGGGGTCGCTCATTGAGGGGGGGTCTCTTTTTTTGGGCGGTACGATCCATTGGGGGGGGGGACCACACCCAATTATTGGGGACCCCCCCCCATTTTTTGGGCATTTCACCCCAGATTTGGGGGCTGAAACATTTTGGGGGGTGGGAGGGGGGCTGGGGCAGAGTTGGGGGGGGTCACCCCATTTTGGGGGAGGGGCTTCATGTCCTTTGGGGCCCTCCCCCGATTTTGTTCCCCCCCACCCGTTCTGAGCCGCCCTCCCCCCCCCACTTTTTGGGGTCTCCCCCCATTTTTGGGGGTCCCCTCGCACCTTGGGGGGTCCCCCCCCTCCCCCATCCCTGCCAAGCTGCCTTAGGGGGATCTGGAGGATTTGGAGGGGGGGGAAGGGTCGGGTGGGCGTGGCCGCCCCTCCCCCCTCCCCCCACCCCCCCCCCCCCGCTTTTGCCAAACGCCCCCGGGGGTGGGGGAGGGGAGGGGGCGGAGCCTGTGACCAAAGGGGGGGGCGGGAATTGAACTGGACTTTGTGGGGGGAGGGGCCGCCCCTCCCCCCCCTCCCTGAGGGGAACAAACTGGAGAGGGAGGGGCCGCCCCTCCCCCACTCCCCCCATCCCCCATCCCCCCACTCCCGGGGGGCCCCGGGCAATAAAAACTGGACTAACGACACCTGGTGTGGGGGAGGGGCTGCGCTGACCCCCACGTGACCCCCACGTGACCCCCACGTGACCCCGTGACCCCCACATGACCCCCAAGGTGTGACCAGCGCCGCCTCCCAGCGCTTTTTATGGAGGGGGCGTGGCCTGAGCTCGAAGGGGGCGTGGCCTCCATCACGAGGGGCGTGGTCAGTGATCACAGAGGGGCTTTAATTCCTGGGGGCCCCTCCCAGGCCCCAAAGTGGGCGTGGCCCCTCCAAGTGGGCGTGGCTTTGACCCCAAATGTCCCGCCTGACCCCAAAAGGGGCGTGGCCTAACGCGATGGGTGTGGCCTCCTTTCCCTGGTGGGCGTGGCCTCATCATTTCCCTGATCCCAATCTGGGCGTGTCCCTTCCCAAATGGGTGTGTCCCCCATGGGTGTGTCCCCAATGGGCGTGTCCCTCCCCTCACTGGGCGTGTCCTTCCCCTAACTGGGCGTGTCCCTCCCCTAACTGGGCGTGTCCCTCCCCTCACTGGGCGTGTCCCTCCCCTCACTGGGCGTGTCCCTGCCCTCACTGGGCGTGTCCCTCCCCTCACTGGGCGTGTCCCCCATGGGCGTGTCCCTCCCCTCACTGGGCATGTCCCTGCCCTCACTGGGTGTGTCCCTCCCCTAACTGGGCGTGTCCCTCCCCTCACTGGGCGTGTCCCTCCCCTCACTGGGCGTGTCCCCTCCCACTGGGCGTGTCCCTCCCCTCACTGGGCGTGTCCCTGCCCTCACTGGGCGTGTCCCTCCCCTCACTGGGCGTGTCCCTGCCCTCACTGGGCGTGTCCCCCATGGGCGTGTCCCCCCCTCACTGGGCGTGTCCCCTCCCACTGGGCGTGTCCCTCCCCTCACTGGGCGTGTCCCTCCCCTCACGGGCGTGTCCCTCCCCTCACTGGGTGTGTCCCCAATGGGCGTGTCCCTCCCCTAACTGGGCGTGTCCCTCCCCTCACTGGGCGTGTCCCTGCCCTAACTGGGCATGTCCCTCCCCTAATTGGGCGTGTCCCCCATGGGCGTGTCCCTCCCCTAACTGGGCGTGTCCCTCCCCTCACTGGGCGTGTCCCCTCCCCAATTCCCCTCCTCCCTCCGCCGGGCGTGTCCCTCCCGGATCGGGCGTGTCCCCTACGGGGGCGGGGCCGCGCGGGGCGGGGCCGGGCGCGGGGCGGGCGTGGCCGCGGCCTTTCGGGCCAGCTTGGCCAGGAGGGGGCTGTGGGGGTGGCGCTGGCGCAGGTGAGCCAGGTGAGCGTCCTGGCTGTCGGCGGTGCCGCCGCACTCCTCGCACACGTAGAGCTTGGCGCGCCGCTCCTTGTAGCCGTAGCGCTGCGCCACGCCGTGGATCTTGCGCAGGTGGGACTCCAGCGAGCAGCGCTGCGTGAAGGCCTTGTCACACAGGGAGCACTTGTAGGGACGGACACCTGGACACGGGGACAGACAGACAGGGCAGTGTCACACAGGGAACACTTGTAGGGACGGACACCTGGACAGACAGACAGACAGACATTGTCACACAGGGAACACTTGTAGGGACGGACACCTGGACAGACAGACAGACAGACATTGTCACACAGGGAACACTTGTACGGACGGACACCTGGACAGACAGACAGACAGACATTGTCACACAGGGAACACTTGTACGGACGGACACCTGGACAGACAGACAGACAGACAGACAGGGCAGTGTCACACAGGGAACACTTGTAGGGACGGACACCTGGACAGACAGACAGACATTGTCACACAGGGAACACTTGTACGGACGGACACCTGGACAGACAGACAGACAGACAGACAGGGCAGTGTCACACAGGGAACACTTGTAGGGACGGACACCTGGACAGACAGACAGACAGGGCAGTGTCACACAGGGAACACTTGTAGGGACGGACACCTGGACATGGGGACAGACAGACAGACAGGGCAGTGTCACACAGGGAACACTTGTAGGGACGGACACCTGGACATGGGGACAGACAGACAGGACAGTGTCACACAGCGAGCACTTGTAGGGACGGACACCTGGACAGACAGACAGACATTGTCACACAGGGAACACTTGTAGGGACGGACACCTGGACAGACAGACAGACAGACAGGGCAGTGTCACACAGGGAACACTTGTAGGGAAGGACACCTGGACACGGGGACAGACAGACAGACAGGGCAGTGTCACACAGGGAACACTTGTATGGACGGACACCTGGACAGACAGACAGACAGACAGGGCAGTGTCACACAGGGAACACTTGTAGGGACGGACACCTGGACAGACAGACAGACATTGTCACACAGGGAACACTTGTAGGGACGGACACCTGGACAGACAGACAGACAGACAGACATTGTCACACAGGGAACACTTGTAGGGACGGACACCTGGACAGACAGACAGACATTGTCACACAGGGAACACTTGTAGGGACGGACACCTGGACACGGGGACAGACATTGTCACACAGGGAACACTTGTACGGACGGACACCTGGACACGGGGACAGACAGACAGGGCAGTGTCACACAGGGAACACTTGTACGGACGGACAACTGGACAGACAGACAGACAGACAGGGCAGTGTCACACAGCGAGCACTTGTACGGACGGACACCTGGACAGACAGACGGACAAACAGACAGACAGGACAGTGTCACACAGCGAGCACTTGTAGGGACGGACACCTGGACAGACAGACAGACAGGGCAGTGTCACACAGGGAACACTTGTAGGGACGGACACCTGGACAGACAGACAGACAGACAGTGTCACACAGGGAACACTTGTAGGGATGGACACCTGGACAGACAGACAGACAGGGCAGTGTCACACAGCGAGCACTTGTACGGACGGACACCTGGACAGACAGACAGACATTGTCACACAGGGAACACTTGTAGGGACGGACACCTGGACAGACAGACAGACATTGTCACACAGGGAACACTTGTAGGGACGGACACCTGGACATGGGGACAGACAGACGGACAGGGGAACAGGGCAGTGTCACACAGCGAGCACTTGTAGGGACAGACACCTGGACAGGGACACACACACAGGGTGAGGGGAGGTTGGGGGAGGTTCCCGATCCCGTCCCCATTCCCGTTCCCGTCCCCGTTCCCGTTCCCACCGCTGTGGGTGCGGACGTGGCGCTTGAGGTCGAAGGTGTTGTGGAACCTCTTCCCACCCCAATCCCACCCCAATCCTGACCCAAATCCCACCCCGATCCCGTTCCCATCCCTGTTCCCATCCCCATTCCCGATCCTGTTCCCATCCCCGTTCCAGTTCCCGTCCCCATCCCTGATCCCATTCCCATCCCCATCCCCGATCCTGTTCCCATCCCCGTTCCCGTTCCCATCCCCGATCCCGTTCCCGTCCCCATCCCCATCCCCGTTCCCGTTCCCGTTCCTGTTCCCGTCCCCATCCCTGATCCCGTTCCCATCCCCGATCCCGTTCCCGTCCCCATCCCCATCCCCGTTCCCGTTCCCGTTCCCACCGGTGTGGGTGCGGACGTGGCGCTTGAGGTCGAAGGTGTTGTGGAACCTCTTCCCACCCCAATCCCACCCCAATCCTGACCCAAATCCCATCCCCATCCCCGTTCCCATCCCCATCCCCGATCCCGTTCCCATCCCCGTTCCCGTCCCCATCCCCATCCCCGTCCCCGTTCCCGTTCCCGTTCCCACCGGTGTGGGTGCGGACGTGGCGCTTGAGGCTGAAGGTGTTGTGGAACCTCTTCCCACCCCAATCCTGACCCAAATCCCACCCCGATCCTGTTCCCATCCCCGATCCTGTTCCCATCCCCGATCCCGTTCCCATCCCCGTTCCCGTTCCCGTTCCCACCGGTGTGGGTGCGGACGTGGCGCTTGAGGTCGAAGGTGTCGTTGAAGCCCTTCCCGCAGTAGGGGCAGCGGTGCCGCTTCACCTCGCTGTGGCACTTGAGGTGCCGGTTCAGCATCCGCTGGAAGCCGAAGCTCTTCTGGCACACGGGGCAGGAGAAGAGCTCGGAGCCCCCCGGGACCCCCCCGGTCACCGGGACCCCCCCGGGGACCCCCCCGGCCAGGGGCAGCCCCGCGGGGAGGGGAGCGCCCAAAGGGCCGGACGGGACCTGCCAGCGAGGGGAGGAAGGGGTTAAATGGGGGCCCCGAGGGGTGGGGACCCCCCTTGGGACCGGACCCCCCCCGTGGATCCCCCCTTGGGACCCCCCAGTTCTGGGGATCCCCCCCTCTTGGGACCCCCCCCCTTGGGACCCCCCCCCGTGGGAACCTCCAGTTCTGGGGATCCCCCCGATTTTGGGGACCCCCCCAGCCTTGGGGAGAGCCCCCCCCCTTGGGGACCGCTGGTTTTGGGGACCCCCAGCCCACCTTGGTGACCCCCCCTGGCTTTTGGAGCCCCCACCCCACATTGGGGACCCCCAGTTTTGGAGACCCCCCCCCCAGCAGGACCCCCCCAGTCCAAAGGACCCCCAATTTTGTGACCCCCCCCCAAATTCAGACCCCCCTCAATTCTGGAGACCCTCCCACCGTGGGGACCCCCACTTTCAAAGCCCCTCCCCCCATTTGAGCACCCCCAACTCACTTTTCTCCCCTCCCCCATCCCTCCAGGGCCCCCCCAAATTTTGGGGTGCCCCCCTTACCTTTCCCTTGGGGTGCAGGAAGGGGCCGGGGGGGGCTCGGGGGGGCAGGGTCATGTCCAGGGGGGACACGGGGGACGCGGGGGCCTCCCCCACGGCCGGCTCGGGGTCCCTGCGCAGGGGGCAGCCCCCCAAACAGACTGGGGGGGGGGCACGGGCTCAGGGGGGGCTCCTGCACCCCCAAATCCCATCCCCCAAAACGGGATCACCCCCCCCCAAAACCATCCCGCCCAATGGGGACCCCCAAATGTGCCCCCCCAAATCGGACCCCACAACGGGGACACCCCAAATGTGACCCCCCAAATCCGACCCCACAACGGGGACCCCCAAATGTGACCCCCCCCCCCGCCCACCCCCCATGGCAGGAGGAGGACTTGGGGGGGCCCCTCCCCCCGCTCCCCTCCCCCACCCTTTGGGGTTCCCCCGACCGGTCGGACGGCTCCGGCCGCGACACCCCAAATTACAGCCCAAATTACACCCCAAATTAGGGGTTTCCGGCGGGTGTCGCCCGCGTGGGCCCCGGGGGGGGGACGCCACCCCCCCGCCCTCCCCACCCCCCCCGGGGGGACACGGGCGACACCCAAAAATCCCCTCCCCCACCAAGGGACACAGGCGGGTGACACAAAATCCCCCCCAAAATCCCCCCCAAAACACCCCCCAAAGGCATCCCAGCACCCCAAAAATCCTCCCCAAACCCTCCTGAGTGTCCGAGCACCCCAAAATTCCTCCCCAAAACCTCCTGAGTGTCCCTGAACCCCAAAAATCCTCCCCAAACCCTCCTGGGTGTCCCTGAACCCCAAAATTCCTCCCCAAACCTTCCTGGGTGTCCGAGCACCCCAAAATCCTCCCCAAACCCTCCTGAGTGTCCCTGAACCCCAAAAATCTTCCCCAAACCTTTCTGAGTGTCCGAGCACCCCAAAAATCCTCCCCAAACCCTTCTGAGTGTTCCTGAACCCCAAAAATCCTCCCCAAACCCTCCTGAGTGTCCCTGAACCCCAAAAATCCTCCCCAAACCCTCCTGAGTGTCCCTGAACCCCAAAAATCCTCCCCAAACCCTCCTGAGTGTCCCTGAACCCCAAAAATCCTCCCCAAACCCTCCTGAGTGTCCCTGCACCCCAAAAATCCTCCCCAAACCCTCCTGAGTGTCCCTGCACCCCAAAAATCCTCCCCAAACCTTCCTGAGTGTCCGAGCACCCCAAAATTCCTCCCCAAACCTTCCTGAGTGTCCCTGAACCCCAAAAATCCTCCCCAAACCCTCCTGAGTGTCCGAGCACCCCAAAAATCCTCCCCAAACCCTCCTGAGTGTCCGAGCACCCCAAAAATCCTCCCCAAACCCTCCTGAGTGTCCCTGAACCCCAAAAATCCTCCCCAAACCCTCCTGAGTGTCCCTGAACCCCAAAAATCCTCCCAAACCTTCCTGAGTGTCCCTGCACCCCAAAAATCCTCCCCAAACCCTCCTGGGTGTCCCTGAACCCCAAAAATCCTCTTCAAACCTTCCTGAGTGTCCCTGAACCCCAAAAATCCTCCCCAAACCTTCCTGAGTGTCCGAGCACCCCAAAAATCCTCCCCAAACCTTCCTGGGTGTCCGAGCACCCCAAAAATCCTCCCCAAACCCCCGTCCCCAGTGTCTGGGTGGGATTTTGGGGCTGAACCCCAACTCTGTCATTAAGGGGACACCCCTGGAGGGGGGGGAGGTCACCCCAAAACCCGGGATCGCTCCAAAATCCCGGAATTCCAGGATCCCCCAAATTCCAGTGTCCTCCCGAGCTCCTGAGTCCCTCCAAAACCCCGAACCCACAAATTCCTGAGACCCCCAAACCTCGTGGTGCCCCCAAAAATTTCCATCTCCCCCCGAACCCCCAAATTCCCGAGACCCCCCCAGAGCTCTGGGTCCCCCCCAGCAGCTGAATCCCAAGGGACCCCTGAGTCCCCCCAAATTCCAGGATCCCTCTGGACCACCCCAGATCCCTGAACCCCCTCAAATCCCGGCTCCCAGTGGATCCCAGCCCCCCCAAAACCCCCGGGCACCCCCAAATCCCGTCCCCCCGTACTGGGCACGTAGATCTCCGCCCGCTGCTCGTCCGGGAGCTCGCTCCAGTTGCGCTTGGCCGTGGCCACCACCGGCTTCTTCACCAGGAACGCGCGCGGCATGGCCGGATCCCGCCGGATCCCCCCGGATCCCGACCCGATGGATCCCGATGGATCCCGATGGATCCCCCGCGGGATCCCCGCTCCCACCCCCGGGGGGGTTCGGTGCCGATTCCCGGCTCCCGGTGGGGCTGGAGATCGGATCTCAGCGCTGGATTCCCGGATCCGCGGGCAGAGTTTGATCCCGGATCCGGAGAGTTTGGTCAATTCCCACAGTCGATCCCAGATCCTGGGTCAGTT
Source organism: Poecile montanus (assembly GCA_038429875.1). Classification (NCBI taxonomy): domain Eukaryota; kingdom Metazoa; phylum Chordata; class Aves; order Passeriformes; family Paridae; genus Poecile; species Poecile montanus. Next base: position 1,495,647 of record CM076533.1, read on the forward strand.
TTGGTGCTGGATCCCAAATCCTGGGTCAGTTCTGGTGCTGGATCCCAAATCCTGGCTCAGTTCTGGTGCTGGATCCCAGATCCTGGGTCAGTTCTGGTGCTGGATCCCAGATCCTGGCTCAGTTTTGATCCCGGATCCCGAGGCAATATCCACACCAAATCCCAGATCCTCGGTCGATTTTGATGCCAGATCCCGAGTGTTTGGGTGATTTCAGCGCCCGATCCCAGATCCCAGCTCGGGTTTGGCGCCAGATCCCAAAACCCCGGTGAATCCCAGCGCTGGATCCCCGATCCCGCTGGATCCTGGAGGATCCCAGGTTCGGGCTCAGATCCCGGGGATTGGAGCGATTCCGGTGCCAGATCCGGTCCCTCAATCCATCCCCGAGCGCCGGCCCGGCCCGAGCCCCAGCTGCCCCCGGTTCTGTCCCGGTTCTGTCCCGGTTCTGTCCCGGTTCTGTCCCGATTCTGTCCCGGTGCTGTCCCGGTTCTGTCCCGGTTCTGTCCCGGTTCTGTCCCGGTTCTGTCCCGATTCTGTCCCGGTGCTGTCCCGGTTCTGTCCCGGTTCTGTCCCGGTTCTGTCCCGGTTCTGTCCCGGCACTGTCCCGGTGCTGTCCCGGTTCTGTCCCAGTTCTGTCCCGGCACTGTCCCGGTGCTGTCCCGGTCGTGCTGTGCTGGTGCCGGTCCCGGCTCTGTTATCTCGGTCCCGGCTGCACAATCCCGAATGTCCCGGTCCCAGTCCTGTTATCCCGGTCCCGGCTCTGTTATCCCCCGGTGCTGTCCCGGTCCCGGCAGTGCGGTCCCGGCTCTGTCCTGGTCCCGGCTCTGTCCCAGTCCCGGTGCTGTCCCAGTCCCGGTGCTGTCACGGTCCCGGTGCTGTCACGGTCCCGGCTCTGTCCTGGTCCCAGTCCTATCCCGGTCCCGGCAGTGCTGTCCCGGTGCTGTCCCGGTCCCGGCTCTGTCCCGGTCCCGGTGCTGTCCCGGCTCTGTCCCAGTGCCGGTGCTGGTCCTGTCCCAGTCCCGGCTCTGTCCCGGTCCCGGTGCTGTCCCGGCTCTGTCCCGGTCCCGGCGCTGTCCCGGCTCTGTCCCGGTGCCGGTGCGGCCGTGCCGTGCCGGTCCCGGCGGTGCCGCCCCGCTGCGCGTCCCCCGTCCCGCCCCGCGGTGTCCCGGGACCGGTTCCGCCGGTCGGGCCGGGCCGCGCCGCAGCCGGAGCCGGTCGGGCGGGCGCCGCTTGGGAAATAACGGGGAGCCCCCGCCCCGGCCCGGGGACACCGCGGGGACAGCACGGGGGGGACACGGGGGACACCGGGGACATCGGGGACATCGGGGACACCGGGGACATCGGGATGGGGACACGGGGACACCGCGGGGACAGCACCGAGGGGGCACGGGGGGCACCGGGATGGGGACACCGGGATGGGGACACCGGGATGGGGACACCGGGATGGGGACATGCAGAATTTGGGGTGACACGGGGGCGTTCGGGACATGGGGGGGACACGGGGATGGCGGCGACCCCGACACGGGGCTGCCAGGGGGACACCGGGGACACCGGGGGGGGACACCGGGGACACCGGGGGGGTCACCTGCACACCTGGGGGGCTCAGGGGGGGTCACCCGGGGGTGTCACCCTCACACTGGTGTCCCCCGGGGGTGCTCGGGGGGTGTCACCCTCACACCGGTGTCCCCCGGGGGTCACCCGGGGGTGTCACCCTCACACCGGTGTCCCCCGGGGGTGTCACCCTCACACCGGTGTCCCCCGGGGGTCTCAGGGGGTGTCACCCTCACACCGGTGTCACCCGGGGGTGTCACCTGGGCACTCCCGCTCCGGGTCCGTGAGGTCCGGGCGGGTCCCCGGTGCCCCCGGGGGGGGGAGGGCGGGACCGGGAGCGCGGCCCGGGGGGGACACGGGGGGGACATGGAGGGGACATTGTGGGGGACACGGGAGGGACACGGGAGGGACATTGGGTGGGATATTAGGGGGGGGACATTGGGGGGGGACACGGAGGGGGACACGGGGGGGACACGGGGGGGACACTGGGGGGGGTCAGGGGTCCTGGAGGGGCTCTGGGGTTCTACAGGAACCCCCCAAGGCGCCTGTGGATAACCCCGCGCCCCATGACGTCACCCCAAGTGACATCTGACGTCACTCATCCCTGGCTGTGACATCATCAACCACGGCGGGGAGCGGCGTGACGTCACGACCCCGCCGCCGTTTCCCGCGGCCGTAGCGGGAGCGTGACGTCACGGAGAGGAGGAAGGGGGGCCGGGCGGTGACGTCACGGAGCTCCCGGCAGCCCCCGCGGCCATGGCAGGGGGGGGTCCCTGGGCCCGGCTCGCGGCCGCGCTCGCGCCCCCCGCGCCCCCCGCGCTGCGCCGGCCCCGCCCCCCGTTACGTCATCAGGTGCGCGACGGGCGCGAGGGGCGGGGCCGGGGGGGCCTGAGGGGAATTTGGGGTGACCCGGGGGGGGTTGGGGTCACCTGGGGGGGGTTGGGGTCACCCGGGGGGGGTTGGGGTCACTTGGGGGGGGTTGGGGTCACTTAGGGGGGGTTGGGGTCACCTGGGGGGGGTTGGGGTCACCTGAAGGGAATTTGGGGTGACCCGGGGGGGGTTTGGGGTCACTTGGGGGGAATTTGGGGTCACCTGAAGGGAATTTGGGGTCACCTGAGGGGGTTTGGGGTCACCTGGGGGGGGTTGAGGTCACCCGGGGGGTTTGGGGTCACCTGAAGGGAATTTGGGGTCACCTGGGGGGGTTTGGGGTCACCTGGGAGGGGTTTGGGGTCACTTGGGGGAATTTGGGGTCACTTGGGGGGAATTTGGGGTCACCTGAGGGGGTTTGGGGTGACCTGGGAGGGGTTTGGGGTCACCTGAAGGGAAATTGGGGTCACTTGGGGAGAATTTGGGGTCACCCGGGGTGATTTGGGGTCTCTGGGGGTGATTTGGGGTCCCTTGAGAGGAATTTGGGGTCTTTGAGGGATGATTTGGGTTATTCTGGGTTGATTTGGGGTCTTTGGGGGATGATTTGGGGTCTTTGGGGGATGATTTGGGTTATTCTGGGGCGATTTGGGGTTTTTGGGGTTGATTTGGTGTCTTTGAGGATGATTTGGGGTCTCTGGGGGTGATTTGGGGTCCCTTGAGAGGAATTTGGGGTCCCTTTAAGGAGAATTTGGGGTTCCTTGAGGGGAATTTGGGTTCTCTGCGGGTTGATTTGGGTTATTCTGGGGTGATTTGGGTTATTCTGGGTTGATTTGGTGTCTCTGGGGTTGATTTGGGGTCTCTGAGGGATGATTTGGGTTATTCTGGGTTGATTTGGGGTCTTTTGGGGTTGATTTGGAGTCTTTGAAGATGATTTGGGGTCTTTTGGGGTTGATTTGGGGTCTTTGAGGATGATTTGGGGTCTCTCAGGGTTGATTTTGGGTTTATTCTGGGGTGATTTGGTGTCTCTGGGGTTGATTTGGGGTCTCTGGGGATGATTTGGTGTCTCTGGGTTGATTTGGGGTCTCTGAGGGATGATTTGGGTCGTTCTGGGTTGATTTGGGGTCTTTTGGGGTTGATTTGGGGTCTTTGAGGATGATTTGGGGTCTCTCAGGGTTGATTTTGGGTTTATTCTGGGGTGATTTGGTGTCTCTGGGGGTTGATTTGGGGTCATTCTGGGGTGATTTGGGGTCTTTTGGGGTTGATTTGGGGTCTCTGGGTTGATTTGGGGTCTCTGGGGGATGATTTGGGTTATTCTGGGTTGATTTGGGGTCTTTTGGGGTTGATTTGGGGTCTTTTGGGGTTGATTTGGGGTTTTTTGGGGTTGATTTGGGGTCTTTGCGGGGCTGCTCCGCCCCCCCCAGTCTCGATCCGGGGGGGTCTCCCCTCCTTTCCCCCCTCCCCAATTTGCAGACGGAGCTGCTGCTGCTGCTGCTGGAGACCCCCGGGGCTCTGTGTGGGGAGGGGTCCCGGGCTGGGGAGGGGTCCCCGGGTGGGGAGGGGTCCCCGGGTCCCGGGGGGGCTCTGCTGGAGCTGCTGGCCGAGCCCCCCGCGCCCCCCGCGCCCCCCCGGGCGCTGCTGCTGCTCGCCACCCTGACGGTGCTGGTGGCCACCGGGGACCGGGCCGGGGTCGCGGCGCTGGCGGCGCTGCTGCTGCGCCCGGGGGGCGCGGGGGGGGCCCCGGCGGCGGCCGCGGAGTGTCTGCGGGAGCTGCGGCGGCTCGGGACCCCCGGGAACCCCCCCAGACCCATCGGGACCCCCGGGAATCCCCCCGGGAACCCCCCCAGACCCATCGGGACCCCCGGGAATCCCCCCGGGACCCCCGGGAACCCCCCCGGGAACCCCCCCAGACCCATCGGGAACCCCGGGAGCCCCCCCAGACCCATCGGGACCCCCGGGAACCCCCCCGGGACCCCCGGGAACCTCACCGGGAACCCCCCCGGGACCGCCCCCGGGAGCCTCGGGACCCCCGGGAACCCCCCCGGGAACTTCTCCGGGACCCCCGGGACCCCCCCCGGGAGCCTCGGGACCCTCCGGAGCCGCCTCCGGGAGACCCCCGGGCTGCAGCCGCTGGTGCTGCTGCTGGCGGAGGAGACCGGTAAGGACCGGGAGCGTCCCAGTGTGTCCCAGTAAGGACTGGGAATGTCCCAGTAAGGACTGGGAGCGTCCCAGTGTGTCCCAGTAAGGACCGGGAATGTCCCAGTGTGTCCCAGTAAGGACCGGGAGCGTCCCAGTGTGTCCCAGTAAGGACCGGGAGCGTCCCAGTGTGTCCCAGTAAGGACCGGGAGCGTCCCAGTGTGTCCCAGTAAGGACCGGGAGCGTCCCAGTGTGTCCCAGTAAGGACTGGGAATGTCCCAGTGTGTCCCAGTAAGGACCGGGAGCGTCCCAGTGGGTCCCAGTAAGGACTGGGAATGTCCCAGTAAGGACTGGGAATGTCCCAGTGTGTCCCAGTAAGGACCGGGAGCGTCCCAGTAAGGACCGGGAATGTCCCAGTAAGGACCGGGAGCGTCCCAGTGTGTCCCAGTAAGGACTGGGAATGTCCCAGTAAGGGCTGGGAGGGTCCCAGTAAGGACTGGGAATGTCCCAGTAAGGGCCGGGAATGTCCCAGTAAGGACCGGGAGGGTCCCAGTAAGGGCTGGGAGGGTCCCAGTAAGGACCGGGAATGTCCCAGTAAGGACTGGGAGCGTCCCAGTAAGGACGGGGAGGGTCCCAGTAAGGACCGGGAATGTCCCAGTAAGGACGGGGAGGGTCCCAGTAAGGACGGGGAGTGTCCCAGTAAGTCCCAGCACCGCACTGGGACGATCCCCGCGGTGCTGCCGGGAGGGATCGCGGGAACCCCGCAGTGGGACTGGGAAGGATCCCCGGAAATCCCAGTTTGGTACTGGGAGCATCCCGGTTGGGCTGGGGGATCCCCGGGGGGGTTTGGGGGGATCCCCGGGGGGGTTTGGGGGATTCCCGGGGGGGTTTGGGGGATCCCCGAGCCCCTCCCCCGACCCCCTGATCCCTTTCACCCCCCCAGATCCAGCGGATCCCTGCGAAGAGGCCGGGCCGGATCCCGGTGAGTCCCAAATCCCAGGGACCCCTCCCCAAATCCCAGGGACCCCCCCGAAATCCCTGACCCCCCCCAAATCCCAGGGACCCCCCCGAAATCCCTGACCCCCCCTGAACCCCCCAAATCCCAGAGACCCCCCCTGGACCCCCAAATCCCAGGGACCCCCGGGATTCTTCCCCCCCCCTTCCCCCCTCTCCAACCCCTCGGGACCCCCCCCCCCCATTTCAATCCCCTCCAAATCCCGGGGATCCCCCCCCGCCCTCCCCCTCCCCAAATTCCGGCTCCCTCAAACCCCAGCCCCCCCCCCCGAGCCCCCCAAACCCCCGGGGTCCCCCCGACCCCCCCCATTTCTGACGCCCCCCCCTCTCCTCCAGGCCCCCCCCCCGTCTGGAGCCTCACTCCGGCCGCCCGGGCTCAGCTGCTGCAGCTCCCGGCTTTTGGGGGGGTCCCGGGGGGGTCCCCCCCGATTTTGGCCAGCGCGGACCCGGCTCCGCTTCAGTCCGAGCTGCTGCGGGGGGGGTCAGGTTTGGGGGGGCCCCGTTTGGCCTCGCTGGCGCTGCACCCCGCCCTTCCCCCACCCCTGCGCCTCTTCTTCCTCCTCTGCCTCCTCGAGGGGGGGGACCCCAAAACCCGCGCCCCTCCCCCAGCGCTGCCCCCCCACTTGGCGGCCGCTCTGTTCCCGGGGGGGGGCGGGGACCCCCCCGAAATGTTCCTGCCCCGTTTCGAGGCGGCCGCCGCCTTCTGCTCCCGAATTTCGGGGGAGGGGGCGAGCGGGGGGAGCCCCCACCCCAAAACCCAGGGGGGCCGGGAGTGGCTGTGGGGGCTGGTGGGGTTTTTGGGGGGGGGGTCCCCCCGTTCTGTTCTGCCGGGCCGTGGTCTCGTACCGGCGCTGGTTCGGGGGGGTCCCCGGGGGGGACCTGGGGGGGGCGGCGGGGAAATTATTGGGGGGGGGTCACCCCGCGGCCCCCCCGCACCTGCTGGAGCTCGCCAAGGTTTTGGGGGGGTCCCTCGGGGGGGCTTTGATGTCGCAAGTCCTGCGGGCCCCCCCGCCCCCCCCGGGCACGCCCCAGCTCCGGGGGGTGCTGAAGGTGCTGCGCGACCCCCCCGCCCCCCCCGGGACCCCTCCCCAAATGCGCCCCCAGGTCCGGGGGTACCTGCGGCGGGCGCTGGCGGCCGAGGGGGGGGGCTGGGGGGGGGCTCAGGGGGTCCTGAGCGCCGCCGCCCCCCTCCTGCCCCTCTGGGGGGTCCCGCTCTGCCCCCCCCCCGCCCCGGGACCCCCCCGATTTTGGGTGGGGGGCGGACCCCGACGTGCGGGACCGGGGTCGCCTCCACTCGGCTCTGGCGGCCGCTCTGGGCCCCCCCAAATTGGCCGCGGTTTTGGGGCCCCCCCCGCGCTGCGCCCCTCGCCCCCCTCCCCAAAACGGGCCCGGGGGGGGCGGCGGGGGGGGGCGCTCCCCCCTCCCTGCTGCCCGCGGCCCCCCCCTGCAGCCTGCGCTGCCTCCCCGCGACCCCCGCCCCCTTCCCCGCCCCCCCCGGAGCCCCCCAGGACCCCGAGGGTTGGGGGGCGGCGCTGCTGGAGGGGGGGGGGCGGCCCGTGCCCCTCCCCCTGCGGCTGCGCCTCGAGCCCTTGGGGGGGTCCCCAACCGAGGGGACCCCTCCCCAAATGATGGGGGAGCCCCCCCCCGCCTCCGGGACCCCTCCCCAAATTATGGGGGAGCCCCCCCCCGCCTCCGGGACCCCTCCCCAAATTATGGGGGAGCCCCCCCCCGCCTCCGGGACCCCTCCCCGAATTGGGGGGGCGCCCCCCCCCGCTCTGGCGCTGCAGCTGCTGCTGGGGGGGGGCGGGGGCTGGGCCGAGGGGGCTCTGGCGGCGCTGGGGGGGGGTCGCGGGGGGGCCGAGCTGACCCTGACCCTGCGCCCCCCCCGAGCCCTGCCCCCCTCCCTGGAGGCCGCCGCCGTTTTCACCCCGGGGGGGGCTCCCCAAAAAGGGGGAGGGGGCTCTTTCCTGGCGCCCCTCCCCCCGCTGGAGCTGCCCTTGGGGGTCCGGCTGCGCCCCCTCGCCCTCCCCCCCCCCTGGGACCCCCCCCGGGCTCTCCGCGCCTTCGAGGCGCTTTGGGGGGCGCTGGGGGGGGGGGCCCGAGACCCTCCTGCTGCTGGGGTGGGGCGCGGCCGCCCCTCCCCCCGCCCTCGCCCCCCTGCTGGTTCCCCCCGGGGGTGGGGGAGGGGCGGGGGGGGGATGGGCGCTGGCGGCCGCCGCCCCCCCCCGGGGGGTGGTGCTGGCGCGGGGGGGGGCCGGGGGGGGAGGGGCGGGTGCGGGGGCAGCGCTGGGGGGGGGTCCTGCTGCTCGCGCGGCTGCTGCGGGGGGAGGGCGGGGCCTGAGATGTCGCGATAGGGGCGGGGCCGTGTCGCGACAGGGCGGGGGAGCTCGGGACGAGAGGGGCTGGAGCGGGGCGGCACCAGGAGGCGTGTCGGGGTCTGTCGTGACATGTCAGGGTCTGTCGTGACATGTCGGGGTCTGTCGTGACATGTCAGGCTGTGTCGTGACATGTCGGGCCGTATCGTGACATATCGTGACGTGTCACCCCCACCCCGGCTTCTGTGACCCCCCCCCCCCCCCCCAAGAATTTGGAAAGCGCAAAATCCGTGTCCGGCTCTGTCTGAGGGGGGTCCCGGGGGGCTCCGGGGGTCCCGCGTGACCGGGGAGGGACGGGTGGGGGTCTCTGGGTTCCTGGGGGGTCCCGGAGGGTTCGGGGTGTCCCGGGGGCTCTGGGGGGGGGGGGGTGGGGGTGTCTCAGAAAGCCCCCCGACCCCCGAACTACATCTCCCATCATTCCTTGCGCCACTTCCGTACGGTGCCGCCATCTTGTCTCCCCATGGGCGCCGCCATGTTCGTCCCCTCCATGGACGCCTCCATGCCGCTTCCGGCGCCTCATGACGTCACTTCCTCCTTCCCCTCCACTCTCCCTCAGTGATGGCGGTGCGGGTCCGGGCTCCCCCCGGGGCCGCTCCGGAGCCGCTCCTCGCTCAGCTCCTGCCCTGCCGCGTCCAGCACGACGGGCCCGCGCCCGTGGCCGCCTTCCTGCGGGTCCGGCCCGGCCCCGGCGGCGGTGAGGGCCGGGGAGGGGGGTTTGGGGGCGATCCTGAGGGAGATGCTGCATTTGGGGGGGGGCGGGTGGGATTGAGTTTGGGAGGGATTTGGGGGTCGGGGGCTCTTGGGGAGCTCGGGGACGGGGTCCGCGGGTCACTGGGGGGCTGTGGCGATGGGGGCGCGTTGGGTTTGGGGGGTTTTGAGGGGTCCCAGGCCGGTGTGGGGGTCCCAGCCCGCCTCCCTTTGCTCCCCTCAGAGCTCTGGGCCTCGTTGGGTTTGGGGGGTTTTGGGGGGTCCCAGGCCGGTGTGGGGGTCCCAGGCCGGTGTGGGGGGTCCCAGGCCGGTGTGGGGGTCCCAGGCCGGTGTGGGGGTCCCAGCCCGCCTCCCTTTGCTCCCCTCAGAGCTCTGGGCCTCGTTGGGTTTGGGGGGTTTTGGGGGGTCCCAGGCCGGTGTGGGGGTCCCAGGCAGGTGTGGGGGTCCCAGCCCGCCTCCCTTTGCTCCCCTCAGAGCTCTGGGCCTCGTTCCGGGGGCGCCGCTTGGGGGGCCGGGAGCTGCCGCTGCCCCCCGGCTACACCGGGGCCGTGCTGCGGGGGGGGGCACCGGGAGAGCCCCCCCTGGGCGAGCCCGGGGACCCCCAGGTGAGGCCGGGGAGAGAGAGAGAGAGAGACCCCCTAAAACCCCCTCAGAGGGGCTGAGACCCCCCCCATTTTTCCCCTTTGGGGGGGTCTCAGCCCCGTTTCCCCCTGTCCCCCCCCAGGCCGGTTGGGTGACGGTGACGGGGTCGTTCGGGGCCATCACGGACTGGGGGGCTGACACCGCCCCCGACCCCGGCCGGGGCCTGGCCCGGGCCCTGCAATGGGGACCCCTCGCCCAGGCCGTGAGTCTGGGGGGGCTGGGGGACAGCTGGGAGGGTTTGGGGCACATCTGGGGGGGGCTGGAGACACATCTGGGGGGCTGGGGCACATCTGGGGGGGGCTGGAGACACCTCTGCAGGGGCTGGAGACACATCTGGGGGGCTGGGGCACATCTGGGGGGTTTGGGGCACATCTGGGGGGGGCTGGAGACACATCTGGGGGGGCTGGAGACACATCTGGGGGGGCTGGGGGACAGCTAGGGGGGTTTGGGGCACATCTGGGGGGGCTGGAGACACATCTGGGGGGGCTGGAGAAACATCTGGGGGGGTTTGGGGCACATCTGGGGGGGCTGGGGCACATCTGGGGGGATAGAGACACATCTGGGGGGGCTGGAGACACAGCTGGGGGGCTGGGGGATATCTGTGGGGCTGGGAACACATCTGGGGGGGCTGGGGCACATCTGGGGTCACATTGGAGGGAGTGGGGTCACATTTGGGGGTCTGGGGTCAGATTTGGGGGTCCCAGGGTCACACTGGAGGGGTCCCGGGTCACATTTGGGGGTCTGGGATCACATTTGGGGGTCCCAGGGTCACATTTGGGGGTCTGGGTTCACATTAGGGGGTCCAAGGTCGCATTTGGGGGGGTCTGGGGTCACATTTGGGGGTCCCGGGTCACATTTGGGGGTCTCAGGACCTGGGGCTGGGGGGGGGGGTCCCTGAGCCCCCCCCTCACCCCGCCCCTCCCCCAGCTCCACGCCCCCGTGACCGATGACAGCGAGGAGGAGGCGGAGCCATGACCGGCCACACCCACCGGATAAACCACGCCCACCTCATTAACAAACCCGGCCACACCCAATGGGTGGGGCCCATTAGAACCGGTGTGCCTTAAGCCCCGCCCAGAGTGGGTGGAGCCTATGGAAGCCCCACCCCCTTTTAAATTAAAAACACAAAACTGTTCCCAGGAGGCTCCACCCACAACAGAACCACCCCAAACATGGGCGGGGCATCGGAGCCACGCCCACAAATGAAGCCACTCCCAGTGTGGGTGGGGCCACAAAGCCACACCCACAAAGCCACTCCCACGGTGGGCAGGGCCTGGCAGAGCCCCGCCCCTTTCCTGCTCAATAAAGCGTTTGCAGCGCCAGTGTGGGCGGGGCCAGGCGGTGTTTAATGAGCTGCGCCAGGTAACGAGGGGGGGCGTGGCCTGGCGGGGCGTGGCCTCACCACTTTCCCCGCTTGCTCCAGTCCTTGGGGGTGAAGTGCAGGCACTTGGCGTCGATGCGCAGGAGCCGCTTGAGCATCGCCCGCTCGTGGCCCTCCACGATGTCCTCGGAGAGCGTCAGGATGTACTGACCCTGGACAGGTGTGCACAGGTGTGTACAGGTGTGTCAGGTGTGCACAGGTGTGTCAGGATGTACTGACCCTGTACAGGTGTGCACAGGTGTGTCAGGGTGTGCACAGGTGTGTCAGGTGTGACAGGGTGTACTGACCCTGCACAGGTGTGTCAGGATGTACTGACCCTGTACAGGTGTGTCAGGGTGTGACAGGTGTGTCAGGATGTACTGACCCTGGACAGGTGTGTACAGGTGTGTTAGGGTGTACTGACCCTGTACAGGTGTGCACAGGTGTGTCAGGATGTGTCAGGGTGTGACAGGTGTGTCAGGATGTACTGACCCTGTACAGGTGTGCACAGGTGTGACAGGGTGTACTGACCCTGTACAGGTGTGCACAGGTGTGACAGGGTGTACTGACCCTGTACAGGTGTGCACAGGTGTGACAGGTGTGTCAGGATGTACTGACCCTGTACAGGTGTGCACAGGTGTGACAGGTGTGTCAGGATGTACTGACCCTGTACAGGTGTGTCAGGATGTACTGACCCTGTACAGGTGTGTCAGGTGTGTGAGGGTGTGTCAGGGTGTACTGACCCTGTACAGGTGTGTCAGGTGTGTCAGGTGTGTCAGGGTGTGCACAGGTGTGTCAGGATGTCCTGACCCTGCACAGGTGTGTCAGGTGTGACAGGTGTGTCAGGATGTCCTGACCCTGCACAGGTGTGTCAGGTGTGACAGGTGTGTCAGGGTGTACTGACCCTGTACAGGTGTGCACAGGTGTGCACAGGTGTGTCAGGATGTCCTGACCCTGCACGGGTGTGTACAGGTGTGTCAGGGTGTGTCAGGATGTACTGACCCTGTACAGGTGTGCACAGGTGTGACAGGGTGTACTGACCCTGTACAGGTGTGCACAGGTGTGACAGGGTGTACTGACCCTGTACAGGTGTGCACAGGTGTGACAGGTGTGTCAGGGTGTGTCAGGATGTACTGACCCTGTACAGGTGTGTCAGGTGTGTCAGGGTGTACTGACCCTGTACAGGTGTGTCAGGGTGTGCACAGGTGTGTCAGGTGTGTCAGGGTGTGTCAGGATGTACTGACCCTGTACAGGTGTGCACAGGTGTGTCAGGTGTGTCAGGGTGTGTCAGGGTGTGCACAGGTGAGGGCTGTTCCCGTGTGACACCCAGGTGTGTAAAGGGGGACACACACAGAGATATTTTCAGCCCTCCAGGTGTGTGTGAGACCCCCCCAGGTGTGTCCAGGCCCCCCCAGGTGTGTCCAGGCCCCCCCAGGTGTGCAGGATCCCCCCAGGTGTGTCCAGGCCCCCCCAGGTGTGTGCAGGACCCCCCAGGTGTGCAGGATCCCCCCAGGTGTGTGCAGGACCCACCTTGTAGTAGTTGATGAGGTTCAGGTACTGCAGGGTGGAGATCACGTCCTCCTTCTTGATGCTGGTGATCTCGCTGATCTCGCTGGGGGAGGGGGGAAATGAGGGGGGGCTGCACCCCCAGAGACCCCCAAAATACCCAAAACCCCCCAGAGACCCCCAAAATACCCAAAACACCCCCAGAGACCCCCAAAATACCCAAAACACCCCCAGCAGACCCCCAAAATACCCAAAACACCCCCAGCAGACCCCCAAAATACCCAAAACACCCCCAGAGCCCCCCAAAATCCCCAAAACACCCCCAGAGACCCCCAAAATACCCAAAACACCCCCAGAGCCCCCCAAAATACCCAGAACACCCCCAGAGACCCCCAAAATACCCAAAACACCCCCAGCAGACCCCCAAAATACCCAAAACACCCCCAGGGAACTCCCAAAATACCCAAAACACCCCCAGAGACCCCCACAATACCCAAAACCCCCCCAGAGACCCCCAAAATACCCAAAACACCCCCAGAGCCCCCCAAAATACCCAAAACACCCCCAGAGACCCCCAAAATACCCAAAACACCCCCAGAGCCCCCCAAAATACCCAAAACACCCCCAGAGACCCCCAAAACACCCCCAGAACCCCCCCAAATACCCAAAACACCCCCAGAGACCCCCAAAATACCCAAAACACCCCCAGAGCCCCCCACAATACCCAAAACACCCCCAGAGCCCCCCAAAATACCCAGAACACCCCCAGAGACCCCCAAAATCCCCAAAACCCCCCAGAGACCCCCAAAATCCCCAAAACACCCCCAGAGACCCCCAAAATACCCAAAACACCCCCAGAGCCCCCCACAATACCCAAAACACCCCCAGAGCCCCCCAAAATACCCAGAACACCCCCAGAGACCCCCAAAATCCCCAAAACCCCCCAGAGACCCCCAAAATCCCCAAAACACCCCCAGAGAACCCCAAAATCCCCAAAACACCCCCAGAGACCCCCAAAATACCCAAAACACCCCCAGAGCCCCCCAAAATACCCAGAACACCCCCAGAGACCCCCAAAATCCCCAAAACCCCCCAGAGACCCCCAAAATCCCCAAAACACCCCCAGAGAACTCCCAAAATACCCAAAACCCCCCAGAGACCCCCAAAATACCCAAAACACCCCCAGGGAACTCCCAAAATACCCAAAACACCCCCAGAGACCCCCACAATACCCAAAACACCCCCAGAGACCCCCAAAATCCCAAACCCCCCCCAGAGACCCCCAAAATACCCAAAACACCCCCAGAGACCCCCAAAATCCCAAACCCCCCCCAGAGACCCCCAAAATACCCAAAACACCCCCAGAGACCCCCAAAATCCCAAACCCCCCCCCAGAGACCCCCAAAATACCCAAAACACCCCCAGAGACCCCCAAAATACCCAAAACACCCCCAGGGAACCCCCAAAATCCCAAAAATACCCCCAGAGACCCCCAAAATACCCAAAACACCCCCAGGGAACCCCCAAAATCCCAAAAATACCCCCAGAGACCCCCCCAAAATCCCCAAAGCCCCCCAAAATCCCCAAACCCCCCCAGAGCCCCCCGATGCTGAAGCGCTGAGGGGGCGTGGCCTTGGCAGTGTGGGCGTGGTTAACATTGATGGGGGCGTGGCTTTGTCACGGTGGGCGTGGCCTGGAGCTGTTCCACACCATTGATTGACAGGTGGGGCAGAGTCTAAGGGCTGGGGGTGTGGCCTGGAACTGGGCGTGGCTTTTGGCAGGGTGGGCGTGGCCTGATGAAGCTGCCACGCCCCCAACATTGGCCATGGGTGTGATGGGCGTGGCCTGAGGGGGCGTGGCTTCCATCAGGTTCGGGTAAAGACATCGGGTGTTGATTTATGGTGGGCGTGGCTTTTGAGGGGCGTGGCCTGAGGGGGCGTGGCTTCCATCAGGTCTGGGTAAAGACATCGGGTGTTGATTTATGGTGGGTGTGGCTTTGAGGGGGCGTGGCCTAAGGGGGCGTGGCTTCCAGCAGGTTCGGGTTAAGACATCGGGTGTTGATTTATGGTGGGTGTGGCTTTGAGGGGGCGTGGCCTAAGGGGGCGTGGCTTCCAGCAGGTTCGGGTTAAGACATTGGGTGTTGATTTGTGGTGGGCGGGGCTTTGGGAAGGGGCGGAGCCTCAGGCAATGGGGGCATGGCCTGGCAGAAAGAGGCGTGGCCTGGCGGAAAGGGGGCGTGGCCTGGCGGAAAGGGGCGTGGTCTGGCGGAAAGGGGCGTGGCCCGGCAGAAAGGGGTGTGGCCTGGCAGAAAGGGGCGTGGCCTGTCGGAAAGGGGGCGTGGCCTGTCGGAAAGGGGGCGTGTCTCACTTGATGGTGATCTGGGGCCGCTCGCCGGCCTCAGCCTTGAGCCCCATGAGGATCTCCAGGATGGTCTGGGACCAGTAACTGCGGTACGACAGCAGCCCCAGGTCCGACAGCGGCTTCTCGGGAGTGCCCGTCTTACCCTCCACCTTGGACAGCTCGTAACCTGCGGGGACACGACGGGGGACAGGTGAGGGACAGGGGACAGGGGACAGGGGGACAGGGGAGGGACAGGGGACAGGGGAGGGACAGGGGGACAGGGGACATGGGGACAGGTGAGGACAGGGGACAGGGGGACAGAGGGGACAGGTGAGGGACAGGGGACATAGGGACAGGTGAGGGACAGGGGACAGGGGGACAGGGGACAGGGGACAGAGGGACAGGGGACAGATGAGGGACAGGGGACAGGGGGACAGGTGAGGGACAGGGGACAGGGGACAGGGGAGGGACAGGGGGCAGGGGGACAGGGGAGGGACAGGGGACAGGGGACGGGGGACAGGTGAGGGACAGGGGGGACAGGGAGGGACAGGAGGACAGGTGAGGGACAGGGGACAGGAGGGACAGGTAAGGGACAGATGGGGGACACGGGGGGACAGGTGAGGGAGAGGGCAAGGACAGGTCCCTGAGGCTTTGGGGGCATCCCCTGGGGTTATTTCCACCTCCCCCAGGTATTTAAAGCCTTCCCAGTGGATTTTTGGGGTCCTGGCAGGATTTGGGGTCCCATCAGGGTTTGGGGTCCTGTCAGGGTTTGGGGTCCCTGTCAGGGTTTGGGGTCCCAGCAGGGTTTGGGGTCCCTGTCAGGGTTTGGGGTCCCAGCAGGATTTGGGGTCCCAGCAGGGTTTGGGGTCCTGTCAGTGTTTGGGGTCCCAGCAGGGTTTGGGGTCCCAGCAGGGTTTGGGGTCCCTGTCAGGGTTTGGGGTCCCTGTCAGGGTTTGGGGTCCCAGCAGGGTTTGGGGTCCCAGCAGGGTTTGGGGTCCCTGTCAGGCAGGGTTTGGGGTCCTGTCAGGGTTTGGGGTCCCAGCAGGGTTTGGGGTCCCTGTCAGGGTTTGGGGTCCTGTCAGGGTTTGGGGTCCCAGCAGGGTTTGGGGTCCCATCAGGATTTGGGGTCCCAGCAGGGTTTCGGGTCCCAGCAGGATTTGGGGTCCCAGCAGGGTTTGGGGTCCCTGTCAGGCAGGGTTTGGGGTCCCATCAGGATTTGGGGTCCCAGCAGGGTTTGGGGTCCCAGCAGGGTTTGGGGTCCCTGTCAGGCAGGGTTTGGGGTCCCAGCAGGGTTTGGGGTCCCAGCAGGGTTTGGGGTCCCTGTCAGGGTTTGGGGTCCCTGCAGGGTTTGGGGTCCCTGTCAGGGTTTGGGGTCCCAGCAGGGTTTGGGGTCCCAGCAGGGTTTGGGGTCCCTGTCAGGCAGGGTTTGGGGTCCCTGTCAGGGTTTGGGGTCCCAGCAGGGTTTGGGGTCCCAGCAGGGTTTGGGGTCCCATCAGGATTTGGGGTCCCAGCAGGGTTTGGGGTCCCAGCAGGGTTTGGGGTCCCAGCAGGGTTTGGGGTCCCTGTCAGGCAGGGTTTGGGGTCCCAGCAGGGTTTGGGGTCACTGACTGAACTCGATGAGCAGTTTGCCGTAGCCCCGGCGCTGGTACGGGGGCAGGGTCAGGATGCAGGCGACGTTGTAATCCTCGGTCGACTCCTTCTCCTGCAGGGAATCCCCGGGATTTGATCCCAAAAAGCCCTGGGACCACCCAAAAACCCCTGGGACTACCCCAAAAACCCCTGGGACTACCCAAAAAACCCCTGGGACCACCCAAAAACCCTGGGACCACCAAAAAAAACCCTGGAATTGCACCCAAAAGCTCCCCAGGACTGGATCCCAGAAACTCCCCAGGGTCACCCCAAAACCCCCCGGGATAATCCCAGGATCCCAAAACCCGCCAGGATTAACACCTCAGAAACCCCTCTGGAACCCCCCAAATCCCCCCAAACACTCTAAATCCCCCCCAAAAAGGCCCCAAATCCCCCCAAAACGACCCCAAATCCCCACCAAACAGCCCCAAATCCCCCCCAAACACCCCAAATCCTCCCCAAACAGCCCCAAATCCCCCCAAACAGCCCCAAATCCTCCCAAACGGCTCCAAATCCCCCCAAAATGACCCCAAACCCCCCCAAACTACTTCAAATCCCTCCCAAAGACCCCAAATCCCCCAACCCCCCCCAAAACGACCCCTAATACCCCTCCAAACAGCCCCAAATCCTCCCAAAATGGCCCCAAATCCCCCCCAAACACCCCAAATCCTCCTCAAACAGCCCCAAATCCCCCCCAAACACCCCAAATCCCCCCCCCAAAACTACTCCAAATCCCCCCCAGACACCTCAAATCCCCCAAATCCCCCCCAAAACCCCCCCAAATCCCCCAAACCCCCCACCTTGGAGAAGTAGCCCACGATGTGGAAACCTTTGCAGTCGTACTCGGTCATGACGTAGAAGAGGAAGGGGTCGGTGTCGTAGTAAAGGGTTTTGTGGTCCAGGAAACACTTGGCCAGCAGGCAGAGATTCTGGGAATAACTCTGGGAAAAGATCCTGGGAATGACTCCGGGAATGTTGGGATGGGGGGAAAAACCCCCCCGGGACCACCCCCCCAACTCTCACCTTGTTCTTGCGGCCGTCGATCTCGAAGAAGGAAATGGTGCCCTTGCGATAAATCTCGTTCCCAGGGGGGTGCCGGAGGTCACATTTGGTCTGGGGAGAGGATTTTGGGGGGTTTTGGGTTTTTTGGGGATTTTTGGGGGGTTTTTTTGGTTTTTTTTTGGTTTTTTGGGGTTTTTGGGGGGTGAAAATGGGGGGGGAAGAGGGGGAGATTGGGGGGTGGGAAAGGGAAATTGGGGAGAAAAAGTGAGGAGGGAGTGGGAATTTGGAGTTTTGGGGGGAAATTGGGGGGTTTGGGGAGTGGGGAGGCCAAAGGAGGGTAAAGGGGTAAAAATTGGGGGGTTGAGGATTCCCAAATCCCCCAAATCCCCTTGGGGATGACCCAAATCAGGGATTCCCTGGCACAGCCTTGCCCTGGCTCCCCAAATCCCTTCGAAACTCCCCCAAATCCCCTTGAAACTCACTCAAATGCCCCCAAATCCCTCCAAAACTCCCAAAATCCTGCCAGAACTCCTCTAAGTCCCCTGAAACTCTCCTAAAACTTCCACAAATTCCCCCAAATCCCTCCCAAACCCCCCCAAATCTCCCCGCACCCCCCAAAATCCCCTAAATCTCCCCCAAGCCCCCTGAACCTCCTCCAAACCCCCCGAAATCCCCTCGAACCTCCCACAAATCTCCCCCAAACCCCCCCAAATCCCCCCCAAACCCCCCCAAATCCCCTCGAACCTCCCCCAAATCCCCTCAAACCTCCCCCAAACCCCCCCAAACCTCCCCCAAAACCCCCGAAATCCCCTTGAAACCCCTCGAAATCCCCATAATCTCCCCCAAATTCCCTTGAAATTCCCCCAAACCCCCCCAAATCCCCCCAAACCCCCCCAAATCCCCTTGAAACCCCCCCAAAATCCCCATAATCTCCCCCAAATTCCCTTGAAATTCCCCCAAACCCCCCCAGATCCCCTTGAAACCCCCCCAAATCCCCTCAAACCTCCCCCAAATCCCCTTGAACCTCCCCCAAAGCCCCCCAGATCTCCCCCAAACCCCCCCAAATCCCCTTGAAACTCCCCAAAATCCCCATAATCTCCCCCAAATCCCCTTGAACCTCCCCCAAACCCTCCCGAATCCCCCCAAAACCCCCTCAAACCTCCCCCAAACCCCCCCAAATCCCCTTGAAACCCCCCAAAATCCCCTTGAAACTCCCCCAAATTCCCTTGAACCTCCCCCAAACCCCCTTGAAACTCCCCCAAACCCCCCCAAATCTCCCCCAAACCCCCCCAAATCCCCTTGAACCTCTCCCAAATCCCCTTGAACCTCCCCCAAACCCCCCCAAACCCCCCCAAATCTCCCCCAAATCCCCTTGAACCTCCCCCAAATCCCCTTGAAACCCCCCCAAACCCCCGCATTCCCCCCATCCCCGTACCAGGTGTCTCTGCAGGCAGCGCAGGCTGTGCCCGTACTTGAGGCAGAACTCGCACAGGTACAGCACGGGCAGCCCCGTCAGCTCCTGCGGGTACGGGGAGAAGTACCAGGGCTTGAGGCGGTGCCGGCCCAGCTCGATGCATTCGATGTTTTTCATCCTGGTGACGATGTCGTCGTGGCTCCGGTCCGACACCAGGCTCCCGGTCATCCTGGGCGCCGAGGGGGCTCCGTCCGACGAGTCCTGCGAGTCCTGCGGGGACAGCGGGGTCACGGCCGGGCTTGGCCTCCTTCCCGCGGGGGTTTGGACCTTCCTCGTCTGCTTTGTTCCCGTTTTTGGGTGATTTTTGGTTTGCTTTGCTCCCGTTTTTGGGTGATTTTTGGTTTGCTTTGCCCCATTTTTGGGTGATTTTTGTCCATTCCTGCTTTGCTTCACCTCCTTCCCGCCGGGGTTTGGCCCTTCCCCATCTGCTTTGTCCCCATTTTTAGGTGGTTTTTGTCCCTTCCTGATTCGGTTTCCCCATTTTTAGGTCGTTTTTGGTCGTTCCTGATTTGCTTTGCCCCATTCCTGGTGGGGTTTGTCCCTTCCTGATTTGCTTTATCCCCATTTTCAGGTGATTTTTGTCCCTTCCTGATTTGGTTTCCCCATTTTCAGGTGATTTTTGTCTGTTTTTGCTCTGTTTTTCCCCATTTTTAGGTGGTTTTTGGTCGTTCCTGATTTGGTTTCCCCATTTTTAGGTGGTTTTTGTCCATTCCTGCTTTGCTTCGCCTCCTGCCCACGGGGGTTTGGCCCTTCCACGTCTGCTTTGTCCCATTTTTAGGTGATTTTTGTCTGTTTTTGCTTTGTTTTTCCCCATTTTTAGGTGATTTTTGTCCATTCCTGATTTGGTTTCCCCATTTTTAGGTGATTTTTGTCTGTTTTTGCTTTGTTTTTCCCCATTTTTAGGTGATTTTTGTCCATTCCTGCTTTGCTTCGCCTCCTTCCCACGGGGGTTTGGACCTTCCTCGTCTGCTTTGCCCCCGTTTTTGGGTGATTTTTGGTTTGCTTTGCCCCATTTTTGGGTGATTTTTGTCCATTCCTGATTTGGTTTCCCCATTTTTAGGTGATTTTTGTCTGTTTTTGCTTTGTTTTTCCCCATTTTTAGGTGATTTTTTGTCCATTCCTGATTTGGTTTCCCCCATTTTTAGGTGGTTTTTGTCCATTCCTCATTTGGTTTCCCTGTTTTTAGGTGATTTTTGTCCCTTCTTGCTTTGTTTTCCCCATTTTTAGGTGATTTTTGGCTGTTTTTGCTTTTTTTTCCCCATTTTTAGGTGATTTTTGTCCATTCCTGCTTTGGTTTCCCTATTTCCAGGTGACTTTTCCCTTCCTCTGCCTCAGTTTCTCTCTCTCCACGTTACCTTTCACATTTCCCCCATTTTCTCGCTGCTTTCCCACGTCCCTGCCTCAGTTTCCCCCAATTAAATGTCAATTAAAACCTTTTATTCCTTTCATTTTCATTTTTCCTGCCTCAATTCCTGCATTTTCCTCCTTTTCCTGCCTCAGTTTCTCCGCCCCCAGAGCCCATTTCCCTCCTCCCCTCCCCCCACGATGTCCCCTGGGTGTCCCTGGGTGTCCCCGATGTCCCCTGGGTGTCCCCTGGGTGTCCCCTGGGTGTCCCCTGGGAGTCCCTGGTGTCCCCTGGGTGTCCCCTGGGTGTCCCCGATGTCCCCTGGGTGTCCCCTGGGTGTCCCCTGGGTGTCCCCAGTGTCCCCTGGGTGTCCCCTGGGTGTCCCCAGTGTCCCCTGGGTGTCCCCTGGGTGTCCCTGGGTGTCCCCTGGGTATCCTCAATGTCCCCTGGGTGTCCCCTGGGTGTCCCCAATGTCCCCTGGGTGTCCCTGATGTCCCCTGGGTGTCCCCTGGGTGTCCCCTGGGTGTCCCCTGGGTGTCCCCGATGTCCCCTGGGTGTCCCCTGGGTGTCCCCTGGGTGTCCCCACCTCGTCTGTCCCCAGACACGCCGATTTCCTCTTCCGGCCCGGCTGAGCCGCCACCGCCCGGCGCGCTGAGCCGTTCTGGGGAGAGAGAGAGGGGGGTCAGAGCCTGGAACACCCCAAAACCGCACCAAAACACCCCAAAACCGCACCAAAACACCCCAAAATCAGCCCAAAACACCCCAAAATCACCCCAAAACACCCCAAAATCACCCCAAAACACCTCAAATCAGCCCAAAACACCCCAAAATCACCCCAAAACACCCCAAAATCACCCCGAAACTGCACCAAAACACCCCAAAATCATCCCAAAACACCCCAAAATCCCCCAAATCACCCCAAGACCATCCCAAAACACCCAAAAATCATCCCAAAATCATCCCAAAATCACCCTGAAACACCCCAAATCACAGTAAAACCACCCCAATTCATCCCAAAACCACCCCAAATCATCCCAAAACATCCCCAAAACTGCCCCAAATCACCCCAAAACATCCCCAAACTGCCCCAAATCACCCCAAATCACCCCAAAACTGCCCCAAATCACCCCAAAACATCCCCAAACTGCCCCAAATCACCCCAAAATCCACCCGGACACCCCCAAGTCCCTCAGCACTCCCAGGGTTTGGGGGCTCCTCCGGATTTGGGGACCCCTCAGATCCCAGGGAGCGGTTACTGGTCCATACTGGTGTGTTACTGGTCCATACTGGTGTGTTACTGGTGTTACTGGGCCATACTGGTGTGTTATTGGTGAGTTACTGGTGTGTTACTGGTCCATACTGGTGTGTTACTGGTGTGTTACTGGTGTGTTACTGGTATTCCTGGTCCATATTGGTCTGTTACTGGTGTGTTACTGGTGTGTTACTGGTCCATACTGGTGTGTTACTGGTGTTACTGGGCCATACTGGTGTGTTATTGGCAAGTTACTGGTGTGTTACTGGTCCATACTGGTGTGTTACTGGTCCATACTGGTGTTACTGGTCCATACTGGTGTGTTCCTGGTGTTACTGGTCCATACTGGTGTGTTACTGGTCCATACTGGTGTGTTCCTGGTGTTACTGGTCCATACTGATGTGTTACTGGTCCATACTGGTGTGTTCCTGGTGTTACTGGTCCATACTGGTGTGTTACTGGTCCATACTGGTGTGTTACTGGTCCATACTGGTGTGTTCCTGGTGTTACTGGTCCATACTGGTGTGTTACTGGTCCATACTGGTCCATACTGGTGTTCCTGGGCTCACCTGGGGGAACACGGACGCCTGCGAGGTCTCGCTGGGGGTGGGGACAGGCGTGGCCGGCGACACCACCTCGACCTTCCGCTTCTGGGGACAGTTCATCCCAGTTCAAACCAGTTCAAACCAGTTCATCCGTCCCAGTCCATCCCAGTTCATCCCAGTTCATCCCAGTCCATCCCAGTTCATTCCAGTTCATCCCAGTTTACCCCAGTCCATCCCATCCCTGCTGCTGGGGGGCAACTGGGAGTAGTGGTTTGTTGTCCCTTCCCAGTGCTCCCAGTATCCCCCCAGTATCCCCCCAGTGCTCCCAGTATCCCCCCAGTATCCCCCAGTATCCCCCCAGTGCTCCCAGTATCCCCCCAGTATCCCCTAGTATCCCCCCAGTATCCCCCCAGTATCCCCCCAGTGCTCCCAGTATGCCCCCAGTATCCCCCCAGTATCCCCCCAGTATCCCCCCAGTGCTCCCAGTATCCCCCCAGTATCCCCCAGTATCCCCCCAGTATCCCCCAGTATCCCCCAGTATCCCCCCAGTATCCCCCAGTATCCCCCCAGTGCTCCCAGTATCCCCCAGTATCCCCCCAGTATCCGCCCAGTGCTCCCAGTATCCCCCCAGTATCCCCCCAGTGCTCCCAGTATCCCCCCAGTATCCCCCCAGTGCTCCCAGTATCCCCCCAGTGCTCCCAGAACACCCTAGGAAGGGAGGCTCAGGGGACACCTGGCTGTGGGGACAGGGCTGGGGACAGGGACAGTGACAGTGACCCCTGGGGACAGGAGTGGGGACAGGGACAGTGACAGTGACCCCTGGGGACAGGGACAGTGACAGTGACCCCTGGGGACAGGGATGGGGATGGGGACAGGGACAGTGACCCCTGGGGACAGGGACAGTGACAGTGACCCCTGGGGACAGGGATGGGGATGGGGACAGGGACACTGTGGTGACAATGATCCACTGGGGACAGGGAACCCCTGGGGACAGGAGTGGGGACAGGGTGACAGTGACAGTGGCCCCTGGGGACAGGGCTGGGGACAGGGACAGTGACAGTGGCCCCTGGGGACAGGGCTGGGGACAGGGTGACAGTGACAGTGGCCCCTGGGGACAGGGATGGGGACAGGGTGACAGTGACAGTGGCCCCTGGGGACAGGGCTGGGGACAGGGACAGTGACAGTGACCCCTGGGGACAGGGATGGGGACAGGGCTGGGGACAGGGACAGTGACAGTGACCCCTGGGGACAGGGATGGGGATGGGGACAGGGACACTGTGGTGACAATGATCCACTGGGGACAGGGAACCCCTGGGGACAGGAGTGGGGACAGGGTGACAGTGACAGTGGCCCCTGGGGACAGGGATGGGGACAGGGTGACAGTGACAGGGACCCCTGGGGACAGGGATGGGGACAGGGATGGGGACAGGGGATGGGGACAGGGTGACAGGGACCCCTGGGGACAGGAGTGGGGACAGGGATAGGGACAGGGTGACAGGGACCCCTGGGGACAAGGATGGGGACAGGAGTGGGGACAGGGACCCCTGGGGACAGGAGTGGGGACAGGGATGGGGACAGGGACCCCTGGGGACAGGGATGGGGACAGGGACCCCTGGGGACAGGAGTGGGGACAGGGATGGGGACAGGCACCCCTGGGGACAGGGATGGGGACAGGAGTGGGGACAGGGACCCCTGGGGACAGGGATGGGGACAGGGATGGGGACAGGAGTGGGGACAGGGATGGGGACAGGGACCCCTGGGGACAGGAGTGGGGACAGGGATGGGGACAGGATGACAGGGACCCCTGGGGACAGGGTGACAGGGACCCCTGGGGACAGGAGTGGGGACAGGGATGGGGACAGGGACCCCTGGGGACAGGAGTGGGGACAGGGACCCCTGGGGACAGGGATGGGGACAGGGACCCCTGGGGACAGGAGTGGGGACAGGGATGGGGACAGGGACCCCTGGGGACAGGCACCCCTTGGGGACACCACGGGTGACAAAACCCCCTTGGGGCCAAACCGGGACCTGCCAGGGGCCATTTCTGGGGCTGCTTTTGGGGCCATCTCTGGGGACAGCTGGGGACATCTGGGGCCAGCTGGGGACATCTGGGGCCATCTCTGGGGCCATCTGGGGACAGTTGGGGACATCTGGGGACCCGGGGGTTACCGTGGGGCGCTGGGGGCCCGGGGGGGGCTCGGCCTCGCTCTCCTTGGGCAGGTGAAAGCGGAGCGTGATGGGCCCCGGCCCCGCTGGCCCCGCTGGCCCCGCTGGCCCCGGTGGCCCTGGTGGCCCCGCCGGTGGCCCCGGTGGCCCCGGTGGCCCTGGCAAACTCTTCCCGCTGGCAGGGGCCACCGGCAGCGCCAGCTCCAGGCTCTTCCTCTGCGCCGGGAGGAAGAGGAGGCGTTTAGGGGGGGGAGGGGGACGCGGAGGGGACACGGAGGGGACGCGGTGACAAAGCCACCGCGGCTGGGGGTCCCTCCCGTCACCCCCCGGGTCCCCTCCCTGGGGACAGCAGTGGCCCCAAGGGCTCCTAAAGGGGTTGGGGGTGGCCTCGAGGGGTCAGGGATGTCCCCAGGGTGCCCTGACAAGTCAGGGATGTCCCCAGGGTGCCCTGACAAGTCAGGGATGTCCCCAGGGTGGCCTCAGAGGGGTCAGGGATGTCCCCAAGGTGCCCTGAGGGGTCAGGGATGTCCCCAGGGTGGCCTCGAGGGGTCAGGGATGTCCCCAGGGTGGCCTCAGAGGGGTCAGGGATGTCCCCAGGGTGCCCCCAGAGGGGTCAGGGATGTCCCCAAGGTGCCCCAAGAGGGGTCAGGGATGTCCCCAAGGTGCCCTGAGGAGTCAGGGATGTCCCCAGGGTGCCCTGACAGGTCAGGGATGTCCCCAAGGTGCCCTCAGAGGGGTCAGGGATGTCCCCAAGGTCCCTTAAAGGGGTTGGAAATGTCTCAGGGTCCTGGAGAGGGGTCAGGGATGTCCCCAAGGGATCAGGGATGTCCCCAAGGGGTCAGAGATGTCCCCAAGCTCCCCGTAGAGGGGCTGGGGATGTCCCCAAGGCGTTGAGGACGGCCCCGAGGTCCCCGGAGAGGGACTGGGGATGCCCCAAGGTCCCCTAAAGGAGTCACAGGTGTCCCCAGGGGGTCGAGGGTGTCCCCAAGGTCCCTCAAAGGGGTCGGAAGTGTCCCCAGGGTCCCCTAAAAGGGTCGGGGATGTCCCCAAGGGTCCGGGGTGGCCCCTGGGTGGGTGTTGGGGGGTCCTGGGGATGTCCCTTAGGTCTGGGTGTCACCACCCCCCAAGGATGTCCCCAGGTGTCCCCAGGGATGTCCCTGCCCCCGAGGGGGTTTGGGGACCCCAGGGCTGTCCCCAAGGGCTCCAAGTGTCCCCTGTCCCCAGCCTGGTGTGTGGTCCCTGTCCTCTGTGTCCCCTCAGTGCTGGCCCTGCTCTGTCCCCAAGGCTGTCCCCAATCCTCGCTCTGTCACCTGCACCTGGTGTCCCCAAACTCCGTCCCTCGCTGTCCCTCAGCTGTGTCCCCTGTCCCAGCCCCAGGGCCACCCCCTGCCCTCTGTCCCCTCCTCAGCCTCGCCTGCTCTCCTGTCCCCACGATGTCCCCTGGGCCCATCTCGCTGTCCCCTCCGTGTCACCCGTCCTCCCGGTGTTTGTCACCTGTCTCCCCCTGACACCCCAACATCCCCCTTTCCCCGGTGTCCCCTGTCCCTCCAGTGTCCCCAGTGTCCCTCCAGTGTCCCCCTCCTGTGTCCCCAGTGTCCCTCCAGTGTCCCCCTCCTGTGTCCCCCTCCTGTGTCCCCAGTGTCCCTCCAGTGTCCCCCTCCTGTGTCCCCCTCCTGTGTCCCCAGTGTCCCTCCAGTGTCCCCCTCCTGTGTCCCCAGTGTCCCTCCAGTGTCCCCCTCCTGTGTCTCCAGTGTCCCTCCTGTGTCCCCAGTGTCCCCCTCCTGTGTCCCCAGTGTCCCTCCAGTGTCCCCCTCCTGTGTCTCCAGTGTCCCTCCTGTGTCCCCAGTGTCCCCCTCCTGTGTCCCCAGTGTCCCTCCTGTGTCCCCCTCCTGTGTCCCCAGTGTCCCTCCTGTGTCCTCAGTGTCCCCCTCCTGTGTCCCCAGTGTCCCTCCTGTGTCCCCCTCCTGTGTCCCCAGTGTCCCTCCTGTGTCCCCCTCCTGTGTCCCCTGTCCTCCTCCTGTGTCCCCAGAGTCCTTCCCATGTCCCCTGTACCCATCCTGTGTCCCCTTTGTCCCTCCCATGTCCCTGGTGGACATCCCTGTGTCCCTCCTGTGTCCCCTGTCCTCCTCCTGTGTCCCCAATGTCCCTCCCATGTTCCCTGTCCCCCTCCCATGTCCCCTGTGTCCCCGCCGTGTCCCCAGTGTCCCCTCACCGGGTCCCTGTCGGGGGATCCGGGCCGGGAGCCGGGCAGGCCGTTCTTGGTGGGGGTCTTGGCCTCTTTCCGGGGCACCTGGACCCTCTTGAGGTCCAGCCGGTCGTGGGTCACCCACTCGTCCAGGCGTTTGTTGACTGGGGACAGCGGGGGACACACGATGGCACCCCCGGGCTGTCCCCACAGCACCCCCGGGCTGTCCCCACAGCACCCCCCCATGTCCCCAGCCCAGCCCTGGGGACACACAGGGTGACAACGACACCCCAGTGTCCACCCGCGACCCCTCGTGACCCCCTGTGGCCTGGCCCTGTCCCCTCCCCGTTCCTGGGGACGCTGTGGGGACACCCCGGGGGTGACAGTGAGGTGCTGGCCCCCCCCCAAGACCCCTCTCTGTGCCCCCAGCCCGGCCTTGGGGACCCCAGGGGGGTTGTTCCCGTGTCCCCCCCGTGTCCCCCCGTGTCCCCCCCGTGTCCCCCCCGTGTCCCCACTCACAGTCGATGTAGTGGACATAGAACAGCTTCCTCCCGCTGATGTCCTTCACACTCAGGATCTCGGCCAGTGCTGGGACAAGGGTGAGGGGGGGTCACCACCCCCTTCTGGGGACCCCCAAAACCCACCCAAAGACCCCCAAATTCCCCCCAGGGAGCTCCCCCTCAGCCTGGGCTGTGCCCCAGACCCCCCTCCCCATGTTCCCCCTCATGTCCCCCCTCATGTCCCCCCCCCCATGCCCCCAAATCCTCCGGGGAGACCCCCAGATCCCCCCCCCCACCCGACACCCCCTTGGGACCCCCGGACACCCCCGGGCCCAAGCCCCGCCCCTCTTCAAGCCCCGCCCCCTCTCACAGCCCCGCCCCCTCACAGCTCCGCCCCTTTCCCTTCACAGGCCCCGCCCCTCCCGCCCCGGTTCCCGCCCTTTCTCGCAGTCCCCGCCCCCTCTGAGGCCCCGCCCCTCTGCTCTGATTGGCTCTCCCCGCGCTAAGCCCCGCCCCACTCACGCCACTCATCCTCGTTGTCCTGGTTACGGCGCAGCACGGGCAGGCGGCAGCCCTCGGACACCTCCCCCTGCGGGGGCGGGGCCTCGTCAGGGCCGGGGGGGCCCCAAAACCCCCGCGGGGGGTTCGGGGGGTCCCCAAACCCTTCCGGAGGCTCCCGGAACCCCTCGGGAGGTTCCCCGAGCCCTCTCCGCGCTGCCCCCCCCCGCCCGCTGCCCACCTCCGCCATTCTCCTCCCGGCCTTCGCTTCCGGCCGGCCGGACGCGCTTCCGGGATGCGGCCACGCCCCTTCCGCCGCTGCCCCTCCCCGGTGGG
Organism: Poecile montanus; assembly: GCA_038429875.1. Lineage (NCBI taxonomy): Eukaryota > Metazoa > Chordata > Aves > Passeriformes > Paridae > Poecile > Poecile montanus. The sequence goes on from CM076533.1 coordinate 1,523,072, forward strand.
GGCCCCGCCCCCGGTCGGCGGGGAGCGCCCGTGGGGGGCGGGGCCTTCCCGGCAGCCGCGGTCACGTGGGGCCGCGGCGCTTCCGCGAGCGGCGGCGCGAGCGGGGCCCCCCCCCCCCCCCCCGCCTTTCCCGCGCCCCCCGGGACCCCCCGGGACCCCCCGGGACCCCCGGGACCCCCGCCATGGAGGAGGGTGAGTGCCGAACCCCCCCCCGCGCTTGTTTTGGGCCGGGGGGGCTCCCCCGGTGCTGTTCCGCCCCCGGGTGACGCCGGGGGGTGAGCGGGGGGTGAGGGCCCTTTAAGGGGGGGCGTGTTTAAAGGGGGGGGGCGGCTCCTTGGGGGGGTTTGGGGGGAGACCCCTCCCTTAAAGCGACCCCCGCCTAAAGGGACCCCCCCCTTTAATTGTGACACCCCCTTAAAGAGACCCCCGTTAACGCGACCCCTCCCCTTAAAACGCCCCCTCCCCTCCATGTGACCCCCCCTTTTATTGTGACACCCCCCCTTAAAGAGACCCCCCCTTTAACGCGACCCCTCCCCTTCAAACGCCCCCTCCCCTCCATGTGACCCCCCCTTTAACGCGACCCCTCCCCTTCAAACGCCCCCTCCCCTCCATGTGACCCCCCCCCATTAACGCGCCCCCCGTTGTCCCCCCCAGTGACCCCCCCGGATCTTCTGCCCTTCCTCCTGCAGAACTGGGGTGCTCAGGGTGAGTGGGGCCGCCCCGGCCGGGGGTCCCTGGGGGGGTCCCCGCAGGTCTGGGGGGGTTGGAGGGGATTGTTGGGGTCGGGGGGCTCTGATGGGACCTCCCCCGTGCCCCCCCAGAGGCGGGGGGGGCAGCGCCGTTCGTGGAGATCCTGGAGCAGCCCAAGCAGCGCGGGATGAGGTTCCGCTACAAGTGCGAGGGGCGCTCGGCCGGGAGCATCCCCGGGGAGCACAGCACCGAGACCACCAAGACCCACCCCACCATCCGCGTGAGTGTCCCAGTATAGACCAGTATAAACCAGTATAAACCAGTATAGACTAGTATAGACCAGTATGGAGCACCAGTATAGACCAGTAACAGCCTGGGACCCTCCCTGAGCCCCTCCAGTGCCCCCATCCCCAGGGAGCACAGCACCGAGACCACCAAGACCCACCCCACCATCCGCGTGAGTGTCCCAGTATAGACCAGTATAGACCAGTATAGACCAGTATAGACCAGTATAGATCAGTATAGACCACCAGTATAAACCAGTAACAGCCTGGGACCCTCCCTGAGCCCCCTCCAGTGCCCCCATCCCCGGGGAGCCCAGCACCGAGACCACCAAGACCACCCCACCATCCGCGTGAGTGTCCCAGTATAGACCAGTATAGACCAGTAACGGCCTGGGACCCTCCTGAGCCCTCCCAGTGCTCCCCAGTGTCCCCCAAGACCCCCCCACCATCCGCGTGAGTGTCCCAGTATAAACCAGTATAGACCAGTATAAACCAGTAAGAGCCTGGGACCCTCCCTGAGCCCTCCCAGTGTCCCCCAGGAACCCCCCACCATCCGCGTGAGTGTCCCAGTGCATCCCAGTTTAAACCAGTATAGACCAGTGACCACCCGTGACCCTCCCTGAGCCCCCATCCCGGGGGGGTTCAGCGCCCACCTCCCCCAGACCCATCCCGGCATCGCCGCGAGCCTCCCAGTATGAACCAGTACAAACCAGTACAAACCAGTACAAACCAGTGGCTGTCCCCACCAGGTGAACAACTACCGGGGCCCGGGGCGGGTGCGGGTGTCGCTGGTGACCAAGGACCCCCCCCACCGCCCCCACCCCCACGAGCTGGTGGGCAAGGACTGCAAGGACGGCTTCTACGAGGCCGAGCTGTGCCCCGAGCGCAGCATCCACAGGTGGGACCCCCTCCCCAAATCGGGGACACCCCCAAAACGCCGGGGACACCCCCACGGGGCAGGTGGGAGCACCCAAAACTGGGGAAACCCCCCCTCCAAAAAACCTGCGGGTGGGATCATCCATAGTGTTGGGGAACCCCCTCTGGTGAAGATGGTATGTCCCAAAATATTGGGGAAGCCCCTGCAGGACAGGTGGGATCACCCAAAATATGGGGGGACCCATCCGCAATAAGAGGAATCCCCCTACAAGGCAGGTGGTATCTTCCGAAATATTGGGGAAGCCCCTGCAGGGCAGGTGGGATCACCCAAAATATGGGGGGGACCCATCCGAAATAGGGGGAGCCCCCCAAAAAGTGCAGGTGGGATCACCCACAGTGTTGGGGAACCCCCTCTGCTGAAGGTGGTATCTCCCAAAATATTGGGGAACCCCCTGCAGGGCAGGTGGGATCACCCGAAATGGGGAAACCCCTCCAAAAAAGAGGGGGAGCCCCCCAAAAAGTGCAGGTGGGATCACCCACAGTGTTGGGGAACCCCTGTCCAGTGCTGATGGTATCTCCCGAAATATTGGGGAACCCCCTGCAGGACAGGTGGGATCACCCAAAATATGGGGGGACCCATCCGAAATAAGAGGAATCCCCCTACAAGGCAGGTGGTATCTTCCGAAATATTGGGGAAGCCCCTGCAGGGCAGGTGGGATCACCCAAAATGGGGAAACCCCTCCAAAAAAGAGGGGGAGCCCCCCAAAAAGTGCAGGTGGGATCACCCACAGTGTTGGGAAACCCCCTCTGGTGAAGATGGTATTTCCCAAAACATTGGGGAACCCCCTGCAGGACAGGTGGGATCACCCAAAAACAGGGGGGGAGGACTCCCAAAATCTGGGGCCCTCCCAGCACTTCTGGGAACCCCCAAAATTTGAGGTCCCTGCCCCGGGGTGTCCGGGGGGGGATCCCAAAATCCAGGTTGACCCCTGACCCTCCCTGACCCCCCCCAATTTTGGGCTCAGTTTCCAGAATTTGGGAATTCAGTGCGTGAAGAAGCGGGAGCTGGAAGCAGCAGTGGCCGAGCGGATCCGCACCAATAACAACCCCTTCAACGGTACTGGGAGCACTGGGAGGGACTGGGAGGAGACTGGGAGGGACTGGGAGAGAGCTGGGAGGGACTGGGAGAGAGCTGGGAGTTACTGGGAGGGACTGGGAAGGACTGGAGGGCATTGGGAGGGACTGGGAGGAGACTGGGAGGGGACTGGGAGGGACTGGGAGGGACTGGGAAAGCATTGGGAGGGACTGGAGAGCACTGGGAGTTACTGGGAGTGAATGGTGGGCACTGGGAGTTACTGGGAGGGGACCAGAAGGCACTGGGAGTTACTGGGAGTGAATGGTGGGCACTGGCAGTTACTGGGAGGGGACCAGAAGGCACTGGGAGTTACTGGGAGAGCACTGGGGGCTGGTCCTGGGGCTGCTGGGGACGTCGCTGGCGTGTACTGGGCTATACTGGTCTGTACTGGGCAGCACTGGGAGAGCAGCACGGGGTGGGAGTGACCTGGGGGTGTCACTGGGGGGCTCCCGGTGCCGGTCCATACTGGTTTGTACTGGTTTGGATGGGCCTGTGCCGGTCCGTACTGGTTTGTACTGGTTTGGATGGGCCTGTGCCGGTCCATACTGGTTTGTACTGGTTTGGATGGGCCTGTGCCAGTCCATACTGGTTTGTACTGGTCTGGGTGGCCCGGTGCCGGTCCATACTGGTTTGTACTGGTCTGGGTGGCCCGGTGCCGGTCCATACTGGTTTGTACTGGTCTGGATGGCCCGGTGCCGGTCCATACTGGTTTGTACTGGTCTGGGTGGCCCGGTGCCGGTCCATACTGGTTTGTACTGGTCTGGATGGCCCGGTGCCGGTCCATACTGGTTTGTACTGGTCTGGGTGGCCCGGTGCTGGTCCATACTGGTTTGTACTGGTCTGTACTGGGCAGTGCCAGCCGAGCAGCGCGGGGGCGAGTACGACCTGGCCGCGGTCAGGCTCTGCTTCCAGGTGTGGGTGAGGGGCCCGGGGGGGCTGCGGCCCCTCCCCCCCGTCCTGTCCCAGCCCATCTATGACAACCGTGAGTGACACCTGGGGACACCTGGGGACACCTGGGGACACCTGGGGACACCTGGGGACATCTGGGGACACATAGGGGACACACCTGGGGACACCTTGGGGTACCTGGGGACATCTGGGGACACACCTGGGGACACCTTGGGGTACCTGGGGACACCTGGGGACACCTGGGAACATCTGAGGGACACCTGGGGACACACCTGAGGGTACCTGAGTGACACCTGGGGACACCTGGGGACACACCTGGGGACACCTGTGGGACCCCCTGGGACCCTCGCTGTCCCTGTGTCCCCATGACCCCCCTATGACCCTCGGTGTCCCCCACTGACCCCCCGCTGTCCCCTGCTGTCCCCTGTGTCCCCACTGTCCCCCTGTGTCCCTGCTGTCCCCCACTGTCCCCCTCTGTCCCCCTGTGTCCCCCACTGTCCCCCTCTGTCCCCTTGTGTCCCCCACTGTCCCCCTCTGTCCCCGCTGTCCCCTCTGTCCCCACTGTTCCCCACTGTCCCCCGCTGTCCCCTCTGTCCCCCACTGTCCCCCTGTGTCCCCCACTGTCCCCCTTTGTCCCCCTGTGTCCCCACTGTCCCCCCCTGTCCCCCTGTGTCCCTGCTGTCCCCTGTGTCCCCCACTGTCCCCCGCTGTCCCCTCTGTCCCCCGCTGTCCCCCTGCTGTCCCCACTGTCCCCGCTGTCCCCAGGTGCTCCCAGCACGGCCGAGCTGCGGATCTGCCGCGTCAATCGCAACTCCGGGAGCTGCCGGGGCGGGGACGAGATCTTCCTGCTGTGTGACAAGGTCCAGAAAGGTGCGGGGACACCCCGAACTGGGACATCCCAAACTGGGACACCCTAAACTGGGGACATCCCAAACTGGGGACACCCCGAACCCCAAACTGGGACATCCCAAACTGGGGACACCCCAAACTGGGACATCCCAAACTGGGGACATCCCAAACTGTGGACATCCTAAACTGGGGACATCCCAAACTGGGGACACCCCAAACCCCAAACTGGGACAGCCCAAACCCCAAACTGGGGACACCCCAAACTGAGGACACCCTAAACCCTGGGGACACCCCAAACTGGGACACCCCAAACTGAGGACACCCCAAACTGGGGACAACCCAAAGTGGGGACATCCCAGACTGGGGACATCCCAGACTGGGGACATCCCGAACTGGGACACCCCAAACCCCAAAATGGGACATCCCAAACTGGGGACATCCTAATCTGGAACATCCCAAGCTGGGGACACCCCAAACTGGGACATCCCAAACCCTGAGGACACCCCAAACTGGGGACACCCTAAACTGGGGGCAATCCCCAATCCCCCCAACCCCTCTCCGTGTCCCCTCAGAGGACATCGAGGTTCGTTTCTCGGCCGAGGGTTGGGAGGCCAAGGGCTCGTTCGCGCAGGCCGACGTTCACCGCCAGGTCGCCATCGTGTTCCGCACGCCGCCCTTCCGGGACCCCGCGCTGCGCGCCCCGGTCACCGTCCGCATGGAGCTGCAGCGGCCCTCGGACCGGCAGCGCAGCGCCCCGGTGGACTTCAGATACCTGCCCCACCAGGGTGGGCTTGGGGAGGGGGCTCAGGGCACTTTTGGGGTCTCTGGTGCGGGTTTGGGGGGCTCTGGGGTCCCTTTGGGACAATTCCAGGTGATTTTGGGACATTCCCGTGTCCCTGGAGCTGCAGTTCCCGTTGATTTTCTGTCCCTGCCCCACCAGGGTGGGCTTGGGGAGGGGGCTCAGGGCACCCAGGGGTCCCTGGGGTGGGTTTGGGGGGCTCTGGGGTCCCTTTGGGACAATTCCAGATCCCGTTGGGACATTCCTGTGTCCCTTTGGGACATTCCCGTGTCCCTGGAGCTGCAGTTCCCGTTGATTTTCTGTCCCTGTCCCACCAGGGTGGGCTTGGGGAGGGGGCTCAGGGCACCCAGGGGTCCCTGGGGTGGGTTTGGGGGGCTCTGGGGTCCCGTTGGGACAATTCCAGATCCCGTTGGGACATTCCTGTGTCCCTTTGGGACATTCCCGTGTCCCTGGAGCTGCAGTTCCCGTTGATTTTCTGTCCCTGTCCCACCAGGGTGGGCTTGGGGAGGGGGCTCAGGGCACTTTTGGGGTCCCTGGGGTGGGTTTGGGGGGCTCTGGGGTCCCTTTGGGACATCCCAGGTCCCACTTCTGGATTATTTTTGGGTCCTTATTGTCACCCTGGGACACTGCGGGGTCTCCTGGGGTCACTGGCGGTCACTGGGAGGTCACTGGTGTGACTGGAGGTCACTGGTGTGACTGGGAGGTCACTGGGAGTTACTGGGAGGTCACTGGTGTCACTGGGAGGTCACTGGGGGGTCGCTGTGTGTCACTGACAGGGAACTGGTGTTACTGGTTGTGACTGGGAGGTCACTGGTGTGACTGGGAGGTCACTGGAAGTTACTGGGAGGTCACTGGTATCACTGGGGGGTCGCTGTGCGTCACTGACAGGGAACTGGTGTTACTGGTTGTGACTGGGAGGTCACTGGTGTGACTGGGAGGTCACTGGTGTGACTGGGAGGTCACTGGGAGTTACTGGGAGGTCACTGGTATCACTGGGGGGTCGCTGTGCGTCACTGACAGGGAACTGGTGTTACTGGTTGTGACTGGGAGGTCACTGGGGGGGATCTCCGGGGGTCTCAAGGAGGTGATGGCGGTAACTGGGAGCTAACTGGGAGCTAACTGGTGTTACTGGTGCAGGGGACCTGCAGTGCATCGAGGAGAAGCGCAAGCGGACGCGGGAAACCTTCCGCTCCTTCGTCCAGCGCAGCCCCCTGCCCGGTGGGGGCTTGGGGGGGATGTGGGGGTCCCCGAGGGGTCTGGAGGGGAAATTGGGGGTCCCTGGGGGGAACTGGGAGTCCCTGGGGATCCTGGGAGGCGTCTGGAGGAGGGATTTGGGGTCCCCGAGGGGTCTGGAGGGGAAATTTGGGTCCTTGAGGGGTCCTGGGAGGAGTCTGGAGGGGGGATTTGGGGTCCTCGAGGGGTCTGGAGGGGAAATTGGGGGTCCCTGGGGGAGATTTGGGGGATCCTGGGAGGGTTTGGGGTCCCTGAGGGTCTTGGAGGGGAAATTTGGGGTCCCTGGGGGAGACTGGGGAGCTCTGGGGGTCCTGGGAGGGGTCTGGAGGGGGGATTTGGGACCCCCTGGGGGGGTCTGGGGGGCTCTAGAGGGGGGATTTTGGGAACCCCGGGAGGGTTTGGGGTCCGTGGGGGGTTCTAGAGAAGGAACTGGGGGTCCTGGGGGGGTGATTGGGGGGGATTTGGGGTCCTTGGGGGTCTCTGAGAAAGTTTTGGGGTCTTGGGGGGGTTTAGAGGAGGGTCCCGTGGGGGATATTGGGGAGGATTTTGGGGTCCCCAGGGGGTCATTTGGGGTCCTTGGGGGTGGGAGGGTCCAGAGGGGATTTGGGGTCTCTTGGGGGGGGGTCCCTGACAGTGGGACCCCCCCATTTTTCCCCCCCCCAGCTCCGGCATCCACCGAGTCGCGGCCCCCCCGGCGCATCGCGGTGCCCTCGAGACCCCCCCCGGCCCCCCAGAACCCCCCCAGTGGGGGTGAGTGGGGGAAACTGGGAGGAACTGGGAGGAACTGGGAGGAACTGGGCTGGGGGCAAAGGGGGAGTTTGGGGGGGATTTTGGGGGGTGTGGGGCAAGGGGGGAAAAACGGTGGGGGGGGAAATGGGGGATGGGGGGTGAGGGGGGAATTGGGGAGGGGGAAATGGGGTTGGGGGGCAATTTTGGGGGAAATTTGGGGGGAATTTGGGGGGAATTGGTGGGGTCAAGCCCCTCCCTCACCCCTTTCCCCCCTCCCCCAGCTCCCTCCTTCTCTTTTGGGGGGCCCGGGGGGGCTTTTGGGGGGCCCGGCCCCCCCCCGAACCGGAGCCTTTGGCCGAGGCGCTGCTGCAGCTGCAATTTGAGGAGGGGTCCACCCAAATCGGGGTGAGCGGCGCGGCCCCCCCGTTGGATTTTGGGGCTATTTTGGGGGACCCCCCGTTCCCCCCCCTGGACACCATCAACGCCTCCGAGGTTCAGCGCCTGCTGGACCCCCCCGAGCCCCCCCCGGATTTTGGGGAGGGGGTTCCAGAGCTGCCCCCCCCGGATTTCGGGGGTCCCCCCATGCTGATGTCGTACCCCGAGGCCATCGCCCGCCTGGTGCAGAGCCAGCCCCCGGGGGGGACCCCCGAAATGGGGCTGGGGGCCGAGCTGGGGGGGACCCCCGAGCTGGGGGGGCTGGGGGGGCTGGGGGGGCTGGGGGGGGGTCCCGAGGATTCGCTGCCCTCCCTGGGGGAGCTGGACTTCAGCACCTTCCTCAGCCAGTTCCCCTCCTCCTGACTGGGACGGACTGGGATGGACTGGGGGGCAGCGGGGGGGGGGGCGCTGGGGGCTACTGGGAGGGGTTGGGGGCTACTGGAAGGCACTGGGAGGGTTTTGGGAGTTACTGGGAGTTACTGGGAGGCGTTCAGGGGTTACTGGGAGGAGTTCAGGGGTTACTGGGAGGGTTTTGGGCTTTACTGGGAGTCACTGGGAGGCATTCAGGGGTTACTGGGAGGCATTTGAGGGCTACTGGGTCTTACTGGGAGTCACTGGGAGGTTTCTAGGCTTTACTGGGAATCACTGGGAGGCTTTTAGAGGTTACTGGGAGTCACTGGGAGGGTTTTTAGGGGCTACTGGGGGGCATTGAGAGGTTTGTAGGGGGTGCTGGGGCTTACTGGGAGTTACTGGGAACTCTGTACGGTTACTGGGGCTTACTGGGAGTTACTGGGAACTCTGTACGGTTACTGGGGCTTACTGGGAGTCACTGGGAGGGTTTTAGGGGTTACTGGGAGCTACTGGGAACTCTGTACGGTTACTGGGGCTTACTGGGAGTCACTGGGAGGACGCCAAGTGCCTACTGGGGGTCGCTAGAAGCCAGCGGGGGGTTACTGGGAGCGATTGGGAAACTCCTGTCGGGGTCACTGGGTGCCTTTTGGGGGGGGGTGTCCCCCTTTGCCCCGCCCCCCAGAGCACAGCAGCCAAAGGGAGCGTGGCCGCCCCTCCCCCAGCATTGACCCCGCCCCCATCCAAGTGCCTTTGGGGGGGGGAAGCCCCGCCCCTCCCCCTCCCCCCCCCCCCCCCCCCCCGCTGGGGTCACCCCAATAAATAGTCCAAGACCCGCCTGCGTTTGATTGACAGCTGTGGGCGTGGCTTTGTGTGCAAAGGGGGCGTGGTTTTGCTGAAGGGGCGTGGTTTGCTGAAGGGGGCGTGGCTTCGTTCGCGGGGCGGTTCCCAATGGGCGCCGCTTGAGGCGGGGCGAGGCTTTTCCCGGAAGGGGCGTGGCCTCGTCCCGGAAGGGGCGGGGCGCGGCGGGGAGGCCGCGGCGGAGCCGAGCGGGGCCGGGGCCGGGCCGGGAGCGGCCGGAGCGGGGCCGGGAGCGGCGGGGCCGGGGCCGGGCGGGATCCGCCGGGATCCCCCGGGGCCAGCGAGGCGGCCATGCCGAGCAAGAAGAAGAAATACAACGCGCGCTTCCCGCCGGTAGCGCCTGAGGGGGGACACGGGCCGGGGCGGGGTCGCCATGGCAACGGGGAGGGCGGGGAACAGGGGGGTTACCATGGCAACGCGGAGGGCGGGAGGGTCACCGTGGGAACGGAGAGGGCGGGGCGGGGGCTGATGGGTGGGCGGGGCTTGGGGGCGCGGGAGCCACCTGAGGGTGCAGGTGGGGGCGTGGCCTGGGGTGGGCGGGGCTCTCCAGGTGAGGGTGGGGATCTCCAGGTGAGGGGCTCAGGTGAGGGGCTCAGGTGAGGGGCTCAGGTGAGGGTGGGACTCTCCAGGTGAGGGGCTCAGGTGAAGGTGGGGCTCAGGTGTGGGTGGGACTCAGGTGTGGGTGGGGCTCTGCAGGTGAGGGTGGGGCTCAGGTGAGGGGGGCTCAGGTGAAGGTGGGCCTCAGGTGAGGGCGGGGCTCAGGTAAGGGTGGGGCTCTCCAGGTGAGGGTCTCAGGTGAGGGTGGGGCTCAGGTGAGGGTGGGGCTCTCCGGTGAGGGGGGCTCAGGTGAGGGTGAGGCTCAGGTGAGGGCGGGGTCTGTGGCAGGCACGGATTAAGAAGATCATGCAGACGGACGAGGAGATCGGGAAGGTGGCGGCCGCCGTGCCCGTCATCATCTGTATCCTCTGGCACACCTGGGCCCCGCCCCGGGACCCCGCCCTGCTCACCTGGGCACCCCTGGGACCCCACCCTGATCACCTGGACACCCCTGGGACCCTTCCCTTCTCACCTGGACACCCCTGGGACCCTTTCCTTCTCACCTGGACGCCCCTGGGACCCTTCCCTGCTCACCTGGGCACCCCTGGGACCCCACCCTGCTCACCTGGGCACCCCTAGGCCCCCGCCTTGCTCACCTGGACACCCCCAGGACCCTGCCCTGCTCACCTGGACACCTCTGGGACCCTTCCCTGCTCACCTGGACACCCCCAGGACCCTGCCCTGCTCACCTGGACACCTCTGGGACCCTTCCCTGCTCACCTGGGCACCCCTAGGCCCCCACCCTGCTCACCTGGGCACCTCTGGGACCCCGCCCTGCTCACCTGGACACCTCTGGGACCCTTCCCTGCTCACCTGGACACCTCTGGGACCCCACCCTGCTCACCTGGGCACCCCTGGGACCCCGCCCTGCTCACCTGGGCACCCCCACCCTGCACAGCTCGGCCCCCAGGTGCCTCTACCTGTGACACACCTGAGTCTGCCCATGCTGGACACCTGGGGGACATTGAGGGGGAAGTCACCTGTGTCCCTGGGGGTGTCACCTGTGTCCCTGGGGAGCTCAGGAGGGGTCACCTGTGTCCCTGGGGTGTCATCTGTGTCCCCAGGGGGTGTCACCTATGTCCCCGTGGGGGGTCACCTGTGTCCCTGGGGTGTCACCTGTGTCCCTGGGGGTGTCACCTGTGTCCCTGGAGTGTCACCTGTGTCCCTGGGGGTGTCACCTGTGTCCCTGGGGTGTCACCTGTGTCCCCGGGGTGTCACCTGCGTTACCTGGGGGTGTCACCTGTGTCCCTGGGGGTGTCACCTGTGTCCCTGGGGTGTCACCTGTGTCCCCGGGGTGTCACCTGCGTTACCTGGGGGTGTCACCTGTGTCCCTGGGGGTGTCACCTGTGTCCCTGGGGTGTCACCTGTGTCCCCGGGGTGTCACCTGTGTCCCTGGGGTGTCACCTGTGTCCCTGTGGGGTGTCACCTGTGTCCCTGGGGTGTCACCTGTGTCCCCGGGGTGTCACCTGCGTTACCTGGCCGTCCTTAGCGTGGCAGCGCGGGCGCTGGAGCTGTTCCTGGAGTCGCTGCTGCGCAAGGCCTGTCACGTGACCCAGTCCCGCAACGCCAAAACCATGACGACGTCACACCTGTGAGTGCCTCACCCGTCCCCACCTGCCCCCACCCGTCCCCACCTGTCCCCACTTGTCCCCACTTGTCCCCACCTGTCCCCACCTGTCCACCCCCGTCCCCACCCATCCCACCCGTCCCCACCCGTCCCCACTTGTCCCCACCCGTCCCCACCCGTCCCCACCCGTCCCCACCCGTCCCCACCCGTCCCCACTTGTCCCCACCTGTCCCCACCTGTCCCCACCTGTCCTCACCTGCCCCCACCCGTCCCTACCTGTCCCCACTTGTCCCCACCTGTCCAGCACACCTGCGGCACCTTTGGAGGTGGGGAAGGGTCCGTGACACACCTGAGGCGCCTTTTGGGGCTGGGTGTGTTGGGTGTGGATGGGTGGGTGTGGCCAGGGGGTATGGCCAGTCCCAGGTGTGTTGGGTGTGTCTGGGTGGGTGTGGCTGGATGGGTGTAGCCAGTCCCAGGTGTGTCAGGTGTGGCCAGATGGGTGTACCCAGTCCCAGGTGTGTCAGGTGTGGCTGGGTGGGTGTGGCCAGTCCCAGGTGTGTTGGGTGTGGCTAGATGGGTGTGGCCAGGGGGTGTAGCCAGTCCCGGGTGTGTTGGGTGTGTCTGGTTGGGTGTGGCTGGGTGGGTGTGGCTGGATGGGTGTGGCTGGGTGGGTGTAGCCAGTCCCAGGTGTGTTGGGTGTGGCTGGGTGGGTGTAGCCAGTCCCAGGTGTGTTTGGTGTGGCCCGGGGTGTAGCCAATCCCAGGTGTGTTGGGTGTGGCTGGGTGGGTGTGGCCAGGAGGTGTAGCCAGTCCCAGGTGTGTTGGGTGTGGCCAGATGGGTGTAGCCAGTCCTGGTTGTGTTGGGTGTGGCTGGGTGAGTGTAGCCAGTCCCAGGTGTGTTGGGTGTGGCCGGGCAGGGTGTGGGTGTGGCTGGGCAGGGTGTGGGCGTGGCCGGGCAGGGTGTGGGCGTGGCCGGGCAGGGTGTGGGCGTGGCCGGGCAGGTGTGGGCGTGGTCTGAGGCCCCGCCCACAGGAAGCAGTGCATCGAGCTGGAGCAGCAGTTCGACTTCCTCAAGGACCTGGTGGCCGCCGTGCCCGACATGCAGGGGGGACGGTGACGACCCCCACGGCGACGGCGAGAGGGGACCCCGCAGGTGAGGAGCACCTGGGCACACCTGGGGACACCTGGGGACACCCCTGGGTACCTGGGGGACACTTGGGGACACACCTGGGTACATGGGGAACACCTGGGGAACCAGGGGGACACCTGGGGTCACACCTGGGTACCTGGGGGACGCACCCAGGTACTTGGGAACATCCCTGGGAAAGCCAGGGGGACACCTGAGATCACACCTGGGTATTTGGGGGACACGTCTGGGGACACACCCAAGTACTTGGGGACATCTGGGGACACCCCTGGGTACTTGGGGGACACCTGGGGACACCCCTGGGTACCTGGGGACACCCCTGGGAAAGGCAGGGGGACACCTGAGATCACTCCTGGGTACCTGGGGGACACCTGGGCACACCTGGGGACACCTGGGGACACCCCTGAGTACCTGGGGACACCCCTGGCACACTGTGGGGACACCCTGGGGTATTTGGGGGACACCTGTGGAGCCCTGAGGGCCCCCTGGAGCACCTGAGGGAGGTGGTGGCGTACCTGAAGAACACCTTGGGGTACTTTTGGGACAGCCCTGGACACCTGGGGGGGGTCCTGGGGTACCTGGGGGGGTCCTGGGGTACCTGGGGGGATCTTGGAGTATCTGGGGGCGTCCTGGGGTGCCTGGGGGACACCCTGGGACACCTGGGGGACCCCCCAAGTTCCTCTGGGACACACCTGGGAGAGCCTCACCACACCTGAGCTCCCTGAGGGGAGGGTCAGGGGGGGTTTTGGGGTGCAGGGGGGGTCCCTGAGGAGGGGATTTGGGGTCTGGGGGTGTCTCTGATGTGGGGGGGTCTCTTTCAGGGGGCGCCGCCCGGGCAGTGGCCGCAAGAACGGGGGTCCCGGAGCCAAGGGGACCCCGAAACAGTCGGGGACAGACTCGGAGCAGGAGGTGGGGGGGGATTTGGGGGGCCCTGGGGGGGTTTTGGGGGGGTCCTGGGGCCAAGGGGACCCCAAAACAGTCGGGGACAGACTCGGAGCAGGAGGTGGGGGGGATTTGGGGGGTCCTGGGGGGGTTTTGGGGGTACCTGAACCCCTGAATCTCCTCTGGGGGGGTCTGGGGAGCTTTGTGGGACCTGGGGTGAGTTTGGGGGTCCCCCCTGAAGGGGAGGGGGCTGTACCTGGTTGTGGGGTCACCTCTGTGGGGGGGTGTTGGGGGGGATTTGGGGTTTCTGGGACCCTCTGGGGGGGTTTTGGGGATCCCCTGGGGATGGGGAGGGGTCTGGGGTCCCCTGATTGCCCCCCCGGCCCCCCCAGGAGGACTCTGAGGACAGCGACAGCGACGGGGACGAGGAGACGCCGCAGCCCCCCCCCGGCCCCGCCCCCACTCACCTTCGCCAGGTGAGCTTTGGGGGGGTCGGGGGGGGTCAGGAAACACCTGGGGCCGTTTCTGGGGCTCTTTGGGGGCAGTTTTGGGGTGTTCCCCCCATCCCTGAGTTCCTGGGGGGGGGTTGGGGAGGGGGTTTCGGGTGCCCCTCCCCATCTGGGTCTCTCAGGGGGGGTTGGATGGATCGGGGGTGCCCCCCCCCCATATTCCTGGGGGGTTTTGGGGGGGTTTGGGGGATTTTTTTTGGGGGGTTCTCCCCCCCTCACTGACGCCTTTTCCCGCAGCCCTGGGGTTCCCTTCGCCCCCCTGGGCCCCCCCAGCCTCCCGGGGGGGCTCCCGGGGGGGCTCCCCCCAGCCCCCGGCCCCCCCCCGCGCCCGGGAGGAAGAGGAGGAGGACGAAGATTACGATTCCTAGCGACCCCCCGCCCCCCACCCCAAATTTTTGCCCGTTTCTCCAAGATTTCCCCCCATTCTGGGGTCGGGCACCACCTCCCAGTAGGGCCTTACTGGGAGCTGAGCCTGGCACCAGTTTGGGGGGGCTGGGGGGGTACTGGGAGCACTGGGACCCCCCCCGGCCCCAGTTCTGGGGGGGTGGGGGGGCTTAGCCCGGGCTCCTGGACCCCCCCAAACACACCTGGACCCCCCCAAACACACCTGGACCCCCCAGACACACCCGGGACCCCCCCCCGGACACACCCAGGACCCCCCCCCCGGACACACCCGGGACCCCCCCCAGACACACCCGGGACCCCTTTTTGGGGGTGGGGGGCACAGGGGGGGGGTCGGGGTTGATTTTGGGGCTCTTGGGGGGCATTTGCTGAGTCGGGGGTTTTGTATCGGCTCAATAAAGTTCCTGTTTCCATATGGACCCCCCAAAAAAAAAAACCCCTGGGACCCCCAAACCTTTGAATCCCCAAAACCCAGGGACCCCCCCCGAATTCCTGGGACCCCCTCCCCAATTCCCGTTTCCTTTCTCGACCACCAGAGGGCGGCCGAGACCCCCATGGGACCCTATGGGGTCTATAGGGGATTGTGGGGGGGTCTGAGGGGGTTTTGGGGGGTTTTGAGGGGGGGGGTTGGGGTCTTTGAGGGTTATTTGGGGGTCGTGGGGGTCTCTAGAGGGTTTTGGGGGGTCTGTAGGGGATTTATAGGTACCTGGGGGGGGTTAGGGGGGTGTATAGGGGAGGTCTGGGGGTCTGTAGGAACCAGTGAGGGATTTATTGGGGTCTGGGGGGGGTGATAGGACCTGCAGGGGACCTATAGGATCCATAGGGGCCTGGTGGGGGGGTTGTAGGACTCTAAGGGGGGGCCATAGGGGTCGAGAGGGGGTTAATGAGCTCCCCATGGCATCTGTAGGGGCTTCCAGGGCCTATAGGGGCCTTAAAGGGATTGGGGGCGGGGGGTCTGTGGGGGCTCGGGGGGGTCTGGCAGCTCTGGGGGGTTCTATAGGGGCTCTGGGGGGGCTCTCTGGGGATCTATAGGGGCTCTGGGGGTTCTATAGAGGCTCTGGGGCGATCCATAGGGGCTCTGGAGGGGCTCTCCGGGGATCTATAGGAGCTCGGGGGGGTGTATGGCAGCTCTGGGGGGATCTATAGGGGCTCTGGGGGGATCTATAGGGGCTCTGGGGGGCTCTCTGGGGATCTATAGGGGCTTGGGGGCGATCCATAGAGGCTCTGTAGGGGCTCTCCGCAGATCTATAGGAGCTATAGGGGGGTGTCTATGGCAGCTCTGGGAGGATCTATAGGGGCTCTCGGGGGGCTCTGTAGGGGCTCTCTGCGGATCTACAGGGGCTCTGGGGGATCTATAAGGGCTCGGGGGGGTCTCTGGCAGCTCTGGGAGGATCTATAGGGGCTCTGGGGGGATCCATAGGGGCTCTGTAGGGGCTCTCCGCGGATCTCTAGGGGCTCTTTAGGGTCCGGGGGGGGGGACACCAACAGGTGCGAGGGGGGTCCCTGAATGTGGGGAGGGGGCTCTGAGGGTGCTGATCTATAGGGGTGTCCCCTATAGGGGCTGCAGAGACCCCGGGCGGGCGGGCGGGGGGACCCAGAGGCGTCCGGACCCCCCCGCGGCGCTGGAATTCGCCCCCTTCCCCCCCCCCGGGTTAATCCCGGTGGCACCAAAAGCGCCGCTTTTCGCCTCTCGTTGTGTAACGGGAGCGAGGCGGGGACCGCGAGCCGGACCGGGACCGGCACCGGCACCGGGACCGGCACCGAGAACAGGTGGGGACACGGGGGGACCACCGGGACCGGGAACAGGTGGGGACACGGGGGGACCCCCGGGACCGGGACCGGGACCGGGACCGAGTACAGGTGGGGACAGGGGGGGATCGCGAGCCGGACCGGGACCGGCACCGGGACTGGGACCGAGAACAGGTGGGGACACCAGGAGACCCCCGGGACCGGCACCGGGACCGGGACAGGGACAGGGACGGAGAACAGGTGGGGACAGGGAGGGACCCCCGGCACCGGCACCGGGACCGGGACAGGGACGGAGAACAGGTGGGGACACGGGGGACCCCCGGGACCGGGACCGGGACCGAGAACAGTTGGGGACAGGGAGGGACCCCCGGCACCGGGACTGGGACAGGGACAGGGACCGGAGCGCAGGTGGGACACGGGGGAACAATGAGGGGACCCCCGGGACAGGGGGACAGGTGGGGTCTGGAGGAGCAAAAAGGGGATGGGGACCGTGAGGGGACCTCGGGATGGCACCAGGGGGACAGGAGGGGACAGGAGGGGACCTCAGGGGACAGGAGGGGACAGGGGGGGCGGATTCCTGGGACTGGGGACCGGTGTGGGACAATGAGGGGGGACAGAGAGGGACAGCGGGGGGTGATGGGATGTGGTGGGGACATTGTGGTGGGACACGGGAACAGGTTGGGGACATTGTGGGGGGACACGGGAACAGGTTGGGGACATTGTGAGGGGACACGGGAACAGGTTGGGGACATTGTGGGGGGACACAGGAACAGGTTGGGGACGTTTTGAGGGGACACGGGAACAGGTTGGGGACATTGTGGGGGGACACGGGAACAGGTTGGGGACATTGTGGGGGGACACGGGAACAGGTTGGGGCACCAGGGAGGGGTTGGGGACATTTTTGGAGGGGTTGGGGACATTGGGGACAGGGAGGGGAGGGGACATTGGACAGACTGGGGACATGGTGTGGGGACACTGGGACACGCTGGGGACGTTGAGGGGTACGGTGGGGACATGGGTCAGGTTGGGGAATCACAGAGGGGACACGGGACAGGTTGGGGACATTGAGGAGAATGGTGGGGACATCAGGCAGGGGTTGGGGACATCACAGAGGGGACCCTTGGGGACACGGAGTCACAGCTGGCCGGATGTCCCCATCCCTGGGGAGCTGCGCCGAGGTGGAGCAGGGACAGGGACACGCTGAGAGGGGATGGGGACATCAGGAGGGGTTGGGGACATGTGACGCAAGCGGTGACACGGTCCCCAGTGCTCACCACGTCCCCTGCCCCCTGTCCCCTCCCCATCTCTGGGTCCCCCTGGCCCCACGTCCTGGTGGCCCCATCTCAGCGCTCCCAGGGGTGTCCAACCCTGTCCCTGTCCCCATGGCCCTGGGGGTGGCCGTGTCCCCCTGTCCCGTGTCTCCGTGTCCTGCTGTCCCCATGGGTGAAGATGTCCCCAAGCCCCAGTGTCCCTGTGTTTCATGGTGTCCCCTCGGCTGATGAAGTCCCGGTGGGGGTGGTGATGTCCCCATGGGTGATGTCCCCATGGGTGTCCTGGGTGTCCCCAAGCCCCTGTGTCCACTGGTGTCCCTGTGGTTGATGAAGTCCCCATGGGTGGTGGTGACCCCATAGTTGAAGTCCCCACAGGTGGTGGTGTCCCCATGGTTGGTGGTGTCCCCACGGTTGATGTCCCCATGGTTGACGGTGTCCCCATGAGTTGTGCCACCCCCATTGGGTGACCCTGTCCCCCTGCACAGCGGTGTCCCTGTGCCCGGCGGTGTCCCTGTGCCTGGAGGTGTCCCCGTGCCCAGCAGTGTCCCCGTGCCTGGCAGTGTCCCTGAGCCCAGCAGTGTCCCCGTGCCCAGCAGTGTCCCCGTGCCCAGCAGTGTCCCCGTGCCCGGCAGTGTCCCCAAGCCCAGCGGTGTCCCTGAGCCCAGCAGTGTCCCCGTGCCCAGCAGTGTCCCCGTGCCTGGAGGTGTCCCCGTGCCCAGCAGTGTCCCTGTGCCCAGCAGTGTCCCTGTGCCCAGCAGTGTCCCCGAGCCCGGCGGTGTCCCTGTGCCCAGCAGTGTCCCCATGCCTGGCAGTGTCCCTGAGCCCAGCAGTGTCCCGGTGCCCGGCGGTGTCCCCGTGCCCGGCAGTGTCCCCGTGCCCGGCGGTGTCCCCATGCCCAGCAGTGTCCCTGTGCCTGGCGGTGTCCCCAAGCCCAGCGGTGTCCCCGTGCCCGGCAGTGTCCCTGTGCCCGGCGGTGTCCCTGTGCCCAGCAGTGTCCCTGTGCCCGGCAGTGTCCCTGTGCCCGGCAGTGTCCCTGTGCCCAGCAGTGTCCCCGTGCCTGGAGGTGTCCCCGTGCCTGGTGGTGTCCCTGTGCCCGGCAGTGTCCCTGTGCCCAGCAGTGTCCCCGTGCCTGGAGGTGTCCCCGTGCCTGGTGGTGTCCCTGTGCCCGGCAGTGTCCCTGTGCCCAGCAGTGTCCCCGTGCCTGGAGGTGTCCCCGTGCCTGGTGGTGTCCCTGTGCCCAGCAGTGTCCCTGTGCCCAGCAGTGTCCCCGTGCCTGGAGGTGTCCCCGTGCCTGGTGGTGTCCCCATGCCCAGCAGTGTCCCTGTGCCCAGCAGTGTCCCTGTGCCCAGCGGTGTCCCCAAGCCCAGCGGTGTCCCTGTGCCCGGCGGTGTCCCCGTGCCTGGAGGTGTCCCCGTGCCTGGATGTGTCCCCGTGCCCAGCAGTGTCCCTGTGCCCAGCAGTGTCCCCGTGCCCAGCAGTGTCCCCGTGCCCAGTGGTGTCCCCAAGCCCAGCGGTCTCCCCAAGCCCAGCGGTGTCCCCGTGCCCAGCAGTGTCCCCGTGCCCTGCAGTGTCCCTGTGCCCGGCGGTGTCCCCGTGCCCGGCGGTGTCCCCGTGCCTGGAGGTGTCCCCGTGCCTGGAGGTGTCCCCGTGCCCGGCAGTGTCCCTGTGCCCGGCGGTGTCCCCGTGTCCGGCGGTGTCCCCGCGATGCCGTTCGGGGCGGTGCTGGCGCAGGTCGGGGGTCTGGGCCGGTTCCAGGTGCTGCAGACGGCGCTGCTGGCGGTGCCCATCCTGCTCATGGCCAGCCACAACCTGCTGCAGAACTTCACCGCCGCCGTCCCCCCGCACCGCTGCCGTGTCCCCGCTGTCCCCAGCGCCACCCCAGCACCGCCTGGAGCCACCCCGGCACCGCCTGGAGCCACCCCCAATGCCACCTCAGCAGCCTCTCGTGACACCTTGAGAGGCTCCGACACCGTCCTGAGGTCTCCTGGTGGCACCTCGGGGTCACCTGCGGCCACCTCGAGGTCTCCCAATGGCATCCACAGCCCCGGGGCCACCCAGGTCACACTCGATGGCAGCCCGGGGTCCCCCGATGGCACCTGGGGGTCCTCCAACGGCACCCTGGGGGCCACTGGTGCCACACTGGGGTGGTCCAATGTCACCCTGGGGTCCTGCCAGCGCTACGTGGCATCGCCTCACACCAACATCACCGGTGGTCCCCGGGCCACCGAGCCCTGCCGTGACGGGTGGGACTACGACCGCAGCATCTACGTGTCCACCATTGTCACCGAGGTGGGGACAGATGATGGATGGATGATGGATGATGGATGGATGATGGATGGATGATGGATGATGGATGATGGATGGATGATGGATGGATGGATGATGGATGATGGATAATGGATGGATGGATGGATGGATGGATGATGGATGGATGGATGATGGATGGATGATGGATGGATGATGGATGGATGGATGATGGATGATGGATGATGGATGATGGATGATGGATGGATGGATGATGGATGGATGATGGATGGATGATGGATGATGGATGATGGATGGATGGACGATGGATGATGGATGATGGATGGATGATGGATGGATGGATGGATGATGGATGAATGGATGGAGAGGAACAAAGAGGGACTGACACTGACAGATGTCCTCCTGTTCCGGCAGTGGGACCTGGTCTGTGGCTACCGGCAGCTGCGTCAGATGGCCCAGTCCATCTACATGGCCGGGGTCCTGGTGGGTGCCCTGGTCCTGGGGGGCCTCTCAGACAGGTAAAGACAGCCATGACCCCCCCTTGTGCCTCAGTTTCCCTGTGGGGCTCATCCCTGGTGGCTCCCAGTTGCTCCCAGTATGTCCCAGTGGCTCCTGTTGCAGGTTTGGGCGCAAGGCCATGTTGATGTGGTCCTACCTGCAGCTGGGGGTGATGGGGACCTGCACGGCCTTCGCCCCCAACTACGCCTCCTACTGCGTCTTCCGCTTCGCCGGCGGCATGGCGCTGTCCGGCTTCGGCCTCAGCATCGCCTGCCTGGGTGAGGGGACACCGGGACAGCCCAGAGATCAGGGGTGGGGACATGGCCATGGCCACGGAGGGGGACAACACAATGGCCATGGGTGGAGACAACCCAATGGTCATGGAGGGGAACATCCCAATGGTCATGGGTGGGGACAACCCAATGGTCATGGGTGGGGACAACCCAATGGTCATGGGTGGAGACATCTCCATGGTCATGGGTGGGAACCTCCCAGCCTTCTGAGGTCATCACATCAAGGACATCACTGTGGCCATGGTGGGGTCACATGGTGTGGACACGTCTGACCATGCTGGGGTGGCCACATGGACCATGAGGGTCCCGGTGCTGTGGGGACCCCCGAGTGAGCCATGTCCCCCCCATGTCCCTGGCAGTGGTGGAGTGGATCCCCACGCCGTACCGCGCCATCACCGTGGCCATCACCGGCTTCGCCTACACCCTGGGCCAGATCATCCTGGCCGGGGTGGCCTACGCCGTCCCCCACTGGCGCTGGCTCCAGCTCTCCGTGTCCCTGCCCTTCTTCGTCTTCCTCCTCTACTCCTGGTAGGACATTGCGCCCCTCGGGGAGGCCGCAGGGACACGTGGGGACACGGGGGGTGCTGGCTGTGCCTCAGTTTCCCCTCGCTGGCTGCAGGTGGTTGGCGGAGTCGGCGCGGTGGTTGGTGCTCTCGGGCAAGGCCGACCGGGCGGTGAAGGTCCTGCAGCGCGTGGCCACCTTCAACAACCGGAAGGAGGAGGGGGAGAAGATCACGGTTGAGGTCTGGTGGTCCCATGGGTGGGGGTGGGGGGTGGTGGTGGTTTCCAGCCCCCCCCAACCTCTCCTGTTCTCCCCTCCCAGATGTTGAAGTCCAACATGAAGGAGGAGCTGGCGGCTCTGAAATCCTCCTACACTGTCTCTGACCTGGTCCGGACCCCCGTGATCCGTCACATCTTCTTCTGCCTCTCCATCGTCTGGTGGGGCTGGGGGCGAGGAGGGATGGATGGATGGATGGATGGATGGATGGATGGATGGATGGATGATGGATGGATGGATGGATGATGGATGGATGATGGATGATGGATGATGGATGATGGATGATGGATGATGGATGGATGATGGATGGATGATGGATGGATGATGGATGATGGATGGATGATGGATGGATGATGGATGATGGATGGATGATGGATGATGGATGGATGGATGATGGATGGATGATGGATGGATGGATGATGGATGATGGATGGATGATGGATGGATGATGGATGGATGGATGATGGATGGATGGATGATGGATGATGGATGATGGATGGATGATGGATGATGGATGGATGGATGATGGATGATGGATGGATGATCAGACTCACAGATGGATGGATGGAAGGATGGACACCTGGACACTCAACCAGTGACCCCACCCATCCAACCACCTCCCAGCCCTCTCCTCCCCCACCTGCCACCCCTGTCCTGTCACCAGAAGGTGGTGTCACCCCAAGGTCCCCCTGTCTCCCACCTCTCTCCAGGTTTTCCATCAGTTTCTCCTACTACGGCTTGGCCATGGACCTGCAGAACTTCGGGGTCAGCATTTACCTCATCCAGGTGATTTTTGGCGCCGTTGACTTCCCAGCCAAGGTGGTGGTGACCGTGTCCCTGAGCTACGTTGGTCGGCGGCTCTCGCTTGTGGTGGCCTTGTTTTTGGCAGGTCTGGTCATCGTGGCCAACATCTTTGTGCCCACAGGTGGGTGTGGTCTCCATCACTCTGGCCACCAGTGTCCCCTGCCTGTCACGTGACTTCCTCCGTGTTTCCAGTCCAACCACTGATGTCCCCATCCCCGCATCCTCCCTCCCTGCCTCATCCCCACCTGCCCGAGGTGTCCCCACCTGGTGGCCAAGCCCTGGTGTCCCCATGTCCCCACCTGGTGGCCAATCCCTGGTGTCCCCGTGTCCCCACCCGGTGGCCAATCCCTGGTGTCCCCGTGTCCCCACCTGGTGGCCAATCCCTGGTGTCCCCGTGTCCCCACCCCTGGTGGCCAATCCCTGGTGTCCCCATGTCCCCACCCGGTGGCCAATCCCTGGTGTCCCCGTGTCCCCACCCGGTGGCCAATCCCTGGTGTCCCCGTGTCCCCACCTGGTGGCCAATCCCTGGTGTCCCTGTGTCCCCACCTGGTGGCCAATCCCTGGTGTCCCCGTGTCCCCACCCTCGGTGCTCAATCCCTGGTGTCCCCGTGTCCCCACCTGGTGGCCAATCCCTGGTGTCCCCATGTCCCCACCCCTGGTGGCCAAGTCCTGGTGTCCCCGTGTCCCCGCAGAGCTGCAGACGGTGCGCACGGCGCTGGCCGTCATCGGCAAGGGCTGCCTGTCCGCCTCCTTCAACTGCGTCTTCCTCTACACCACCGAGCTCTACCCCACCCCCATCAGGTACCTCCCTGGCCCCACGTCCCCTGGGTGGGACAGGTCCCTGCCACCCCTCCCCGGACACCCCCTGGGTGCTCCGAGCCCCCCGTGACCCTCCCGGCGCCGCAGGCAGACGGGGCTGGGCTTCGGCAGCACCATGGCGCGCGTGGGCGGCATCGTGGCGCCGCTGGTGAAGATGATGGACGAGTACTACCCCTTCCTGCCCCCCGCCGTCTACGGGGTGGCCCCGGTGGTGGCGGCCGTGGCGGCCGCGTTCCTGCCCGAGACCCTCAACACGCCGCTGCCCGACACCATCGAGGAGGTGGAGAACAGGTGGGTGGGTGGCAGGGAGGGACGTGGGGTGGGTGGATGATGGATGGATGGATGGATGATCGATGATGGATGGATGGATGATGGATGATTGATGGATGGATGATGGATGATGGATGATGGATGATGGATGATGGATGATGGATGGATGATGGATGGATGGATGGATGATGGATGATGGATGGATGGATGATGGATGATGGATGATGGATGGATGGATGATTGATGGATGGATGATGGATGATGGATGATGGATGGATGGATGATGGATGGATGATGGATGGATGATGGATGGATGATGGATGATGGATGGATGATGGATGGATGGATGATGGATGATGGATGATGGATGATGGATGGATGGATGATGGATGGATGATGGATGGATGATGGATGATGGATGGATGATGGATGGATGGATGATGGATGATGGATGATGGATGATGGATGATGGATGATGATGATGGATGGATGATGGATGGATGATGGATGGATGGATGATGGATGATGGATGGATGGATGATGGATGATGGATGATGGATGGATGGATGGATGGATGGATGGATGGGTTGTGGACGAGGGTTGGATGGACATTGGATGGATGATGGACAGTGATGGACAATGGATGGAGGATGAATGAACAATGGATGGATGATGGACAATGGATGTTGGATGGACAACGATGGACAATGGGTGGATGATGGACAATGATGGGCAATGATGGATGATGGACAGTGATGGACAATGGATGGATGATGGACAATGATGGATGATGGACAATGATGGACAATGACGGATGATGGACAGTGATGGACAATGGATGGATGATGGACAATGATGGGCAATGACGGATGATGGACAATGATGGACAATGATGAAAGATGGACAATGATGGACAGCCCCAGCCATGAAGAGGTTCAGGGTCAAGGCACCCCTGGCTGCATTGAGGGACAGGTGGATGGGGGATGTTGGCAGAAGAACGAGCTCTGTGATTGGCCTAATGCTCGGCCTGGACCCCTCCCCCTGTGCAATGACCTTCTCCTCCTCCATCTCCTCCTCCTCCTCCTCCTCCTCTTCCTCCCTCCAGGACCAAGCAGAAGCCAGCAGGTGACCCCAAGGAGAAGATCGCTCTCCAGCCCCAGGACGGGTCCCCGCTGAAGGAGGCCTGAGGGACCCTGGGGATGGACGCAGCCCCAGCCCCGGCCAGGCCGGCACCACCCCAGGTGGGGGTGGTGGGAGACCTCGGTGGTGACCGGTGATCTCCCGTTGTTGCGGGGACACCCGGCCAGGAATAAAACAGCTCTGGTGGGGACACGTCTCGGGGTCTTATCTGTGCCCCCCCAGGTCACCCCCAACAGCCACGTCTGAGGTCACCTCCCAGGGGACAATGCCCAAAAATTGTGTCCCTGAGGTGACTTCCAATAAGGGGACAACCAAGAACCCTTTTTTGGGGGTCGTCTCCACAGGAGGACACCCCACAACCTTGTCCATCAATAAGGTGGCACCCAAGACCCCCATTGTTGACAGGACCTTGTCCAATAGGATGATGCCCGAGGACCGTGTCCCCGAAGCCACCTCAGCTAAGGTGGCACCAAGAGCACCACACTGGATGTCACCTCCAAGACAACCCTCAGTAACCCCAAACCGACTCCTGTCCTGGTAGAGGCATCCCCCAAATCCCAGAGAAGGTGGGGAAGCACCAGGATCTCCCGAATCTCACCCGGCCCTGTCCCGGCGCCGCCGCGATGCCCCTTCCCCGATTTCCGTCCCCCGAAGCCACCCCGGCCCTTGCTCCCGTTTCTGATGTGTTCCTTGGCCCCATCAATCTCCCCGTCAAAAATTAACCCCCGGCGGGAAAATGTGCTGACCCAGGCAGGGCCACCTCTGTCAGCACCTTTCGGTCGCCTTTTGACCACTGAAATCACTAAAATTTAACCCAAAGGCGCCACCGAAGGCCAGACATTGGCCCAGGCCTGGAGACCTCCTCTCTCTGCCATTCCCACCCTTGTCCACCAAACCTCCTGGATGACCCCTCTCCAAAACCTGACTTTTCCCCTCAAAAAAGCAACGCTGTGAAATAATAATTAAAAGAAATCAGGTATTCCTTTTCTCCTTGACCCAAATGGCTCCAGTTCTGCCCCACTTTGGGGGACTTTTGTCCCTAAAACACCTTTTTTTTTTACCCCCCGGACACCTTTTTCTGCACTTTTGCCTTCTCCTGCTGGAAAACCACCAAAAACCCCCCGGAGATGTCAAACATTAACCCAACCCACCGATGGCTGGGTTATATAGGAGACCACCCCTGGGTGCTGCTGGAGGGAAGGCACCGCGTGGGACCGGGCGGCGTTTTTGGGCTGAAACCCCTGAAATCCGGGGCTCTGCATGGCTGTGGGGCGTTCCCAGGCCCCGGCGGTGGCAAGATGGCTTTCGCCAGCCTCCTGGAGCACGTGGGGGGCATGGGGCGCTTCCAGGTGTTCTCGGTGCTGCTCCTGTCCCTGCCCGTGCTGATGATGGCCAGCCACAACCTCCTGCAGAACTTCACCGCTGCCACCAGCGACCACCGGTGCCGCCTGCGCCCGGAGGCCAACGCCAGCGGCCTCGACCCCGAGGCCCTGCTGAGGGTCTGGGTGCCCCGCGGGGAGCGGTGCCAGCGCTTCGTGACACCCCAGTGGTGGCTTTTGGAGGCCAACGGTTCGGCGCCCAACGGCTCTCGGCCGGAGACGGAGCCGTGCGGCGATGGTTGGACCTACGACCGCAGCGTCTTCACCAGCACCATCATCACTGAGGTGGGACGGTGAGGGGAGGGGTTTGGGGGGGTCTGGTGGGATTTTCACCCAATTCCATGGGTGGGTCCCACCTAGAGGCACCAACGAAGGGTCTGCTGCCAACACAACATTGACCTCTCCGAGCTGGAGCAACTTCTCCGCTCAACCTCTGGTGGAGATGCTCAGGAAGCCCCAGGAGGGGAAGGAAGGGATGGAGAGTTGGTGGCCATCAACAAGGGGGTCACAAGGGGGTCACAAGGGGGTCACAAGGGGTCACAAGGGGTCACGAGGGGGTCACAGGATCCTTGCATGGACCTTCCAGCCATGGTGATGATGGGAAGGGTGGCCAAGCATTCAGTGTCACCTTTCCATTGGCCACTCATTGACCTTACCGGCCACCACGGGTGGTTTTGGGGTTCGGGAGGCCAGAGGGGACCCTGATCTCTGTCCCACCCCGTGTCCTCGTCCCTCGGCAGTGGGACCTGGTGTGCAGCTCCCGGGGGCTCAGGCAGCTGGCGCAGTCGCTCTACATGGCCGGAGTCCTGGTGGGCGGCATCTTCGGGGGGCTCTCGGACAGGTGAGGGGTGGCAGGTGGGGTGGCACCAAGGGGGTCATCTCACCCTCTCTGCCTCTTCTTCATTCCCTACTCCTCTTTCTCCTCCTCCTCACCCTCTTTTTCCTCCTCATCCCCTTTTTCTCCTCACCCCTCTCCCTCTTCCTCACTTTCCTCACTCCTTTTTCCTCCTCTTCACCACCTCTTTCTTCCCCTGCCTCCTTCTTCATCTTTCTTGTGTCTACTCCTCCTCCTCTCCACTTTCTCCTCCACTTCTCTTCCTCCACCAGCACCTCCTCCTCCTCCTCCTCCTCCTCCTCCTCCTCCTCCTCCTCCTCCTCCTCCTCCTCCTCCTCTTCCTCCTCTTCTCCTCTGCTCCCATCTCTTCCCCCTCACCCCCTGCTGACCCTCCTCCTCCTCCCCGTCCAGGTTTGGCCGCCGCTTGGTGCTCACCTGGTGCTACCTGCAGATGGCCGCCATGGGCACCTGCTCGTCCTTCGCGCCCACCTTCACCATCTACTGCCTGTTCCGCTTCCTGACGGGCATGGCCTTCTCGGGCATCGTCCTCAACAGCGTCTCCCTCTGTACGTGACCCCCCCGGCCCGGTTCCTGCCCTGGGCACCCGCCTGGGTGGGCTCCGTGTCCCCCCTGAACCGGTGGGAACCATCCCAATGGTGTCCATGTCCTCCTGGTGTCCTCCATGTCCCCATGGCACCGTCCTGGTGGCCTCCATGTCCCCATGGCACCGTCCTGGTGGCCTCCATGTCCCCATGGCACCGTCCTGGTGGCCTCCATGTCCCCATGGCACCATCCCAGTGGTCTCCATGTCCCCATGGCACCATCCTGGTGGTCTCCATGTCCCCATGGCACCTGTGGGTCCTCCCAGAACCCCTGGGCACCATCCCGGTGGTCTCCATGTCCCCTGGGCACCATCCCGGTGGTCTCCATGTCCCCTGGGCACCATCCCGGTGGTGTCCATGTCCCCTGGGCACCATCCCAGTGGTGTCCCCTTCCCCTGGGGTACCGGTGGGCACTCCCGGGTGGTCCCCACGTGCCGTGTCCCGCAGCGCTGGAGTGGATGCCGACACACATGCGGGCGCTGGTGGGCACCTTCATGGGGTACTGCTACACCGCCGGGCAGTTCCTGCTGGCCGGCGTCGCCTTCGCCATCCCCGACTGGCGCCAGCTGCAGCTCGCGGTGTCCCTGCCCTTCTTCGGCTTCTTCCTCTACTCCTGGTGAGGAGGAGGAAGGGCAAGGGGTGGATGGATGATGGATGATGGATGATGGATGGATGGATGATGGATGGATGATGGATGGATGATGGATGATGGATGATGGATGGATGGATGGATGATGGATGGATGGATGGATGGATGGATGGATGATGGATGATGGATGATGGATGGATGATGGATGGATGATGGATGATGGATGGATGGATGGATGGATGATGGATGGATGATGGATGGATGGATGGATGATGGATGGATGGATGGATGGATGGATGGATGGATGATGGATGATGGATGGATGATGGATGGATGGATGGATGGATGATGGATGGATGGATGATGGATGATGGATGGATGGATGGATGGATGATGGATGATGGATGGATGATGGATGGATGGATGATGGATGGATGGATGATGGATGATGGATGGATGATGGATGGATGATGGATGGATGGATGGATGGATGGATGATGGATGGATGATGGATGGATGGATGGATGATGGATGGATGATGGATGGATGGATGGATGGATGATGGATGATGGATGGATGATGGATGGATGGATGATGGATGATGGATGATGGATGATGGATGATGGATGGATGATGGATGGATGATGGATGATGGATGATGGATGATGGATGGATGGATGATGGATGGATGGATGATGGATGGATGATGGATGATGGATGGATGGATGGATGGATGGATGGATGGATGATGGATGGATGATGGATGATGGATGATGGATGATGGATGATGGATGGATGGATGGATGGATGATGGATGATGGATGGATGATGGATGGATGATGGATGATGGATGGATGGATGGATGGATGGATGGATAGATGATGGATGGATGATGGATGATGGATGATGGATGGATGATGGATGATGGATGATGGATGGATGATGGATGATGGATGGATGATGGATGGTGGATGATGGATGGATGGATGATGGATGGATGATGGATGATGGATGGATGGATGATGGATGATGGATGGATGGATGGATGATGGATGGATGGATGATGGATGGATGATGGATGGATGATGGATGATGGATGGATGGATGATGGATGGATGGATGGATGGATGATGGATGGATGATGGATGATGGATGATGGATGGATGATGGATGATGGATGATGGATGGATGGATGGATGATGGATGGATGATGGATGGATGATGGATGGATGATGGATGATGGATGATGGATGGATGATGGATGGATGATGGATGATGGATGGATGATGGATGGATGATGGATGGATGGAACAGTGGGGGGTGCATGGACAGGTGGACAGAGGGAAAGGTGGGAGCAGAGCTGGACAAAGAGAACGTGCAGGAATGGCTGGGTGGACAGTGGTGACATGGAGAGATGACCACAGGGGTGGGGGTTGGATGGAGGTGGTTGGATGGAGGTGGGACAGTGACAATGCTTGAGCTCCTGCACCATCCCCTCCCGCCCAGGTGGCTGACGGAGTCAGCGCGGTGGCTTGTCATGGTGGGGAGGTCCCACCAGGCCCTGCGGGAGCTCCAGAAGGTGGCCAGGATCAACGGGAAGAAGGAGGAAGGGGACAAGCTCGACATAGAAGTAAAGGGTCCCTTCTGGGTCCCCCAGGGTGTCCCTGGGGCGTTTTATAGGGGTCCCCTAAGTACCCACCCCATGGACAACTGTCCATCCATGGTCATCCATCATCCCTTATGCATCCTGTCCATCCATCCATTCATCATCATCATCATCTCAGTGACGTCCATCATCTCCATCTCCTCCATTTCCACCCATCCCATCCATCCCTTCCACCCATCCATGAATCCACCATCTCCATCCCACCATGATCCTCCTTCCTCTCCCCCATCCTGCCCAGACCTGCTCAGGTTCAAGAGGGTCCCCCGTGCCCCACCCCCATCCCAGAGCCCCCCCTGTCCCTCCAGACCCTGAGGTCCCACATGGAGAAGGAGATGACGTCGTCAGGGACACGTCACACCGTGGTTGACCTGGTCCGGACGCCGGTCGTGCGCCGCATCTCCTTCTGCCTCTGCTTCGTGTGGTACGGCCGGCGGTGGAGGACACCAGTGGGTGGTTGTCCATCCCCCTCCATGTCCCTGACCCCCCCATTGTCGCCCCACACCTCCCCACATTTTCACCCCCGCCACCATGGCCCAGGTTCTCCACCAGCTTCGCCTACTACGGGCTGGCCATGGACCTGCAGAACTTTGAGTTCAACATCTACGTGATCCAGCTGATCTTCGGCGCCGTGGACATCCCGGCCAAGCTGCTGTCCATCCTCACCATCACCTACGTGGGGCGGCGCTTCACCCAGGCCGCCGCCCTCGTCCTGGCCGGCTTGGCCATCCTGGCCAACGTCTTGGTGCCACGAGGTGAGGCCAGGGGTGGTGGCAGTGGTGTCCCCTCATCTCCAGCCTCCCTGGGAGGGCCCAGATGAGCTCAACCCATTGATGGGACCCCCAGATTGGGTGATTTAAGCTTTTTGTGGGGGATTTACCCCAAATCCTGGTGTTTGGGGTTTTCCCAGGCCAGGTAGGGACACTGAGGTGACGCCCAGGTGTCCCGTTGTCCCCACAGACCTCCAGACACTCCGGACAGCCCTGGCCGTCTTTGGGAAAGGTTGTTTGGCCGCGTCCTTCAACTGCGTCTTCCTCTACACGGGCGAGCTCTACCCCACGGTGATCCGGTAAGGAGGGGGCGTGGCGGGGGTGGCCGTGCCAGGGTGGTCCCTCAGGTGCCCTCAGGTGCCCTCAGGTGCCCTCAGGTGCCCTCAGGAGCTCTGGGTGTCCCACAGGCAGACGGGCATGGGCTTGGCCAACACCATGTCACGGCTGGGCAGCATCATCGCCCCCCTGGTGAAGATGGTGGGCGAGGTCTTCCCGGCACTGCCCTTCATCATCTACGGCGCCGCGCCCGTGGTGTCGGGGCTGGTGGCCGTGTTCCTGCCCGAGACACGGAACCTGGCCCTGCCCGAGACCGTGGAGGAGGTGGAGAGAAGGTGGGGTTGGAGAGGACGAGGGATGAGGGAATGGACGGATGGTGGGAAGGGACGGAGGATGAGGAGGGACAGAGGCAGAGAAGGGCTGGCTGCACGTGAGGGTGGAGAGATGGACATTGGTTGGGATGGATGGGATAGAGGGATGGATGGATGGATGGATGGATGGATGATGGATGATGGATGATGGATGATGGATGATGGATGACGGATGGATGGATGATGGATGGATGATGGATGGATGGATGATGGATGGATGATGGATGATGGATGATGGATGGATGGATGATGGATGACGGATGGATGGATGATGGATGGATGATGGATGACGGATGGATGGATGATGGATGGATGATGGATGGATGATGGATGATGGATGATGGATGGATGGATGGATGATGGATGGATGATGGATGGATGGATGATGGATGACGGATGGATGGATGATGGATGGATGATGGATGATGGATGATGGATGGATGATGGATGGATGATGGATGGATGATGGATGATGGATGATGGATGGATGGATGATGGATGATGGATGATGGATGATGGATGATGGATGGATGGATGATGGATGGATGATGGATGATGGATGATGGATGATGGATGGATGGATGGATGGATGATGGATGGATGATGGATGGATGGATGATGGATGGATGGATGATGGATGGATGATGGATGGATGGATGATGGATGGATGATGGATGGATGGATGATGGATGGATGGATGATGGATGGATGGATGGATGATGGATGGATGATGGATGGATGGATGGATGATGGATGGATGGATGGATGGATGATGGATGGATGATGGATGGATGGATGGATGGATGATGGATGGATGATGGATGATGGATGGATGGATGATGGATGGATGGATGATGGATGGATGGATGGATGGATGGATGGATGGATGATGGATGGAGGATGGATGATGGATGATGGATGGATGGATGATGGATGGATGGATGATGGATGATGGATGGATGGATGGATGGATGGATGGATGATGGATGGATGGATGGATGGATGGATGGATGATGGATGGATGATGGATGGATGGATGATGGATGGATGGATGGATGGATGGATGGATGATGGATGATGGATGGATGATGGATGATGGATGGATGGATGGATGGATGATGGATGGATGGATGGATGGATGGATGGATGGATGATGGATGGATGGATGGATGGATGGATGATGGATGGATGATGGATGGATGATGGATGATGGATGGATGATGGATGGATGATGGATGATGGATGGATGATGGATGATGGATGATGGATGGATGATGGATGATGGATGGGATGGGATGGGATGGGATGGGATGGGATGGGATGGGATGGGATGGGATGGGACGGGATGGGATGGGACAGGACGGGATGGGATGGGATGGACCAACACCATGAGAACCCCCCTGTTCCCTTCAAACCCCCACCCATCCCTCCCTTCCCACCAGGACACAATCCCAGAAGGACGAAGCCCAACATCTCCAGGTCCTGCTCCAGCCCACCCAGCCCAGCAACTCCACAGGGCCCCGTTAGTGCCACCCCCCACCAGGGGACCCCCAGAATCCTCAGCCCTCGATGCTCCCGCCGGATGAAGAAGCAGGATTTGGGAATTTGGGGGGTGGAGGGGGTTCAAACCCCCCCGAAGAGCAGAGGGACAACAGTGACCACAAGGACCCGGCTCCCCCCTCCCTGCAGAGTTGGGGGGGGACGCTGGGGCCCCCCGAAATTGCCACATCGAGAAGGGTTCAACCGTGCTGGAATAAAAAACAATAAAAGCAAAACTCGTGTGAAACGCGGCCGGTGGGGGCGGGGGTGGGGGCGGGGGTTGTTTTCCCACGGCCGCGGGGGGTCCTGCGCAGCCGGACCTGTCCCGCCCCGAAGGAAAACACGAAGCCAGCGGGACACTGCGGCCTCGGCACCGCGGGACCCCCGCCCGGCCCTGCCCCCCTCGGCCGGAGCTGCCGGGGACGGACAATCTCAGGAGAGAGTGCGGGAAGGATCCGGGGTCCCGAGGATGGGGGATCCCGAGGATCCAGAGATCCCCAGGATGGGGGATCCCAAAGAATCCCCATCTTCGGGTGCCCAGGGATCCCAAGGACCCGCAAACCCTGTTCCTGGAGATCCCAAAGTCCCAGGATCTCAAGGATTCCGGTGCTTGGATGTCCAGGGATCCCAGGGGCCCAAGGTCACAGGCACCAGGGTGCCCGGACATCCCAAAGACCCAGGGATCCGGAGGATCCCAAAGACCCAGGGATCCCGAGGATCCCAAAGACCCAGGGATCCCGAGGACCAAGGACTCCGCTGCTGGAATGTCCAGGGATCCAGGATCCAGGATCCCAGGGATCCAGACCCCCAGGCATCCCAAGGATCCCAACACTCTGAGGACGCAGGGCTGCCACGAGATGTCCCAGAAGTGCCAAGGATCCACAGATCCTGAGGATCCACATGTCTGGACACGCAGCCCACGCCGTTCCCTCCTGTCCCCTGACCCGGCCGGTGCCATTCCGGGTGTCCGGCTCCCCCCGTCACCGCCCACGCTCCGCTGCTCCCGCCGCCCTCCTGCCCGGGGTCCAAGGGGCTCCCAGGGATGCGGTTCAGGGCCCCCGGGACTTTGCCTCATCAATGATCCACCCTGGAGGGGCAGAACGGGCCCGAGGGGCCGGGGGTCCCCGTCTGCCGGGGTCTGGGGGCTCCCAGGGCGAGGAAGAGGATGGATTTGGTGGGATGGAGGGGCAGCCATCGGGTGTCTCCGGGTGGGCCCGGCGTGGTCGGCACCGGCGTTTCCGCCCCGAGAGCGTCTCCACCGACCCATGGCCGGATCCGGAGTCAAACGTTAACCGGGACCGGGGTGGCCTTAAATAGGAGCGGGGCCAGGCCGGGGGCAGGGCAGGGCCATGGGCAGCCGCGGGGCTGAGGGGTGGTAGCGGCCGGCCGAGGGCTCCGGGCAGCGGGATCTGGTGCTGGGAGAGACCGGCAGGTACCAGGAGCGACCGACAGGTGAGTGATCAATAGAGCGATCGATGGGTTGGTCATGGAGAGCCCAGTGAGGGCAGGAGATCAATAGATCGATCGATGGAGGGAAGGGCTGATCAATAGAGAGGTTATAGGTCAGGAGGTTGATCAATAGAGAGATCAAAATAAATAAATCAACCAATAGAGGGATTAAAGGTCAATAAATCAATCAAGAGAGCAATTAAAGGTCAATCAATCAATCAATAGGAAGATTTACAGGCCAAGAGACTGATCAATAGAGAGGTTTAGGTTGGTACATTAATCAATAGATTATAAATCTATAACTGGATCATTAGAATGATTGATGGAGAAGGAGATCGTTATTCTGATTGGTTGATGGTGGTTCAATAGAATCATCAATAGGAAAATAGAGATCAGCTGGATGATCAATTATTAAATTAGAGATCAATTTATTGGTGCTAGAGATACACAGACAACAGATGAATCAATAGAGATCCCTCTAGATCAATAGATTGATTGATCAAGCCACCAACAGATGAACAGATCAATCAATAGATCAATAGATCAAAACAGAAACATAGGGATCAATAAACTAATACATGAAGAGATCATGGACTAATTATGATCAACCTGTTATAGATAAGGGGTGGGTAATGATCAATAATTTATCAGCAGAGAAAGAACTCGCTGGATTGATTGGCAGGGGGACCAATAGATCAATCAATAGGTGGATTATCAGCAGGTAATCGATTTATTGATAGGCTAAGGATCAATAAATGGGCAGAGACAGGCGTGGGCAGCAGAGAAATCCATTGATCCACCGATCGATCGATCGATTGACCGAGGGGTGAAGGAGGGGCCGGGGGGGCGGGGCGGGGGGAGGGAGGGAGGGACGGACAGAGGGACGGACGGACAGGGGGACGGGCGGAGGGACAGAGGGACGGACGGAGGGACAGAGGGACGGGCAGAGGGACAGAGGGACAGAGGGACGGGCGGAGGGACAGAGGGACGGACGGAGGGACAGAGGGACGGGCGGAGGGACAGGGGGACGGGCGGAGGGACAGGGGGACGGACGGACAGAGGGACGGCCGGAGAGGCCGGACAGTCCCGGAGCCGGAGCCCGGGAGCGGCCGAGGGAGGAGGAGGAGAACAGGTGGGGATCAATCGATCCTGAGGGATCCCAGGGGTTGGTGGGACAGGGGGAGAGAGGATTGATTGATTGATTGATTGATTGATTGATTGATTGATTGATTAAGGAAGGGATGGGGGGAGCTGAAAGAAGAAATAATCAGTGATTGATTGATTGATTGATTGATTGATTAATTAATGAAGGAATGGGGGGGCTGAGAGCAAGAAATAATCAGTGATTGATGATTGATTGATTGATTGATTGATAATAGAGTGAGAGTGACAGGGTGATAGGTGGATTGATGAATAGATCAATATATTGATAGATCAGCGAGACTGATGGATTGACAGACTGATCTATCAATAGATCAACAGAGATCAATAGATTGATAGACTGGGCAGCAGATTGATCAGTCAGACTGATAAATCCATTGATCAAGGGATGGATCAATCCATCAACACATCAGCTGATCCACCTGATGGGCCAATAAATTGATTGATTGATTGACAAATCAATAGGGGATCAATAGGGGGTCCTTGGTGCCATTCCCAGGGGTCCCGTGGCCGAGCTGGGGACCAGCCACCATCCTCTGTCCACCCTTGGCCCCTCTGTGTCCTTCCTCCATCCCTGGATCCACCCCTGGATCCACCTCTGGATCCACCTCTGGATCCACCCCTGGATCCATCCCTGGATCAAACCCTGGATCCACCCCTGGATCCACCCCTGGATCCACCCTTGGATCCACCCTTGGATCCACCCCTGGATCCTCCCCTGGATCCACATCTGGATCCACCCCTGGATCCACCTCTGGATCCACCCCTGGATCCTCCCCTGGATCCACCCCTGGATCCATCCCTGGATCCTCCCCTGGATCCACCCCTGGATCCATCCCTGGATCCACCCCTGGATCCACCCCTGGATCCATCCCTGGATCCTCCCCTGGATCCACCCGTGGATCCATCCCTGGATCCTCCTCTGGATCCATCCCTGGATCCTCCCCTGGATCCACCCCTGGATCCATCCCTGGATCCATCCCTGGATCCACCCCTGGATCCATCCCTGGATCCTCCCCTGGATCCATCCCTGGATCCATCCCTGGATCAACCCCTGGATCCATCCCTGGATCCACCCCTGGATCCATCTCTGGATCCTCCATCCCCTGACCACCCTTTGGCCATTCCTTGACCACCCCCTTCTCCATCCTTACCCTTTCCTCCTCCTCCCACCCCAGCTGACCTGGGCCGTGTCCAGCTCCGTCCCCGCTCCGGCCATGTCCTTCGTGGAGCTGCTGGCCCGCCTGGGCGGCATGGGCCGCTTCCAGGTGACCTACGTGGCCGCGCTGGCCATCCCGCTGCTCATGCTGGCCAGCCACAACCTCCTGCAGAACTTCACCGCCGGCGTCCCCGAGCACCACTGCCGGCCCCGGCCGGTGGCCAACGCCACCGCGGCCGACGTCCCCCTGGTGGTGTCCATCCCCTGGGACGGCCACCGCCGGCCCCAGCGCTGCCGCCGCTACGTGGAGCCCCAGTGGCACCTCCTGGACGCCAACGGCTCGGTCAGCGCCGCGGCCAACGGCACGGCCACCGCGGCGGCCACCGAGCCGTGCCACGACGGCTGGATGTACCTGGAGGGCATCTTCACCGACACCATCGTCACCGAGGTGAGGGAGGGTGACAGCCCGGGGTCCCCAGGGTGGGGGGAGCCCAGTGGCCTGGTGGTGGCCCTGTGGTGACCCCCATGGTGGCCCTGTGGTGGCCCCATGGTGTCCCCATTGTGTCCCTGTGGTGTCCCCATGGTGGTCTCATGGTGGCCCTGTGGTGTCCCCATGGTGACCCCCGTGGTGGCCCCGTGGTGACCCCGTGGTGGCCCCGTGGTGGCCCCGTGGTGACCCCGTGGTGACCCCGTGGTGTCCCCATGGTGTCCCCATGGTGACCCCCGTGGTGGCCCCGTGGTGACCCCGTGTCCCCTCCCGGTGGCAGTGGGACCTGGTGTGTGACTCCAAGAAGCTGAGGCAGGTGGCCCAGTCCATCTACATGGCCGGGATCCTGCTGGGCTCCGGCCTCTTCGGGGTCCTCTCCGACAAGTGCGTGGACTGGGAGGAACTGGGAGGAACTGGGAGGGACTGGGAGGGACTGGGATGAACTGGGAGGGACTGGGAAGGGGGAGGGGGTGGCGTGTTCTCCGCTCCCTCTGGCCCCGCTGGTCCCAGTGTCCCCAGGGTGGGGCTGTCCCATCACCCTCTGTCCCCACGTCACTCC
The DNA here is from genome assembly GCA_038429875.1 of Poecile montanus. Classification (NCBI taxonomy): domain Eukaryota; kingdom Metazoa; phylum Chordata; class Aves; order Passeriformes; family Paridae; genus Poecile; species Poecile montanus. The sequence goes on from CM076533.1 coordinate 1,560,049, forward strand.
CAGTGTTCCCAGTGCCTGCGTTCCTCATCCCAGTGCTCCCAGTGCCCACCCAGTGCCCCCCCAGTGCTCCCAGTGCTCCCAGTGCCCCCCCAGTGCCCCCCCAGTGTCCCCCCAGTGTCCCCCCAGTGCTCCCAGTGCCCCCCCAGTGCCCCCAGTGCTCCCAGTGCCCCCCCAGTGCTCTCCCAGTGCTCCCAGTGCCCCCCCAGTACTCCCAGTGCCCCCCCAGTGCCTTCCCAGTGCTCCCAGTGCTCCCAGTGCCGTGTCCCCGCAGGTTCGGCCGCCGGGCTCTGCTCACCTGGTGTTACCTGCAGCTCCCCCCCAGTGCCCCCAGTGCCTCCCCAGTGTCCTCCCAGTGCTCCCAGTGCCCTCCCAGTACTCCCAGTGCCCCCCCCAGTGCCCCCCCAGTGCCCCCCCAGTGCCCCCCAGTGCCCTCCCAGTGCCCCCCAGTGCTCCCAGTGCCGTGTCCCCGCAGGTTCGGCCGCCGGGCTCTGCTCACCTGGTGTTACCTGCAGCTCCCCCCCAGTGCCCCCAATGCCCCCCCAGTGCCCCCCCAGTGCCCCCCCCAGTGCCCTCCCAGTGTTCCCAGTGCTCCCAGTGCCCCCCCAGTGCTCTCCCAGTGCTCCCAGTGCTCCCAGTGCCCCCCCAGTGCTCCCAGTGCCCTCCCAGTGCTCCCAGTGCTCCCAGTGCTCCCAGTGCCGTGTCCCCGCAGGTTCGGCCGCCGGGCTCTGCTCACCTGGTGTTACCTGCAGCTGGGGGCGGCGGGGGTGGGCACGGCCGCGGCCCCCTCGCTGCTGCTCTACTGCCTGTGCCGCTTCCTGAGCGGGCTGGCCATGGCCGGGGTGTCCCTCAACTCCGCCTCCCTCTGTGAGCACGGGACCCCCGCGGGACCCCCAAACCCGGGGGGACCCACAAACCCCGGGGGGGACCCACAAACCCCGGGGGGGACCCACAAACCCGGGGGGGACCCCCAAACCCAGGGAGGGACCCACAAACCGGGGAGGGACCCACAAACCCAGGGAGGGACCCCTAAATCCAGGGAGGGATCCCCAAACCAGGGAGGGACCCACAACCCTGGGAGGGACCCCCAAACAGGATGGGACCCCCACCCTGGACCCACAGCCAGGGAGGGACCCCCAAACCCTGGAGGGACCCCCAAACCGGGGAGGGACCCACAGACCCGGGGGGGACCCCCAAACTCAGGAGGGACCCACACATTCACCCCAAAACCCACCGACCCATGGGAGGGTCCTGGCCCCAAACCCACCCCATTGACCCCAACCTGAACCCCACTGACCCAACCCCACTGACCCAAGCCCACTCCAGTGACCCACGGGAGGACCCCAGCCCCCCCAGCCCCCCCAGCCCCCCCAGCCCACCCCCCAGCCCCCCCAGCCCCCCCAGCCCCCGGGACAGCTCCCGAGGCCGGGTTGTGCCGCAGGCATGGAGTGGATCCCGACGGAGGCTCGGGCCGTGGTGGGCACCATCAATGGCTACTGCTACACCCTGGGCCAGTTTGTGCTGGCGGCCGCGGCCTTCGCGCTCCCGCACTGGCGGCAGCTCCAGCTCGTCGTGTCCCTGCCCTTCTTCGTCTTCTTCTTCTACTCCTGGTACGGGACCCCCCGGTGACCACCCCAGTGTCCACCCCTGGTGTCCACTCCTGGTGTCCAGTCCTGGTGTCCACTCCCAGTGTCCATCCCTGGTGTCCACCCCCAGTGTCCACTCCCAGTGTGCACCCCAGGGTCCACCCCCGGTGTCCATCTCTGGTGTCCATCCCAGTGTCCATCTCTGGTGTCCACTCCTGGTGCCTACCCCAGTGTCCACCCCCAATTTGAGATCCTTTGGGGTCCTTGGGTGACTGGGGCAGTTCAGGACCCCCTGACCCCCCAGTTTTGGATCCTTTGGGGGTCCTTGGGGGGCCGGGGCGGTTCGGGACCCCCTGACCCCCCAGTTTGGGACCCTTGGGGGTCCTTGGGGGTCCTTGGGGGTCCGGGGGGGTTGGGGACCCCCCGATGTCACCCTGTCCCCGCGCAGGCTGTACGTGGAGTCCGCGCGCTGGCAGGTGACCTCGGGCAGAGCCGACCTGGCCCTGCGGGGGCTCCGCAAGGTCGCGAGGGTCAACGGCAGGAAGGAGGAGGGGGACAAGCTCAGCGAGGAGGTGGGGAGGGGTCTGGGCACCTCCCGGACCCCTCTGAACCCCCAAAATCCCCCTGGATCCCCCCCTAAAACCCCCCCGCAGCTCGCCGGGACCTTCCCCTCTATCCCTGACCCCGATCCCGCCCCGGTCTTGGGAGATTCCCCCCAGATCCTCCCCTGTTCTCCCATCGATCCCCCACAACCCATTTCCTATCGGCCTCGATCCCCCCCAAAACCCTCGGATCCCCCCCCAGACCCCTCGGATCCTCCCCAGACCCCTCGGATCCTCCCCCAAAACCCTCGGATCCCCCCCCCAAGACCCCTCGGATCCCATCCAGACCCCTCGACCCCTCTGATTCCCCCCTGGACCCCTCGGATCCCCCTCAAACCCCTCAGATCCCCCCCAGATCACCTGCACCCCCTCCCCAGACCTTTCCTCGACCCCTCCAATCCCCCCTCAGACCCCTGGGATCCCCCCCAAGCCCCCCAGCTCCCCCTGCCCAGCCCCCGGGGCCCCTCAGCGGGGCGGATCCTGGTGGATCCCAGTGGATCCAGTGGATCCTGCAGATCCCAGGGGGTTCCCAGTGGATCCCACCTACCTTGGCGGATCCTGGTGGATCCAAGTGGATCCTGTTGGATCCCGGAGGATCCCCCAGATCCCGGTGGATCCCGGCAGGTGCTGCGGGCTCTGGTGCGCCGGGAGCCGCCAATGCCCGGCGGGGCCGTGGCCGCGCTCGTCAGGACCCCCGGCATGAGGACGGTGTCGTGCGGGGTCTCCTTCGTCTGGTGCGTCCCGGCAAAAAAAATACCTTTTATTGGGGAAAAAAACCCATTGTTTGGGGAAAAAACTCCAATATTTGAGGAAAAAAAACCTTTTGGGGTAAAATCCCCCATTTTGGGGGGAAATAAAATGACTTTCTGGTTCAAACCCAAAAGTTCTGGGGTAAAAAAATCTTCTCTTGGGACCAAGCTCCACCTTCCAGGCCAAAGTTCCATCTTTGGGGACAACCTCCACCTTTTTGGGGTCAACCTCCACCTTTTTGGGGTCAGCCTTCTCCTTTTTGGGGACAACCTTCTCCTTTTTGGGGTCAATCTCTATCTTTGGGGTCAACCTTCTCCTTTTTGGGGTCAATCTCCACCTTTTTGGGGTCAACCTTCTCCTTTTTGGGGTCAACCTCCACCTTTTTGGGGTCAACCTTCACCTTTTTGGGGACAACCTCCATCTTTTTGGGGACAATCTCCACCTTTTTGGGGTCAACCTTCTCCTTTTTGGTGTCAACCTCCATCTTTGGGGTCAACCTTCTCCTTTTTGGGGTCAACCTTCACCTTTTTGGGGGTCAAGCTTCACCTTCTTGGGGACAACCTCCATCTTTGGGGTCAATCTCCACCTTTTTGGGGTCAATCTCCACCTTTTTGGGGTCTCCGTTTTGGGTGGTTTCGGTGCTGATTTGTGGGATTTTGGAGCAGGTTCTCCACCAGCTTCGCCTACTACGGGCTGGCCATGGACCTGCAGGGCTTCGGTTTCAACGTGTACCTGAGCCAGGTGGTGTTCGGGGCCGTGGACATCCCGGCCAAGCTCCTCTCCGTGCTGGTCATCTCCTGCCTCGGGCGGCGCCCGGCCCAGGGAGGATCCTTGGCCATCGCCGGACTCTGCATCCTGGCCAACATCTTCGTGCCCAGCGGTGGGAGAGGGACAGGGGGAGGGAGGGACACCGGGAGAGGGACATGGGGAGAGGGACACGGGGAGAGAGGGACACAGGGAGAGAGGGACATGGGGAGAGAGGGACATGGGGAGAGAGGGACACGGGGAGAGAGGGACACGGGGAGAGGGACAGGGGGAGAGAGGGACACCGGGAGAGAGGGACATGGGGAGAGAGGGACAGGGGGAGAGAGGGACACCGGGAGAGAGGGACAGGGGGAGAGAGGGACACGGGGAGAGAGGGACACAGGGAGAGAGGGACACAGGGAGAGAGGGACACGGGGAGAGAGGGACACGGGGAGAGAGGGACACGGGGAGAGAGGGACACGGGGAGAGGGACAGGGGGAGAGGGACACGGGGAGAGGGACATGGGGAGAGAGGGACACGGGGAGAGGGACACGGGGAGAGAGGGACATGGGGAGAGAGGGACACGGGGAGAGACGGATACGGGGGAGAGAGGGACACCGGGAGAGAGGGACAGGGGGAGGGAGGGACACAGGGAGAGAGGGATACGGGGAGAGGGACACGGGGAGAGGGACACGGGGAGAGAGGGACACGGGGAGAGAGGGACATGGGGAGAGAGGGACACGGGGAGAGGGACATGGGGAGAGAGGGACAGGGGGAGAGGGATACGGGGGAGAGAGGGACACCGGGAGAGAGGGACACGGGGAGAGAGGGACACGGGGAGAGAGGGACACCGGGAGAGAGGGACATGGGGAGAGAGGGACAGGGGGAGAGAGGGACGCAGGGAAAGAGGGACGCAGGGGAGGGAGGGAGGAGGGAGGGATGGAGGTGGATGGGATGGAGGACAATGGGTTGGAGGAATGGAGGAGGGAGGGATGGAGAAAGATGGGATGGAGGAATGGAGGATGAGGATGAAGGATGGAGGACAATGGGATGGAGGAATGGAGGGATGAAGGGATGAAGGACAAAGGGATGAAGGACAAAGGGATGGAGAAATGGAGGATGAGGATGAAGGGATGAAGGAGGGAGGGATGGAGGAAAATGGGATGGATGACAATGGGATGGAGGAATGGAGGGATGAAGATGGAGGGATGAAGGGATGAAGGACAAAGGGATGGAGGAATGGAGGATGAGGATGAAGGATGGAGGACAATAGGATGGAGGAATGGAGGATGAAGGACAATGAGGTGGAGCAGGGATGGATGGTTGGAGGGATGGATGACAATGGGATGGAGGGATGATGAAGGACCATCAGTGGGATGAGGGGTCACTGGAGGGGTGAGGGGTCACCAGGGGGACCCAGGCTCACGTGGGGTGAAGGATGGTGGGTGGGTGGTCACGGTGGGGCCGGTGGTGACGCGGCCGGCCGGTCCCCAGAGCTGCCGATGCTGCGCATGGCCTTCGCCGTGGTCGGGAAGGGCGCCTTGGCCGCCTCCTTCAACTGCGCCTACATCTTCAGCGGGGAGCTCTTCCCCACCGTCATCAGGTGCGTGGTCACCACAGCCCCGCCCCCACCTGTCCATCACTGCCCAGTCACCGCCCATGTGACAACCCAGCCTTCAACCCAGCCTTCATCCACCCAACCTTCATCATTCCAACCTTCAACCCAACCTTCATCCCAGCCTTCCTTCATCCAACCTTCATCATCCAACCTTCATCCACCCAACCTTTATCAACCCTTCATCCACCCAACCTTCATCATCCCACACTTCATCCACCCAACCTTCATCCCAACCTTCCTTCATCCACCCAACCTTCATCAACCCAACCTTTATCAACCCAGCCTTCAACCCAACCTTCCTTCATCCACCCAGCCCCAACCTTCATCCACCCAACCTTCATCATCCCACCCTTCATCAACCCAGCCTTCAACCCAACCTTCATCCACCCTTTATCCACACAACCTGCATCCACCAATCCTTCATCCACCCAGCCCTCATGAATCCAACATTCCACCAACCCAAGTCATCAATCAACCCTCCATCAACCCAACCATTGACCACTCCACCCATCCATCCATCCATCCATCATCCATCATCCATCATCCATCCATCCATCATCCATCATCCATCATCCATCATCCATCCATCCATCATCCATCATCCATCATCCATCCATCCATCATCCATCATCCATCATCCATCATCCATCATCCATCATCCATCCATCATCCATCATCCATCCATCATCCATCATCCATCCATCATCCATCATCCATCATCCATCATCCATCATCCATCCATCCATCATCCATCCATCATCCATCATCCATCATCCATCATCCACCCATCCATCATCCATCCATCATCCATCCATCCATCCATCATCCATCATCCATCCATCCATCATCCATCCATCATCCATCCATCATCCATCCATCATCCATCCATCATCCATCCATCCATCCATCATCCATCATCCATCCATCCATCATCCATCCATCATCCATCATCCATCATCCATCATCCATCCATCATCCATCATCCATCATCCATCATCCATCATCCATTCATCCATCATCCATCATCCATCATCCATCCATCATCCATCATCCATCCATCATCCATCATCCATCCATCATCCATCCATCCATCATCCATCCATCATCCATCATCCATCCATCCATCATCCATCCATCCATCATCCATCATCCATCCATCCATCCATCATCCATCCATCCATCATCCATCCATCATCCATCATCCATCATCCATCATCCATCATCCATCCATCCATCATCCATCATCCATCATCCATCATCCATCCATCCATCATCCATCATCCATCATCCATCCATCATCCATCCATCCATCCATCCATCCATCCATCCATCATCCATCCATCATCCATCCATCATCCATCATCCATCCATCATCCATCCATCCATCATCCATCATCCATCCATCATCCATCCATCATCCATCATCCATCATCCATCCATCCATCCATCATCCATCATCCATCATCCATCATCCATCATCCATCCATCCATCATCCATCCATCATCCATCATCCATCCATCCATCCATCATCCATCATCCATCCATCATCCATCATCCATCCATCATCCATCATCCATCATCCATCATCCATCCATCATCCATCATCCATCCATCATCCATCCATCCATCATCCATCCATCATCCATCATCCATCCATCATCCATCATCCATCCATCATCCATCATCCATCCATCCATCATCCATCATCCATCATCCATCATCCATCATCCATCATCCATCATCCATCATCCATCATCCATCCATCATCCATCATCCATCATCCATCCATCATCCATCCATCATCCATCCATCATCCATCCATCCATCCATCCATCATCCATCCATCCATCATCCATCATCCATCATCCATCATCCATCATCCATCATCCATCCATCCATCATCCATCATCCATCCATCATCCATCCATCATCCATCCATCATCCATCCATCATCCATCCATCATCCATCCATCATCCATCCATCCATCATCCATCATCCATCCATCATCCATCCATCATCCATCCCTCTCCCTCTCCCGTTGGCTGTCCCGGCACAGGCAGACGGGGATGGGCCTGGGGGGCACCATGGCCCGTGTGGGGGGGATGGTGGCCCCCCTGGTGCGCATGGCGGCCGACGTCTCCCCGGTGCTGCCGCTCGTCATCTACGGGGCCGCCCCCATCGTGTCGGCCGTGGCCACCTGCTTCCTGCCCGAGACCCGCAACGCGCCCCTGCCCGAGACCGTCAAGGACGTCGAGCGGAGGTGAGGAACCCCCAGGACCTCCTGGGACATCCCAGAACCCCCCAGAACCCTCCCAGAACCCCCCGGGATCCCCCAAACCCTTCCAGGGGAATATCCCTGGTTTGGGGTGGGATCGGTTCTTGGAGGAACCCAGGAGCTTTGGGGTCAAAAAGGGATGAAGAAGGTTTGGGGTTGGGATGGAGGTCTGGGGTTGGGATGGAGGTTTGGGGTTGGGATGGAGGTTTGGGGTTGGAGGTTTTGGGGTTGGGATGAAGGTTTGGGGTTGGATTGGAGGTTTTGGGGTTGGGATGAAGGTCTTGGGGTTGGGTTGGAGGTTTTGGGTTGGAGGTTTTTGGGTCGGGTTGGAGGTTTTGGGGTTGGGATGAAGGTTTTGGGGTCAGGTTGGAGGTTTTTGGGTCGGGTTGGAGGTTTTGGGGTTGGGATGAAGGTTTGGGGTTGGGATGAAGGTTTGGGGTTTGGATGAAGGTTTGGGGTCGGGTCAGAGGTTTTGGGGTCAGGTTGGAGGTTTGGGGTTGGGTTGGAGGTTTTAGGGTCAGAAAAGTTTGAGAGTTTTAAGACCTGAACAATTCATGGAGAAAGTTGAAAGTTTTGGGAAAGGCTGAAAACTCTGGGATTGGGAAGGATTAAAATCCAGGGAAATTTCGGGGAAAAACCGAGAGATTTTGGGGTCCCTCCAGGGCGGGGAACCTCGAGGATGACGACGTCGCCGTCCCCCTGAGCAGCACCAAGAGCAAGGACGGCGCCTGAGGGGGGATTTGGGACCCCCTGGGGGGGATTTGGGACCCCCCGGGGGGGATTTGGGACCCCCTGGAGTCCCCCAGCCCCTCCCCCACCCCCCCGGGGTTATTTATTCAATCCCAATAAAATCTGGGAATTTCGGGATCCGGCGCCGCCCGCGGCCGTTCCGGGGGGTCCCGAAGGATCTGGGGGTGTCCCCACCCCCCCCAAAAGGGGGCTCAGCCATCGGGGGATCCCCCCCGGAGCTCGTTAACGAGGATTAATTGGAATTCCCGGAGCTCGTTGGCCTTTGCCCCAATTCCGGTGATTTGGCTGCAAAATAAATCTGGGAAAGGGATTAATTCGCGTCTCCAGGAGGGAAAAAAACCAACCCCAAAAGGGGCAGATTTTTACCCAAAAAAAGGCGGCACAAACCTCTCAGAGAAGCCAAATCCCGACCCCAAAACTGGGATTTTTCACCCCAAAAAACCAAGCGGCAAAAGCTCAACCTCAGCCCTTCGAGAAACCAAAACCCAGCCCCAAAATTGGGAATTTTTACCCCAAAAAGCTCCATTTTTGCCCCAAAATGTTCCATTTTTGCCCCCAAATCCCCCATTTTTGCCCCAAAATGCTCCATTTTTGCCCCAAATCCCCCATTTTTGCCCCCAAATCCCCCATTTTTGTCCCCAAATCCCCCATTTTTGTCCCCAAATCCCCCATTTTCGTCCCAGATCCTCAATTTTTGCCCCATATCCCCCGTTTTTACCCCCAAATCCCCCATTTTTGCCCCAAATCCCCCATTTTTACCCCAAATCCCCCATTTTTGCCCCAAAATCCCCCATTTTTACCCCAAATCCCCCATTTTTGCCCCAAATCCCCCATTTTTACCCCCAAATCCCCCATTTTCCCCCATTTATTCAATTTTTACCCCTAAATCCCCCATTTTTCCCCCCAAATTTCCCCCCCAAACCTCATTTTTCCCCCAAACCCTCCCATTTCTCCCCCAAAAAAAACCCCACAAATTCCATTTCTTGCCGTTTTTATTACGAAAAATGAGCATTTTGGTGTCGTTTTGCTCTTTTCCCGGATAAGACACAACCGTGAAGCTTCGCCGAGGGGAATTTGGGGTCAATTCCCCCCATTTTGGGACATTTCCGTGTCCCCGCCCCCAGCAGGGAACCAAAAAAAGGGGAATAAAAAAACCCCTTTTTGAACCAAAACGCCGTCGATTCCCCCCAAAATCCTGCTCAGGGGACGGGAAGGAGAAAAACCACCGGGATGAGGCCTCGGATCCGGAATTTTGGGGGGGATTTTCGGGATTTTGGGTCAATTTTGAGCACTTTGGGGTGATTTTTCTGTCGTTTTTTGGGGTTGTTTTGGTCGGTTTTGGGTCATTTTTGGGGGATTTCCGGGGATTTTTGGGGTTCTTTCGGTCAATTTGTTGCTGCTTTTGGGGATATTTTGGATTTTAAGAAGAATTTTGGGGGTGTTTTCATCGTTTTGGGGTTATTTGGTAATTTTGGGGTTGTTTTGGTGAAGTTTGGGGCTGTTTTGAGTCGTTTGGGAGTTATTTTGGGTGTGGTTTTTTAGTGCTTTTTGTTATTTTTTTTTTTTGGTTATTTGAATATTTTTGGGTTATTCCGGTGTTTTTTGGGGTTATTTTAGGAATTTGAGGGGTTGTTTTGGTCAATTTTGGGGTCATTCCAGGAAATTTGGGGCTACTTTGGTCATTTTGGGAATATTTCAGGGTTTTTTTTTGCTTTATTCTGCTCATTTTGGGGTTATTTTGGGCAAATTTTGGCTGTTTCGGTGATTTTGGGGTTCTTTCATTTTGTGCATTATTTTGGTCATTATTTGGGTTATTTTTGACCATTTTTTGGGTTATTTTTGTCCATTTTTGGGGTTTTTTTGGCTGTTTTGGGGCCATTTGGGGGCCAAATTAAGGAATTCTTTTGGCCCAATTTTGGGATTATTTTGGCCATTTTGGAGCCAAATTTTTGCCCATTTTTGGGGTTATTTTGGCCCATTTCTGGGGTTATTTTGGCCCATTTTTGGGGTTATTTTTGCCCATTTTGGGGTCCATTTCTGGGGTTATTTTTGCCCATTTCTGGGGTTATTTTTTCCCATTTTTGTGGGTTATTTTTGCCCATTTTTTGGGTTATTTTTGCCCATTTTTGGGGGTTATTTTTGCCCATTTTTGGGGGTTATTTTTGCCCATTTCTGGGGGTTATTTTTTCCCATTTCTGGGGTTATTTTTTCCCATTTCTGGGGTTATTTTTGCCCATTTTTGAGGTTATTTTTGCCCATTTCTGGGGCTATTTTTGTCCATTTTTGGGGTTATTTTTGCCCATTTTTTGGGTTATTTTTGCCCATTTTTGGGGTTATTTTTGCCCGTTTTTGGGGGTTATTTTTGCCCGTTTTTGGGGTTATTTTTGCCCGTTTTTGGGGTTTATTTTTGCCCATTTTTTGGGTTATTTTTGCCCGTTTTTGGGGTTATTTTTGTCCATTTTGGGGGTTATTTTTGCCCATTTCTGCTGTTATTTTTGCCCGTTTTTGGGGTTATTTTTGTCCATTTTGGGGGTTATTTTTGCCCATTTTTGGGGTTATTTTTGCCCGTTTTTGGGGTTATTTTGGCCGTTTTGGGGCCCATCCCGGGGGCTCCTCTCGGGGGGGGGGTTGGGGGTGCAGTGGGGGAGGGGCAGTCGGAGGTAGGTGCTTTAAAGTCCATTTCTTTTTGTGTTTTTTTGTTATTTTTTTATAAAACCAGGCACATTCAGTCCACGGGACCCAGGGAGGGGCAAAATTTGGGATTTTTGGGGGGATTTGGGGAATTTTGGGGGGGTCCCCACAGCCCCAAACCCCTCCCCGGTGGCGTTTTGGTGCCAAAAAGGGGCTTTTTCTCCCCAAAATCCAACCTCAACCCCTCCCCCACCCCAAAACCCAACCCTGGGGGGGGGAGGGGAGCCAGGGGAAAACCCCAAAATTGGGGTTTTTTGCCCCATTTTGTACCAGCCAGGGAGGGGTGGGGGGAGAATCCCCAAATCCAGGGATTTTGCCCCATTTTGGGGTGGTGGGGGAGGGGTAAGGCCTCGTGGGGGGGGGGAGGGGAGGGGTTGGGAGGATCCTGGGGGGGTTGGGGGGGTAAAAATGGGGGGAAAAAAGGGGAAAAAAATCAAAGTGGGAAAAAAAACATCAAAAAATGAGGAAGAAAAAGCCCCAAAATCGCCCTGGAATTCCCAAAAAAAAAAAGGGGGAAAAGGGAAAATTTGGGAGGGGGAGGGGGGTGAGATTTGGGGTGAAATCCTGGGAATTGGGGAAGGGATGAAAGTCACCCCAAAAATGTCACCCTGGGAGGGGGCACCCTAAAAAATGTCAGGAGGGGAAAAAAAAATTGGGAAAAAATTGGGAAAAGGGGAAAAAAAAAATGAGGTGGAAAAAAAGGAATGGAAAAGATTAAAAAAAAAAAAAATAAAAGGATGAAAAAGGTGGAAAAAGAAGGGAAAAAGGGAAAAAATGGGAATGAGGGGATCAAAGCGAGAAAAATAAAAAAAAAGGGGAATCAAAGGAAAAAAAACCCAAAAAAGGGGAAAAAAGGGAAAAAAAGGGGAAATAAAAGGGGAAAAAAAGGGGAAAAAAAGGAAAATAAAAGGGAAAAAAAGGGAAAAAAAGGGAAAAAAAAGGGAAAAAAAAGGGGAAAAAAGGAAAATAAAAGGGAAAAAAAAAGGGGAGGAAAAGAGGGGGGGAAAAAGGGGTGAAAAAGGGGTAAAAAAGGGGAAAAAAAAAGGGAAAAAAAAGGAAAAAAGGAGGGAAAATGACCCAAAAAAAAGGGGGAAAAGCCCCAAAGCCGAGGGGGTGAGGATGAGGAGGAGGAGGAGGAGGAAGAGCAGGATCAGGAGCTGTTCTGGTTCTGGTAAATCGACGCCTTCTCCTTGAGCAGGTCCAGGCAGAGGTGGCAGCTCCAGCTCCCTGCGGAAAAACCCCATCAGCCTTCGGCCTCAGCTCCTCATCCTCACCCGGGAGCGCAAACAGCCCCAGGGGAGGAGGAGGAGGAGGAGGAGGAGGAGGAGGAGGAGGAGGAAGGAAAAGAATAAAGAAGGAAGTGGAGGGAGGAAGAGGAGGAAGAGGAGGGAGAGAAGGAAGGGAAGGAGGAAGAGGAGGAGGAAGAGGAGGAGGAAGAGGAGGAAGAAGAAAGGAGGGACGGAGGAGGAAAAGGAGAATAAAGGAAGAGGAAGAAGAGGAGGAAGAGGAGGAAGAGGAGGAAGAGGAGGAAGAGGAGGAAGAGGAGGAAGAGGAGGAAGAGGAGGAAGAGGAGGAGGAGGAGGAGGAGGAGGAGGAGGAGGAGGAAGAGAGAGAGGAGGGAAAGAAGAGGAGGAGGAAGAGGAGGAAGAGGAGGAAGAGGAGGAGGAGGAGGAAGAGGAGGATTTGGGACAATAAAACCCCTCCCCACATCCCGGAAGGAAAGGCAGGAGGAATCCTGAGGTTTCCCAGCCCAGGGGGGTTTGGGATGGAATCCTGAGGGATTGGGAATTCCAGGGGAGGTTTTGGGGCACAATCCCAAGGGACTGGAAATTCCAGGGGGAGTTTTGGGACGGAATCCCGAGGGATTGGGAATTCCAGGGGCGTTTTGGGGCACAATCCCAAGGGACTGGAATTCCAAGGGAAGTTTTGGGGTGAAATCCTGAGGGATTGGGAGGAAATGGGAGGGATTGGGAATTCCAGGGGGAGTTTTTGGGTGAAATCCCGAGGGATTGGGAACTTCAGAAGAGGTTTTGGGATGAAATCCCGAGGGATTGGGAGGGATTGGGAATTCCAGGGGGAGTTTTGGGATGGAATCCCGAGGGATTGGGAGGGATTGGGAATTCCAGGGGGTATTTTTGGGTGAAATCCCGAGGGATTGGGAATTCCAGAGGGAGGTTTTGGATGGAATCCCGAGGGATTGGGAGGGATTGGGAATTCCAGGGGGTATTTTTGGACGGAATCCCGAGGGATTGGGAATTCCAAGGGGTATTTTTGGGTGGAATCCCGAGGGATTGGGAATTCCAGGGGGAGTTTTGGGATGGAATCCCGAGGGATTGGGAATTCCAGGGGGGTTTTGGGATGGAATCCCGAGGGATTGGGAATTCCAAGGGGTATTTTTGGGTGGAATCCCGAGGGACTGGGAATTCCCAAGGCCGGGAAGGGGTCACTCACCCTCGGGGGGCTCGGCCATGGGCGGGGTCAGGCAGTACATGTGGTACCCACGGTCACAATCGTCACAGAACAGCAGCTGATCCTGCCCCGGGGACATTCCCATCATCCCAAAATTCCCACTGGGATATTCCCAAAATCCCCAAATTCCCACTGGGGATATTCCCATCATCCCAAAATTCCCACTGGGATATCCCCATCATCCCAAAATTCCCACTGGGATACTCCCAAAATCCCAAAATTCCCACTGGGACATCCCCATCATCCCAAAATTCCCACTGGGATATTCCCAAAATCCCAAATTCCCACTGGGACATCCCCAAAATTCCCACTGGGACATCCCCATCATCCCAAAATTCCCACTGGGATATTCCCAAAATCCCAAATTCCCACTGGGACATCCCCATCATCCCAAAATTCCCACTGGGATATTCCCATCATCCCAAAATTCCCACTGGGATATTCCCAAAATCCCCAAATTCCCACTGGGACATCCCCATCATCCCAAAATTCCCACTGGGATATTCCCAAAATCCCAAATTCCCACTGGAATATCCCCATCATCCCAAAATTCCCACTGGAATATTCCCAAAATCCCCAAATTCCCACTGGGATATTCCCATTATCCCAAAATTCCCACTGGGACATCCCCATCATCCCAAAATTCCCACAGGGACATCCCCAAAATCCCAAATTCCCACTGGGACATCCCCAAAATTCCCACAGGGACATCCCCATCATCCCAAAATTCCCACTGGGATATTCCCATCATCCCAAAATTCCCACTTTTTGGGTCACTTCCAGGTGATTTTAGGTCATTCCCAGGTGATTTTGGGGCCTCCCAGGTGATTTTGGGGCTCTCCCAGGTGATTCTGGGTCACTCCCAGGTGATTTTGGGTCATTCCCAGGTGATTTTGGTTCATTCCCAGGTAATTTTTGGCCCTCCCAGGTGATTTTGGGTCACTCCCGGGTGATTTTGGGTCACTCCCAGGTGATTTTGGGTCACTCCCAGGTCATTTTGGGTCACTCCCAGGTGATTTTGGGTCATTCCCAGGTGATTTTAGGTCATTCCCAGGTGATTTTGGGCCCTCCCAGGTGATTTTAGGTCATTCCCAGGTGATTTTGGGTCACTCCCAGGTGATTTTGGGTAATTCCCAGGTCATTTTTGGCCCTCCCAGGTGATTTTGGGTCATTCCCAGGTCATTTTTGGCCCTCCCAGGTGATTTTAGGTCATTCCCAGGTGATTTTGGGGCCTCCCAGGTGATTTTGGGCCATTCCCAGGTGATTTTGGGGCCTCCCAGGTGATTTTGGGTCATTCCCAGGTGATTTTGGATATTCCCAGGTGATTTTGGGTCACTCCCAGATGATTTTGGGTCATTCCCAGGTGATTTTGGGGCTCTCCCAGGTGATTTTGGGGCTCTCACGTCGTTCTCGGAGGTGCCGCAGATGTTGCAGCACTTGCACTCGATGCACTGCCAGCGGTACGTCTTCACCGCCGCCATCATCACCGGCGTGAACTGCAGGCACGACGGGTGGCCTGGGGACATTGGGGACATTGGGGACATTGGGGACACCTCAGGGACACCCCAGGGACACCCCAGGGACACCCCAGGGACACAGGGATATGGGACACAGGGACACAGGGAACGTCTTCACCGCCGCCATCATCACTGGCGTGAACTGCAGGCACGATGGGTGGCCTGGGGACATTGGGGACATTGGGGACACCTCAGGGACACCTCAGGGACACCTCAGGGACACCCCAGGGACACTGGGGACACCAATGGATCCATGATCCACGATCCCAAAGATCCCCAATCCATGAGCAAACTCTTGGATCAATGATCCCAAAGATCCCCAGTCCAGGAGTAAACCCTTGGATCCAGGATCCAAAGATCTCCAATCCAGGAGCAAACCAATGGATCCAGGATCCACGATCCCAAAGATCCCCAATCCATGAGCAAACCCTTGGATCCAGGATCCCAAAGATCCTCCCCAACCTCCAGCCCCAATCCAGGATGAGGAAACCCTTGGATCCAGGATCCCAAAGATCTCCAATCCACGATGAAACCCTTGGATCAATGATCCCAAAGATCCTCAATCCATGAGGAAACCCTTGGATCCAGGATCCCAAAGATCTCCAATCCATGAGGAAACCTTTGGATCCAGGATCCCAAAGATCTCCAATCCAGGAGCAAACCCTTGGATCCAGGATCCCAAAGATCCCCAATCCAGGAGCAAACCCTTGGATCCAGGATCCCAAAGATCTCCCAATCCACGAGCAAACCCTTGGATCCAGGATCCCAAAGATCTCCAATCCAGGAGCAAACCAATGGATCCAGGATCCACGATCCCAAAGATCCCCAATCCATGTGCAAACCCTTGGATCCAGGATCCCAAAGATCCTCCCCAACCTCCAGCCCCAATCCAGGATGAGGAAACCCTTGGATCCTCGATCCCAAAGATCCCCAATCCAGGAGCAAACCCTTGGATCCAGGATCCCAAAGATCTCCAATCCATGAGGAAACCCTTGGATCCAGGATCCCAAAGATCCTCCCCAACCTCCAGCCCCAATCCAGGATGAGGAAACCCTTGGATCCAGGATCTCAAAGATCCCCAATCCAGGAGTAAACCCTTGGATCAATGATCCCAAAGATCTCCCAATCCAGGAGCAAACCAACGGATCCATGATCTACGATCCCAAAGATCCCCAATCCATGAGCAAACCCTTGGATCCACGATCCCAAATCCATGAGGAAACCCTTGGATCCAGGATCCCAAAGATCTCCAATCCATGAGGAAACCTTTGGATCCAGAATCCGAAAGATCTCCAATCCACGAGGAAACCCTTGGATCCAGGATCCCAAAGATCTCCAATCCACCATGAAACCCTTGGATCCAGGATCCCCCCAGCTCCATCCCGCGCTCACCGGAGCGGCCGCAGTCGGAGCAGGACACGAGCTCCTCGGGCTGTCCCGTCTTCTTGTTGATCTTGGAGTCCCCCAGGCAGAAATCGCAGTAATTGTTGGGAAGAGCCAATCCATCGGGACCTTTCTTGGCTGGAAAAGCCGAGCTGGGATCAGGGCTGGGATCCCACCCCTTCCACAGCCCAATTCCCGAGGTTTTCCCGGATTTTTTTCCCTCACATTTCTGCTCCTCGGAGCGCTGGGAGACGGGAGTGGGGGGCTGGGAGTCGTCCTTGTCGTCGCCCTCCTCCTCGGCCAGGTGGGAATGGGCGTAGTGGTAACTCAGCCCCGGGCGGTTCTTGTAGCGCTTCCCGCAGACTGCCGAGGAAATCCGGGAAAAATCCGGGAAAAACCCCGGAAAAACCCGGGGAAAATCCCACTTAGGGACCGGCCAGGGGAGGGAAATCCCAAATCCCGGCCCCTCCGGAGATGATCCCGGAGCCGGGCTGGGAGCGCTCCCTGCTGAGCCCAGAGCGGCTGGAATTGGGTAAAAACACCCGGAATTCCTGAGGAGTTCCAGGGGAATTCCCTGGGATCCCTAAGGAATTGTTGGTTGAAGTCCCAGGATCTCTAAGGAATTGCAGGTGTTAGGAATTCCAGGTAAATTCTCCGGGATTCCAGAGGAATTCCAGGTAAATTCTCCGGGATTCCAGAGGAATTCCAGGTAAATTCCCCGGGATTCCAAAGGAATTCCAGGTAAATTCCCCGGGATTCCAAAGGAATTCCAGGTAAATTCCCGAGGATTCCAGAGGAATTCCAGGAAAATACCCCAGCATTCCATAGGAATTCCAGGTAAATTCCCCAGGATTCCAAAGGAATTCCAGGTAAATGCCCCGGGATTCCACAGAAATTCCAGATAAATTCCCCGGGAATCAATCCAATGGCAAAATCCCCATTGGGAATGTGTCAGGGAGAGGAAATTCCCACTCCAAAAAATCCCATCCCGAGGTAAAAACCGAGGGAAGGAGAAATTCGGGAATTCTGGGGTTCCAAGGAGGGATTTGGACGTGGCCACGGATCCATCCCGGCTCCTCCAAACCCCAAAATCCATCGGATTTCCCGTTTCCCATCCCGGAATTTGGGAGATTTCTGCTCCATCCGTGGATCAGGGAATCGGCTCCGGTTCCCCGGCGCTGCTTTTCCAGGATTTTTTTTTTTGGGATTTTTCCTTATCCAAGGACACCCCAAAATCCCTTTCCAGCCCCATTTTGGGGATGAGCCCGGATCCAGCTCCTTCCCAGCCCGAGGAATTGGGATCAAATCCCAAAAAAGCAGCGCCAGAGGCGGAATTCCAGACCTTTCCCAACGTGTTTTCCCTGCTTTTCTCCCTAAATCGGGAAGGAGCCGCTTTTGGGATGAGATTTCCCGGTTTTGGGGCTTTTCCGGAACCCCACGGAAATTCCCGGATCCGCTTCCACCTCCGGATCCCCCCCGGAGCGTGGAAAAATCAGGGAAGAAGCGGCTGGATCCGGGAATGCTGAACTTCCAAAGGGAGGCTGGCTCCAGCTGCCCACGCTGATTTTTGGGATAAAAACCACGGGAATCGCTCTGGGATCTGTTGGGGCTTTTGGGAAAACGGGATTGGAGCAGCACTGAGGAAAAAACAGCAATTCCAGAGGGATTCCCATGAAATTCCCGGTGCTCCAAAGTCACCTTTTTTCCCCCAAAAAAATCCTCCAGGATAACTCTGGAATTCTCCCGAGGTGAGGGAGAAGAACCTGGGGAATATCCCAAATTCCCAACCCCAATCCCGATTTTTCCAGGCATTTTTTAAGGCCGAACCCCTGAGGTTTGGAGCCGGGGGAGCTCCGGAGGCAGCGGCGTTTCCCGGGATTCGGGATCCGGATGGAAGCTCCGTGTTTTTCCCGCCGCTGGGCTCCACGGGGGGGGTTCAATCTTTGTTTTCCCGGCCTCATTCCCTGCTGGAAAAGGGTCAGGGGGCCGGAGCGGGGCTGACGTCGCTCCCGTGGCCTTTTGGCTTCTCCCTCCCCTCTCCCATCCCGGGGGCTCCGCAGGGGGAGATCGGAATTCTCGTTTCTTTTTTTTGGTTTTTTTTTTTTTGGGAATAAGGAGTGGAAAAAAAAACAAAAAAAAAAAAAAAAAAAAGAAAAGGAGGGAAGGGAAGGAAAAAAAAAAGGAGGAAAAGCAGGAAAAACGAGCAGAGAGAGAGCGGAACTACCTCGGTCGGGAGGTTTCAAGGAATGCTTTTGTTTGTAACTGTCTGAAACACAGAAAGAGAAGTCGTGAGAGGACACGGACACACACACACGGAAATCCGGGAAAAAAGGGCAGGAAAAGCTGGAGCTCAGGGAGCTGGGGAGGGGGAGAATTAGTGCTGGGAAGTGGCAGGACAGGAGGGAAAAAAAGAGAGGAAAAGGAGCGGGAAAAGCTTCCCTGATCCCGTTATCCCGGCGGGTTCCCGCGCGCGGCGCCGGCAGGGACGGAATTCCCGCTGCCGGGGCTCTCCCGGATGTCCCAGCTCCGTAAGGGAGGGCTGGGAATGGCTCCCAGGGATTTGGATCCGACTGGAAAACCACTGGGATCCAGGGGAGGGCATTTCCCGGCCTTTGGGATGTTTCTCCTGGTTTTTTATCCTGTTTTTTTTTTTTTTTATCCTGGTTTATTTTTTTTTTCCTGCTGTTTAAAGCCTCGGTTGTTTCCCGGTTGTTCCCGGTGGGAAAACTCCACGGGGGGAGGGAATTGGGGGCTGGAATTCCGGGATGCTCCCGGCACTCACTGTCACACGCGTAGGGTTTGTCCCGGTCCTCCAGGATGGCGGCGTCCAGCTTCTTCCGAGCGCCTCCCACGCCTTTTCCCTGCGGAAAAATCCGGGATTTGAGGGAAAAACCGGGATGGGAGCGGGGCAAGGACGGCTCCACGCGGTGGGAAGGGCTCGGAAGCGACAAGAAATCCTCGGGAATTGGGGAAAAACGGGAGAGAATCCGGCTTTTTCCTCGCTGAGGGGGGATTTTCCAGGAATTCCCTGGAATTGTCTCACCTTGGCCTTGCCCTTCCCTCGGCGCTTGGGCGTGTCCTCCTCGTAATCCTCATCGTCCAAATCGTCCAGGAAATCGTCCGGCTCCAGGATCCGCTGGGAAGGAGAGGAGGGGTTAATGGGGGAAACGGTGGGAAAAATGGTGGGAAAAACGGGGGGAAAAAATGGGGGAAACGGTGGGAAAAATAGCAGGAAAAATGGGGGGAAAAACAGCAGGAAAAATGGGAAAAACAGCGGGAAAAACAGTGGGAAAAATGGGAAAAACAGCCAGAAAAACATCAGGAAATGGATTGGGAAAAACAGCAGGAAAAATGGGAAAAACAGCGGGAAAAACGGCGGGAAAAACAGCAGGAAAAACGGCGGGAAAAATGGGAAAAACAGAGGGAAAAATGGCGGGAAAAATGGGAAAAACAGCAGGAAAAACAGCGGGAAAAACGGCGGGAGAAACAGTGGGAAAAATGGGAAAAACACCTGGAAAAACACTGGGAAAAATGGGAAAACCAGTGGGAAAACCAGTGGGAAAACCACCAGAAAAACACCAGGAAAAATGGGAAAAACAGCTGGGAAAAACAGTGGGAAAAACAGCAGGAAAAATGGGAAAAACAGCCGGAAAAACAGTGGGAAAAACAGTGGGAAAAATGCAAAAAACAGTTGGGAAAAACAGCAGGAAAAATGGGAAAAACAGCCGGAAAAACAGTGGGAAAGACAGCGGGAAAAATGGGAAAAACAGTGGGAAAAGACTGGGAAATTCCCTCCTTTTGGCTCCAGAATTTTCTTCCCTCTCCCACTAAATCCATCCCAAAGCAAAAAATCCACGTCCGGAGCGGGAAAGGGTGGGAAAATCCGAGTTTGTGCCCTGGAATTCCCGGTTCCCAACCCGGAATTCCCAGTTCCCATCCTGGAATTCCCGGTTCCCAGGTGGAATTCCCAGTTCCCGGTGCGGAATTCCCAGTTCTCATCCCGGAATTCCCAGTTCCTGTTGGAATTCCCGGCTCCCATCCCGGAATGCCCAGTCCCTGGTTGGAATTCCCAGTTCCTGATTGGAATTCCCAGTTCCTGATTGGAATTCCCGGTTCCCCATGTGGAATTCCCGGTTCCCAGTGTGGAATTCCCGGCTTCCACCCCGGAATTCTCGGTTCCTGTTTGGAATTCCCAGTTCCCAGTGTGGAATTCCCAGTTCCCAGTGTGGAATTCCCGGCTCCCACCCCGGAATGCCCAGTCCCTGGTTGGAATTCCCAGTCCCTGGTTGGAATTCCCAGTTCCTGTTTGGAATTCCCGGTTCCCCATGTGGAATTCCCGGTTCCCAGTGCGGAATTCCCAGCTTCCACCCCGGAATTCCCAGCTCCGGTTTGGAATTCCCAGTTCCCCATGTGGAATTCCCGGTTCCCAGTGCAGAATTCCCGGCTTCCACCCTGGAATTCCCAGTTCCTGTTTGGAATTCCCAGTTCCCATGTGGAATTCCCGGTTCCCAGCCCGGAATTCCCGGTTCCCAGTGCAGAATTCCCAGTTCCCAGTGTGGAATTCCCAGTTCCCCGTGTGGAATTCCCAGTTCCTGATTGGAATTCCCAGTTCCCCATGTGGAATTCCCGGTTCCCCGTGTGGAATTCCCAGTTCCTGATTGGAATTCCCAGTTCCCATGTGGAATTCCCGGTTCCCAGTGTGGAATTCCCGGCTCCCATCCTGGAATTCTCGGTTCCTGTTTGGAATTCCCAGTTCCCAGTGTGGAATTCCCAGTTCCCAGTGTGGAATTCCCGGCTCCCACCCCGGAATTCCCAGTTCCTGTTGGAATTCCCAGTTCTCAGTGCGGAATTCCCGGTTCCTGTTTGGAATTCCCAGTTCTCAGTGCGGAATTCCCGGTTCCTGTTTGGAATTCCCGGTTCCCAGTGCAGAATTCCCAGTTCCCTGTGTGGAATTCCCAGTTCTCAGTGCGGAATTCCCAGTTCCCAGTGTGGAATTCCCAGTTCCCAGTGTGGAATTCCCGGTTCCCAGTGCAGAATTCCCAGTTCCCATGTGGAATTCCCAGCTCCCAGTGCAGAATTCCTGGTTCCTGTTTGGAATTCCCAGTTCCCAGGTGGAATTCCCGGTTCCCGGTGCAGAATTCCTGGTTCCCAGCCTGGAATTCCGGGATCACCTTCCGTGCGCGGCTGTTGGTGACCGGGAACTCTCCCAGGCTGTCGTCGTCCATCCTGGGATCCGGCAGGGAACGCTTTTCCAGAGGATCCGTCCTCAGCAGCGCCTCCAGGCTGCTCCCGTCCTGCGACAGCAGCCCCTCCTTCTTCAGAGCCTGCTCCGCGTCTGCGGGGAAAACGGGGGGAAAAACGGGGAAAATGGGAAAAATGGGAACAATGGGAGGAAAAATGGGGAAATGGGAAAAATGGGAACAATGGGAAAAATGGGAAAAATGGGGGGAAAAATGGGGAAAATGGGAAAAATGGGAACAATGGGAACAATGGGGAAAAATGGGGAAATGGGAAAATGGGAAAAACGGGGGGAAAACGGGGAAAATGGGAAAAATGGGAACAATGGGAAAATGGGAAAAATGGGGGAAAATGGGGAAAATGGGGAAAATGGGAAAAATGGGAACAATGGGAAAAAAGGGAACAATGGGGGAAAATGGGGAAAATGGGGAAAATGGGAACAATGGGAACAATGGGGGAAAATGGGGAAAATGGGGAAAATGGGAAAATGGGGAAAATGGGGAAATGGAAAAATGGGAACAATGGGGAAATGGGGAAAATGGGGGAAAATGGGGAAAATGGGGAAAATGGGAAAAATGGGAACAATGGGAAAAAAGGGAACAATGGGGGAAAATGGGGAAAATGGGGAAAATGGGAACAATGGGAACAATGGGGGAAAATGGGGAAAATGGGGAAAATGGGAAAATGGGGAAAATGGGAAAATGGGGAAAATGGGGAAATGGAAAAATGGGAACAATGGGGAAATGGGGAAAATGGGGAAAATGGGGACAATGGGGAAAATGGGGGAAAAATGGGGAAAATGGGGGGAAATGGGAAAAATGGGGAAAATGGGAACAATGGGGAAAATGGGAAAAATGGGGGAAAATGGGGGGAAATGGGAAAAATGGGGAAAATGGGAACAATGGGGAAAATGGGAAAAATGGGGAAAATGGGGAAAATGGGGGAAATGGGAAAATGGAAAAAATGGGGAAAAATGGGGAAAATGGGGAAATGGGGGAAATGGGAACAATGGGGAAAATGGGGGAAAAATGGGAAAATGGGAAAAACGGGGAAAACGGGAAAAATGGGAACAATGGGAAAATGGGAAAAATGGGAAAATGGGAACATGGGGAAATGGGAAAAATGGGGAAAATGGGGAAAATGGGAAAAATGGGAAAATGGGAAAATGGGGAAAATGGGTAAAATGGGGAAAATGGGTAAAATGGGAAAAAACGGGGAAAATGGGAAAAATGGGGAAAATGGGGGGAAATGGGGACAAAAATGGGGGGAAAATGGGGACAAAAATGGGGGAAAAAATGTGAAAAATGGGAAAGAACAGGGGGAAATGGGGAAAAAATGGGGGGAATGGGGAAAAAATGGGGGCAGAATGGGGAAAAATGGGGGAAAATGGGGGGAAAAATGGGGGGAAAATGGGAAAAATGGGGAAAAATGGGGGGAAAATGGGGAAAAATGGGGGGGAAAGGGGGGAGAAATGGGGAAGAAATGGGGAAAAATGGGGAAAAATGGGGGAAAATGGGGGGAAATGGGGAAAAAATGAACAAAAATGGGGAAAAAGTGGGAGAAAATGGGAAAAAATGGGGAAGAAAACAGGACAAAAATGGGAAAAAATGGGAACAATGGGGAAAAATGGGAAAAAAATGGGGAAAAAATGGGGAAAAAATGGGGAAAAAAAAAGGGGAAAAAAAAGGGGAAACACAGGAAAAAATGGGGAAAAAGCGAGGAAAACCACAAAAAAAACAGGAAAAAGGAGGGTGGGTGAGGGATGCTGATGGATCCGGGGTGGAATTCCCAGGAATGCAGCAGGGAGGGGTTGGAATTACCGGGTTTGATGGAAGGGAAGGAGAGCCGGGGATCCTCCGGGGGGTGAGCGCGGCGTTTCTTGCGCCAGCGCCGCGCCGGGTACGAGTAGAGCTGCCCGGCCGCCAAACCTGCGGAGAAATCCCGGGAAAATGCCCCAAAACTGAGCCAGGACAGGGACAAAACTCCTGGGAATTATCCCAGGCTGTGAGGAAACGCTCCCAACTTCCCTGAGGAACAATTCCCTCCCTGCTGCTTTCCCGGTTTTCCCATCGTTTCCCAGTGATTCTCCCAGGGTTTTCCCAGGGTTTTCCATCATTCTCCCATCCCATCGTTTTCCCAGGGTTTCCTCGCTCTTTCCCTGCTTTTTCCTCTTGTTCCCCCAGTGTTTCCCATCATTTCCCTGTTGTTTCCCGCTGTTCTCCGGCTGTTTCCCATCATTCTCCCAATGTTTCCCATTCTTTTCCCACTGTTTCCCATCCTTCTCCCATTCCCATCGTTTCCACTGTTCTCCTGCCATTTCCCATTCTTCTCCCATCGTTTCCCATCCTTTTCCTGTTTCCCATAATTCTCCCATTCCCATCATTCCCAGTTTCCCATTGTTTCCTGTCATTCTCACATTCCCATTGTTCTCCCATTGTTTCCCATCATTCTCCCACCATTTCCTGCCCTTTCCCCCCCATCTCCCGGTGTTCCCCGGTGTTTTCCCAGTGTTTCCCTGGTGTTTCCCAGTGTTTCCCAGTGTTCCCCAGTGCTTCCCTGGTGTTTTCCCAGGTGTTCCCCGGTGTTCCCCGTTGTTTCCCAGTGTTTCCCCGGTGTTATCCCACTGTTTCCCTGGTGTTCCCCAATGTTTCCTGGTGTTTCCCAATGTTCCCCAATGTTTCCCCGATGCTTCCCAGTGTTCCCCGTTGTTTCCCAGTGTTTCCCAGTGTTTCCCCGGTGTTTTCCCAGTGTTTTCCCGATGTTTTCCCAGTGTTCCCCAGTGTTTCCCGGTGTTCCCCGCTGTTTCCCAGTGTTCCCCAGTGTTTTCCCCGATGTTTCCTGGTGTTTCCCAATGTTTCCCGGTGTTTCCCCAGTGTTCCCCGGTGGTTTCCCGATGTTTCCCGGTGCTCCCCAATGTTTCCCCGTGTTCCCCAATGTTTCCCAGTGTTTTCCCAATGTTTCCCAGTGTTTTCCCAGTGTTTCCCCAGTGTTCCCCAGTGTTTCCCCAGTGTTTCCCCGGTGTTCCCTGGTGTTTTCCCAGTGTTTCCCTGGTGTTCCCCAGTATTTCCCGGTGTTCCCCGGTATTTCCCCGGCGTTCCCCCAGTGTTTCCTGTTGTTTCCTGGTGTTATCCCAGTGTTTCCCCAGTGTTTTCCGGCGTTTCCCAATGTTTCCCAGTGTTTCCCAGTGTTTCCCCGATGTGTCCCCAAATGTTTTCCCGGTCTTTCCCCAGTGTTTCCCCAGTGTTCCCCGTTGCTTCCTGGTGTTATCCCAGTGTTTCCTGGTGTTTCCCCGATGTATCCCCAATGTTTTCCCGCTGTTTCCCTGGTGTTTCCCCGCTGTTCCCCCGTTGTTTCCCGCTGTTCCCCAGTGTTCCCGCTGTTCCCCAGTGTTCCCGCTGTTCCCCAGTCTTTCCTGGTGTTTCCCCAATGTATCCCCAGTGTTTCCCCGGTGTCCCCCGTTGTTTCCCGCTGTTCCCCAGTCTTTCCCGGTGTTTCCCCAATGTATCCCTGGTGTTTCCCCGCTGTTCTCCCGTTGTTCCCGCTGTTCCCCGCTGCGTGCCGGTTCCGTACCGGGCCCGCGGTGCCGTTTCTCCATCCAGATGTAGCAGTTGCTCTGGGCCACGCCGGTCTGGGAGTCCAGGAAGGGCAGGCGGACGCTGCGCTCGGCGCAGAGCCGCGCGTTGTAGCTGTGGCACTGCTCCATGGCGTCCCGGTAGTACTGCTCGCCCAGCCTGGAAACCGCAGACACCGCGTCGGCACCGCGTCGGCACCGGGATGGGAATGGGATGGGATGGGGATCGGGATGGGAATGGGATGGGATGGGATGGGATCCATGGGATGGGATGGGATGGGATGAGATGGGATGGGATGAGATGGGATGGGATGGGATGGGATCCATGGGATTGGATGGGATGGGATGGGATGGGAATGGGATGGGATGGGAATGGGATGGGATCGGCACGGGGATCGGTATGGGGATGGGATGGAGATGAGATGGGATGGGATGGGAATGGGGATGGGGATGGGATGGAGATGGGATGGGATGGGATGGGATGGGATGGGATGGGATGGGATGGGATGGGATGGGATGGGATGGGATGGGATGGGATGGGATGGGATGGGATGGGATGGGATGGAGATGGGATGGGATGGGATGGGATGGGATGGGATGGGATGGGATGGGATGGGATGGGATGGGATGGGATGGGATGAGATGGGATGGGATGGGATGGGATGGGATCCATGGGATTGGATGGGATGGGATGGGATGGGATCCATGGGATGGGATCCATGGGATGGGATGGAATGGGAATGGGATGGGATGGGATCCATGGGATTGGATGGGATGGGATGGGGATCGGGATGGGATGGGATGGGATGGGATCCATGGGATGGGATGGGATGGGATGGGATGGGATGGGATGGGATGGGATCCATGGGATTGGATGGGATGGGATGGGGATCGGGATGGGACAGGGACAGGGACAGGACAGGATCGGCACGAGGATCTGCACCGGGACCGCACGGGGATGGGACAGGGATGGGATGGGGACGGGATGGGACGGGGATGGGATTGGCACAGGGATGGGATCGGCACGGGGATCGGCACGGGGATCGGCACAGAGACGGCACGGGGACGGGACGGGACAGGGACAGGACAGGATCGGCACGGGGATGGGATGAGAATGGCATGGGAACACGATGGGAATGGGATGGGAATGGGACAGGGAATGGGACAGGAATGGCACAGGGAATGGCATGGGAGCAGCACAGGGGTCAGCACAGGGACTGGCACAGGGAATGCCATGGGAATGCCATGGGGAATGGCACAGGGAATGGGATGGGAATGGCACAGGATTGGCACAGGGAATGCCACGGGAATGCCATGGGGAATGGCACAGGTCAGTGCCAGGATCAGCACTGGGATCAGCACAGGGAATGGATCTGAGCTGGGATCAGCAGAGATCGGTGCTGGGAATGGCACAGGGAACAGCACCAGGAATGGCACTGGGATAACACCAGGAATGGCACAGGGAACAGCCCCAGGAATACCAGGAATGGCACAGGGAATGGCAGGGATAACACCAGGAATGGCACAGGGAATGGCACAGGGAATGGCACAGGGAATGGCAGGGATAACACCAGGAATGGCACAGGGAATGGCACAGGGAATGGCATAGGGAATGGCAGGGAATGACACCAGGAATGCCAGGATTGCCACAGGGATCACAGCCCAGTGCAGGGAATGGGGGAATGTGGGAACGGGAAGCACTCAGGGATTGTGCCCCAGGAATGGCAGGGACACCAGGAGAGTGTCAGGGATACAGCTGGAGACACTCAGGGATAAAATCCCAGGGAATATCGGGGATGGAAACCATCAGGAACACAACTGGAGATCATCAGGGACAGAACCAGTGCCAGGAACAAAACCAGGGAATAGCAGGGATCCAAGTGGAAACCCTCAGGGATCCAAGTGGAAACCCTCAGGGATCCAACTGGAAACTCTCAGGGATCCAACTGGAAACCCTCCTGGATCCAACTGGAAACTCTCAGGGATCCAACTGGAAACCCTCAGGGATCCAACTGGAAACCCTCCGGGATCCAACTGGAAACTCTCTGGGATCCAGCCCGAAAACCACGGGAATAAAGCGCCCAACTTCCCATTCCTTGGCTTTCCCAGGGGTGGGAAGGGGAGAGATGGAGCAGAGGGATGGACAGGGAAGCACAGGGAAAACCAGGAATTCCGAGGGAAATCCAAGGATTTAGAGGGAAGTACAAGGACACACAGGGAAATCCAGGGATTTTGCAGGGAAATCCAAGGATTTAGAGGGAAGTACAGGGACACACAGGGAAATACAGGGATTTTCCAGGGAAATACAGGAAAATCCAAGGATTTAGAGGAAAGTACAGGGAAGGCTCGGCCTCTTCAGGACCCTCTGGCTGGGATGCACAGGGAAGTAGTGCAGGAATGAACAGGGGATCTCCAGGAATATCCAGGGATATTTGGGGATATTCCAGGATGCACAGGGGATCTCCAGGGATTTCCAGGGATCTTTGGGGATATTCCAGGATGCACAGGGGATCTCCAGGGATTTCCAGGGATATTGGGGGATGCACAGGGATGTGCTGGGATGACTCCCCCGTCCTTGGCCTCTACAGGACGCTCGCACACGGGAGTTTAGGGACACAGAAGGAGGCACAAGGAGATATCGGGATAAAACAGAAGGAATTTTCCTGCTTTACAGGGATGACCCCCCTGCCTTTGCCCTCTCCAGGACCCTCACAGGGCCAGACCTGAGGGACCCCCCTGGACCCTCGGCACCCTCCCAGGCTCCCCCCCTCAAATCCCTGCGGCCTTTCCGGCGCTGAGGGGGAGATTTGGGGGTGTCCTTAACCTCCCCCTCCCTCAGCAAAGTTCACCCCGAACAATGCGCGCGCGTCGCTTTCCCCCCCCCCCTCCCCGCCCACTTGGTCCCGCCCGGAGCGCAGGGGGCGAAGGGGGGGCCCCGCTTCCCGCGCCCGGCCGGGCCGCACCATTCCCGCGCCGCGGGGGGGGACCGGGCTGAGGGGGGGGGACCCGCACTCACAGCTTGACCACATTCTGAACCACCGCCGCCATCTTGGCTCCGCCGCCGGGGCGCCGCGGGGCGCGTGCGCGGAGGGAGGGCGGGAGGGGCGGGGAGAGGGAGGGGAAGGGAGAAGGAGGAGGGAGAGGGAGGGCGGGAGGAGGAGGAGGAGGAAACGGGGAGGGAGAGGGGCGGGGGGGAGAGGGAGGAGAGGGAGGAGATGGGGGGAAGGGAGCGTGGAGTCCTCCGGGCCGCTGGGCGGCGCTGTGCGCTGCGCGCGTGCGCGGGGAAAAGGCGGGAAAACGGGGAGTGGGGGGGGGGTAGAAGGTCTGAGGAGAAAAATGGCGGGAAAAGGACCTGAGGGGGAAAATGTCAGGGAAAGGGTCTGAGGGGGAAAAATGCACGGAAAAGGGGGAAATCCGAGAGAAAGGGGCAGATGAAGGTGAGAAAGGGAGGGGATGGGGTGAAGGAGGGAGGCAGAGTGGGGGATATGGGGGGAAAATCGGGGGAGATGGAGCGGGGAGGCTGAGGGGGAAAATGGTGGGAGAAGGAGCGACAAGATGAGGGGAGAATGAGGGAAAAAATGGGAGAGAGCAAGGCAGGAGAGTGAGGAAGAAATGGGCAGAAAGTGAGGGGGAAAACGATGGCAGAGCATGAGGGGGTTTATCCTGGAAAAAGGAGTTTTGAGAGACCCCATTGCTCCCTACAATTCCCTGGAAAGAGTTGGAATGAGGCTGGGGGGGAGATCCCTTCTCCCGATGGATAAAAGGAGAGGAAACAGCCTCGAGGTGCAGCAGGGGAGGTTTATGCAGGAAAATTCCTTCATGGAAAAGATTGTCCTGCCCTGGCACAGGCACTGCTGTCCTGGAATTATCCCAAAAATAACCCCTGGATGTGGCACGTGGAGACAGGGTTCAGGGATTTGATGATCCCAAAGGGCTTTTCCAACCTCAACCTTTCCATGGAAAGGGGTGAGAAGAGGGAGAATGGGAAGGGAAATGGGGAAAGGTGTGAGAACAGCAGGAAAGGATGGAGGAGGTTTGGGGGGGTAAAACAGAAAAAAGGGGTGAGGGTTGGGTGGGAAATGATGGATAAATTGCAGGGAAAGGGAATGAAATGAGGGATAAATGAGGGCCAGGAGAGGATGAAATAAGGGATAAGTGAGGATGGATCCCTCAGATCCCAAATCTCCCCAGATTCCCTCTGTTCATGATCTCAACCAAACCCAGCCACTCCTGAAGCCTGTTCATCCCAAAAATTCCTGGCAAAAATTCCTATTTTTGATCTCTTTTCCCTTTTCATCAAACTGGAATTAACCCCAAATTCATCCCCCAGGACAGAGATCACCCACAGATCCCACAGCGAGCGTGGTTGGACATTCAGCTTCCAGGTGAATTCCTCATTCCCAGGTGAATTCCTCATTCCCAGGTGAATTCCTCATTCCCAGGTGAATTCCTCACAGGTGAATTCCTCACTTACAGGTGAATTCCTCATTCCCAGGTGAATTCCTCATTCCCAGGGGAGTTCCTCACAGGTGAATTCCTCACTTACAGGTGAATTCCTCATTCCCAGGTGAATTCTTCTCTCCCAGGTGAGTTCCTCTCTCCCATATGAATTCCTCATTCCCAGGTAAATTCCTCACTCTCAGGTGAATTCCTTTTATTTTTCCTCCTTACTTCCATATCCCACATGTGGTTTTTTCCCTCTTTGCTGGGAATTTGCCTTTTTTCCCCCAAGGTCACCCCCTGGTCAAACCTTCCTCCCTCCCTCCCTCCTCCTCCTCCTCCTAATCCCAGGCCGGCTGTTCCTGGCGCTCATCCCACGGCTCCGTTCCCGGCTCCGGCCGCGCCGGGCGCTCGGACGCTGACCGCTGGCGTGGGCGGCGATAATCCACTGCCCGGAAATCCCGGGCTAACGAGGAACCGGGGAGGGAGCTCCTGCTGGGGTTAATTAACGATTCCATCCTTGATTGATTCCGGAATCAAGTCCCCAAAAGGAGAGGGGGAAGGAGGGGAGTGGGCGCTGAGCCACGGCTGCTCCGGATGACTCAAATTCCTGGAATCGGGAGTAAATCGTTAATTGGGGGAGGGATTAATTAGGGGAGAAGTGAAGGAGGCTCCAGTCCTGCGGAAAGGGATCCCAAATTATTTATTGGTGATTAAAAATTAATGAAGGAATTTGGGTTGGTTTTTTTTTGCAGATTAGATCGGGGGAAAAAAAAACATTTCAGGGATAAAGTGATGTTTGGGATAATTTTTGGGGTAATTTCAGGGATAATAACGATAATTTTGGGGATGATTTTGAGTGAGGTCTGAGTGGTGCGGGAGGGAGGGAAGAGGGGAAGGAGGAGAGGGGTGAGAAAAGGAAAATCACCTTTTCATGGTAAAAACACCCCAAAATCTGTCAAATTAAAAGAGTTTTTCCAGGACTGGAGCAGAAGGGATGAGTGGGGGGAGAAACGAGTGAACAAAGTCCCGAATTAAACCTGGAACACCCCAAAATCCAGCCCTGGCTTGTGGAAGGGAAAAAACTGGGGGAGAAAAGGTACAAAACTGGGGGGAAAAACCGGGATTTTGGCTGATTCTGGTGATTTCGAAATCCTGCAGTTTCGCAATTCCCAGGCTGAGGTGGGGCACAAACAGCTCCGTCTTTAAATCACTGATTTGGGTGAAATCCAGGAAAATTGGGGTGAAATCCAGGAAAACTGGGGTGAAATCCAGGGAAAAAAAAGTGCATCCACGTTGTCCCAACCCACCCCACGTTGGAAACGCTCCAAACCACCCCGAAAGCCGCCCAAACCGGGCTGGTTTCCCTTCAGGCTGTTCCTGGGACAGGAGGGGACTCAGAGCCACGTTCCCATCAAAATCCCTCGTCCCTGGGGTTAATTAATCGCAATTAATTACAATTAATCACAAAGGAGGCTCTGAAACGGCTTCGTCCCGGCGCTGGAATTGGTTTGGGGAGGAAAAACCCCAAAAGAAATAAAAAGTGGATGGAGCGTGGGGGGAGAAAAGAGTTTAGAGCAGGGAAGAGTTGGAGCAAAGAGAAATTAAACCCGGGGCTGATGGAGCCTAATTAACCTCGGTTTGTTAATTATTTTACAGATGAAAACCTCGGGAAATCGATTTATCCCCAAATCCTGGGCGTTTTCACCAAAAGTGGTTCTGGATGTGGAGGGGGAGGGGAAGGAAGAGGCGGGACAAGGGTTCGTTAACGAGAATCTAATGAGTCATTAGGCAGATAATCTAAATTAGACTCGTTAGGCAACGAGGAAGGGGAAGGTGGGGTCAGGAGGGGCTGAGGCTCCAGGCTCCAACTCCCAGGAATCCGCTGGAATTCTTGGAAAGAGCCTGGATCAGCGCTGTCCCCACCCCGTCCCCGAGTCCCGGCGGCTCCTCCCGGCACCAGCGGCGTTTCCAGGGGGGATTTTGTCCATATTCCCTAAAATTCCAGCAGGAATTCCCCTCGTCATTCCCTCCTTCCCCTTCCACCCCCGTCCGGCCGAACGATCCGCGACGGATCCGCCGCGGCGCCGGGATCCAGCCGCGCCTCTCCTTGGGAATTTGGGTTGGTTTTGTGTCCCTTTGGTGATTTTTTGTGTCCCTTTGGTGATTTTTTGTGTCCCTTTGGTGATTTTTTGTGTCCCTTTGATGATTTTTTGGGTCCCTTCGATGATTTTTTGGGTTCCTTTGGTGATTTCCAGCCCGGCCCCGCTCCCGTCACCCCCGATTCCCCCCGAGGGGATTTTTGGCCCCTCCATGGATTGAGTTCCTAAAGCTCCCGCCGGGATCCCGAGCTCCTCCACGCCGAGTTTTGGCTTCTCCGCGGAGAGCCGGAGATTTCCCGGCGGGAATTTCCCCGTTTGCGGGATTTCCAAAGGGTCCAACGGAAGCTGAGGCGCCGCCGCCGCGGAGAAGGAACGCCGCCGTCCCCCCAAATCCTCCCGTCCGGGATCTTGGGGAATTCACCCCGCCTGCGAGAGCTCGGAGAGGCCGAACCCCCTCCCGCCGTCGGAAACGCGGGAATCCGAGCCGGGATCCGCCGAGCTCCCGGAACCTTCCTCGTCCTCGCCATCCTCATCCTCGCCGCTTCCCCGCGGAGCCGCCCTCACGTGGGGATCTCCGGCCGGCCGCGCTCGGCGCGGTGCCGCTCCATCACCTGCAGCACGTCCTCGAGGATAGAGGGCCCCAGGTCCACGTGCAGCGACAGCAGCGATCCCGCCTGCGACGGCACCGCCTCGGCCTCGCCGTTGGCGGCCGCGCACGCCGGAGCCGCCGGAGCCGCCTCGTCCGGCCGCAGCCGCGGGGGTTTGGGCGGAGCCGGCGCCGCCGGCAGCGTCAGGGCGCGGGCGCCGCCGAGCGCCGGCAGAGAGACGGCGTTCTTGAGCAACGGCGACGGCGCCGCCTCGACGGCGCGGGGGAAAGCGAAGGGCGCGGGATCGGCGGCGCGGGGGAAAGCGAAGGGCGCGGGATCGGCGGCGCGGGGCAGCAGGTGGAACTTGCCCTGGAGGAAGGAAATGTCCCCGAAGGTGTCGCTCTCGCCGCCGCTGCCCACGTGGATGGTGTGGCGGAAGTCGCCCAGCGGGGGGCTGATCATGTCCGACGAGAGGATGTCCCGGAGCTTCTCCTTCTTGCCCTTGCGGCCGCTCCGCTTCAGGTAAATCGGAACCTTGGTGGCCATGGCGGCCTCAGGACGGCCTGCGGGGAACGGAGAGGGAAAAACGCTCGGAGCCGGGATCTGAGGGGCATCGGGAAGGAATTCCGGAATTTTCCCTGAGGGAAAAGCGCTCGGAACCGGGATCTGAGGAGCGTAGGGAAGGAATTCCAGAATTTTCCCTGAGGGAAAAGCGCTCGGAGATCCAAGGAGCGTCGGGAATGAATTCCAGAATTTTCCCGAGGGAAAAACGCTCGGAGCCGGGATCTGAGGAGCATCAGGAATGAATTCCAGAATTTTCCCTGAGGGAAAAACGCTCGGAACTGGGATCTGAGGAGCGTCGGGAATGAATTCCAGAATTTTCCTGAGGGAAAAGCACTCGGAGACCTGAGGGGCGTCGGGAATGAATTCCAGAATTTTCCCTGAGGGAAAAACGCTCAGAGATCTGAGGAGCGTCGGGAATGAATTCCAGACCTTCCCCGAGGGAAAAGCGCTCGGAGACCCGAGGGGTGTCAGGAATGAATTCCAGAATTTTCCCGATGGAAAAGTGCTCGGAGCCCGGATCTGAGGGGCGTCGGGAATGAATTCCAGACCTTCCCCAAGGGAAAAGCGCCAGCTGAAGCAAAACCGGAGATTTTGGGATTGGAAAGGGAAGGAATTCGGGATTTTCCCCGGTTTAGCCGTGAACTCTGAGTTCAAACATCGCATCGGGGCCGGATTTTCCAGCTCTGGGGAGAAATGAGGCAAAAATTGGGAATTTTAGTGCCAGGAATGTGTCCGGCCTCGGGAAACAGGGATGGAACAGCCTCGTTTAACGTTCCCTGTTTAATCAGCAGCTGGGAAGTTCCGGAGTTTTCCGCCTTTTTTTTCAGGGAAAAAAATTCCATCCATCCCTGTTTTTGTAAGAGGACGGAGCAGCTCGGGGAGGGATTTAGGGATGGGTTTGGACACCCCCAGGGGCCTCTCCCGGCAGGAATTCGACCCAGAAAAATCCCGGGCGGAGCTGGGAGGATTCATCCCTAAAAACACAACAACAGCACCGAGGCCCCGAGGGATGGAAAATCCCATTTCCCGTTCGCTGCTCCGGCCAAAACCTCCCCTGATCCCGCCTGCTCCCTGGTTTTGGGGAATGTTCCTTAATTATTCCCTGATTTTGGGGAATGTTCCTTAATTATCCCCCACTCTTGGGGAATATTCCTTAATTATCCCCTGATTTTGGGGAATATTCTTTAATTATCCCCTGATTTTAGGGAATATTCTTTAATTATCCCCTGATTTTAGGGAATATTCTTTAATTATCCCTGGTTTTAGGGAATAATCCCTAATTATTCCCTGATTTTGGGGAATGTTCCTTAATTAACCCCTGGTTTTGGGGAATATTCCCTTATAATTCCTGTTTGTAGGGAATATTCGCTTATTATCCCATTTTTAGGGAATATTCTCTCATTATCTTTAATTTTTAGGGACCAGTCCCTTATTATTTCCTGTTTTCATGGAATTCTCCCCTGTTTTCATGGAATTCTCCCATTTCCATGGAATTCTCCCCCATTCCCATGAAATTCTCCCCCTTTTCCATGGAATTCTCCCCCATTCCCATGGAATTTTCCCCTGTTTTCATGGAATTCTCCCCATTCTCCTCCATTCCCATGGAATTCTCCCCCTTTCCCATTGAATTTTCCCGTTTTCATGGAATTCTCCCCCATTCCCATGGAATTCTCCCCTTTTCCATGGAATTCTCCCCTGTTTTAATGGAATTTTCCCCCATTCCCATTAAATTTTCTCCTGTTTTCATGGAATTCTCCCCATTCCCATGGAATTCTCCCCCATTCCCATGGAATTCTCCCCCATTCCCATGAAATTCTCCCCTTTCCCATGGAATTCTCCCCATTCGCATGGATTTCTCGTCTTTTCCACGGAATTCTCCCCCTTTTCCCCCATTCCTGTGGAATTCTCCCCCATTCCCATGGAATTCTCCCCATTCCCATGGAATTCTCCCCCATTCCCATGGAATTCTCCCCCATTCCCATGGAATTCTCCCCTTTTCCATGGAATTCTCCCCATTCCCATGGAATTCTCCCCTTTTCCATGGAATTCTCCCCATTCCCATGGAATTCTCCCCTTTTCCATGGAATTCTCCCCATTCCCATGGAATTCTCCCCCATTCCCATTGAATTCTCCCACTTTTCCATGGAATTCTCCCCTGTTTTAATGGAATTTTCCCCCATTCCCATTAAATTTTCTCCTGTTTTCATGGAATTCTCCCCATTCCCATGGAATTCTCCCCCGTTTCCCCCATTCCCATGGAATTCTCACCATTTCCATGGAATTCTCCCCCATTCCCATGGAATTCTCCCCATTCCCATGGAATTCTCCCCATTCCCACAGAATTCTCCCCCATTCCCATGGAATTCTCCCCATTTCCATGGAATTCTCCCCTTTTCCATGGATTTCTCCCCCTTTTCCCCCCGATCCCCCCAGCCCCCGTTACCGCCGGGCGCCGGCGCCGCTCCCGGGGCCTCAGCGGATCCCGGGGAGATTCCCGGGAATTGGGGCCGGTCCCGGCGGCTCCGGGCGGGAGAATCCTGACGGAGCAGAATCCAGAGGAGCAAATCCCGGGATTAGCGCGGGCCCCGCTGGGAGGGGGCGGCGGCGCAGACGGGGCCGGGGAAGGATTTTCCTCCGGAATCATCGGGATGGGCTCCCGGGGAAACCGGAGCCGCTGGAAAACGGGAAAAGTTGGGGGGAAAAGGGGATTTGGAGGGGAAAAAATGTGGAGTTACAGGGAAGGGGGGGGAAAAAAAATGGAATTCCAGGGGGGAATAAATGGAATTATAGGGGGGGAAATGGAATTATAGGGGGAAAAACGGGTTGTGAGGGGGAAGAAATGGATTTGGGGGGAAAAAGTGGATTTATAGGGAAAAAAAGTGGATTTGGAGGGAAAAAAGATGGATTTGGGGGGAAAAAAGTGGATTTGGAGGGAAAAAAGGTGGATTTGTGGGGAAAAAGGTGGATTTATAGGGAAAAAAGGTGGATTTCTGGGGGAAAAAGGTGGATTTGTAGGAAAAAAAGTTGGATTCGTAGGAAAAAGATGGATTTGCTAGGAAAAAAGTGGATTTATAGGGAAAAAAGGTGGATTTGGGAGGAAAAAGGGGATTTATAGGGAAAAAAGTGGATTTATAGGGAAAAAAGCCTCCGAAATGTGAATTCCCAGGTGAGGATGAGGATGATGAGGATGGCAGGGAAGAACATCCCGGAGCCGTCGATTCCTGGGATCGTTCTCTTCCTGGAATTCCCTTTTCCCACCCCAAAGGGCCGGCCCTGACCCCCCAGTGCTCCTGAAAAGATCCGGGAAAAGCCGGGAATGCTCTGGGAAAAGCTGGGAATGCTGCAGGAAAAGTTGGGAATGCTGCAGGAAAGGCCAGGAATTCTGCAGGAAAAGTCAGGAATGCTCTGGGAAAAGCTGGGAATGCTCCAGGAAAAGCTGGGAATGCTCTGGGAAAAGCTGGGAATTCTCCAGGAAAAGTTGGGAATGCTCTGGGAAAAGCTGGGAATGCTGCAGGAAAAGTTGGGAATGCTGCAGGAAAGGCAGGAATGCTGCAGGAAAAGCCGGGAATTCTGCAGGAAAAGCTGGGAATTCTCCAGGAAAAGTCAGGAATGCTGCAGGAAAGGCCGGGAATTCTGCAGGAAAAGTCAGGAATTCTCCAGGAAAAGTTGGGAATGCTGCAGGAAAAGTTGGGAATTCTCCAGGAAAAGTTGGGAATGCTGCAGGAAAAGCCAGGAATGCTGCAGGAAAAGTTGGGAATTCTCCAGGAAAAGCCGGGAATGCTCCGGGAATGCTCCGGAAGTGCCGTTCCCTTTGCGCTGGGGGAGTGAAATCCCTGGGAATGGGGGCGATTCCAGCCCCAAAATTCCCTCATGGAATTCCTTGGGAATTTTGCTCCCCGTTCCCTGCAGGGAGAAGCGGAAAAGGAGGAAAAGCGGCTGGAAAAGTCGGGAATGCTGCAGGAAAAGTCGGGAATGCTGCAGGAAAAGGAGGAAAAGCGTCAGGAATGAGCTCATTCCTGGGAATTTCCATCCCTAAAATCCCTAAAAATTCCCGGGAAGGGTCAGGAATGAGGAAAAGCAGGAAAAAAGGGATTTATTTTTTAACCTGGATCTGAGTGGGAGGAGCTCCAGGAGGACTCCGAGCTCTGGGAATCTCCTGAATCAGCGGATTCGATTCCCAGCCAGGAAAATTTCAGGAATTTTTCCCTTTTTCCATCGATTTCCAGGAAATCCCGTTCCTTTTCCGTCCCTTTCCGGTGATTTAGGGCTTGGATTGGGAGGAATTTGGGCTCTTTTTAGGGAATTACAGGAAAATTTTCCCTTTTTTTCCAGCACTTTGGCCTTCGGCGCTTCCCGGTTTTTCATTTTCCACCTGTTTGTGGAAATTCCGGAAAAATTCGGGATCTTTTTGCCTTTTCCACGAATTTCCCTCTCTCAACCTGGAAATTCCGTTCTTTTTCCGACCGGTTTTGGGAATTTTTACCTCAATGTGAATTTTTTCAGCCCCTTGAGCTTCAGAACCTGGACTTTTTTAACTTTTCCCACCCTTTTTCCATAAAAATCCCTCATTTCCTGCCCATTCCCAGCATTTTGGGCTCTGCCACACGGAAATTTGGGGTTTTTTTGGGGCGGATTTTCAGGAATTTCGGGGTTTTCCGAGCAGCTTTTCCCCCCCCCCCTGGGGAATTCCATCCGCGTTTTCCCAAATCTGGGAATTCGGGGATGGAATATTCCCACTTTTTCCCGATTTAAATCCTCTCCAAATTTCCCCCTCCAGGGATGGAATTTTCCCCGGGATCGCTCCGCGGGATGGATTTTCCCACAAAAAAAAGAAAAGATGGAAAAGCCTCATTTGCGAGCGGGAGAGAGGAAGAGGAGCCCCTTGGGATGAAGGTTTTGGGGAATTTTGGGAATTTTTGGGGATTTTTGGGATTTTGGGACCCGTCCGGGGGATCCGAGCCCGTTCTGGGCTGGGAAAAGCTGGAATCGGTTAAAAAAAATAAATAAAATTTAGAATTCCAAGAATTCCGGTCCCACCTGGAGAATCCAGCGGAGGATCCGGGCGGGGAGGATTCCATGGCGAGGGAAAACCGGGATCTTCCCGGAGAATTCCAGCGGGGAGGGAGGATCAGGAAGCGCCGGCTCGGGACGGGGAAGGCTCGGCCCCGGCCACGCCCCCAAAAATCCAGGGAAAAAGCGAAATCCAGGGAAAACGTCAGCGGGAGGATCCTCCCGGGCCGGAATTCCCGGGATTAAAGCGGGACTGGGAAATCCTGGGATTCTCCTGCCGGAGGGAAAAGCGCCGGGCCGGGATCCGGGAATGCCGGGGCTGGTCGGGAGATTCCAGGGATCCAGGAGATTCCAGGGATCCGGGAGATTCCAGGGATCCGGGAGATGTTCCAGAGATCCGGGAGATTCCAGGGATCCGGGAGATTCCAGGGATCCAGGAGATATTCCAGGGATCCGGGAGATTCCAGGGATCCGGGAGATTCCAGGGATCCGTGAGATTCCAGGGGTCCGGGAGATTCCAGGGATCTGGGAGATTCCAGGGATCCGGGAGATTCCAGGGATCCGGGAGATGTTCCAGAGATCCGGGAGATTCCAGGGATCCGGGAGATTCCAGGGATCCAGGAGATATTCCAGGGATCCGGGAGATGTTCCAGGGATCCGGGAGATGTTCCAGAGATCCGGGAGATATTCCCGGGATCCGGGAGATGTTCTGGGGCTATTCCCGGGATCCGGGAGATATTCCAGAGATCCAGGGGCTATTCCAGGGATCCGGGAGATGTTCCCGGGATCCGGGAGCTGTTCCGGGGCTATTTCAGGGATCCAGGGGCTGATCAGGAACTATTCCAGGGATCCGGGAGATATTCCAGGGATCCGGGAGCCGTTCCCGGGCTATTCCAGGGTTCCAGGGGCTATTCCAGGGATCCGGAGGCTGGTCCAGGGATCCAGGGGCTGATCAGGAGCTATTCCCGGGATCCAGGGGCCCTTCCGGGGCCGTTCCCGGGATCCAGGAGCCGTTCCCAGGGATCCAGAGGCTGATCAGGAGCTATTCCAGGGATCCAGGAGCTGTTCCCGGCTATTCCCGGAGCCGTTCCCGGGATCCAGGAGCTGTTCCCGGCTATTCCAGGAGCCGTTCCGGGACTGTTCCCAGGATCGAGGAGCCGTTCCCGGCTATTCCAGGAGCCGTTCCCGGGATCCAGGGGTTGTTCCCGGCTATTCCCGGAGCCGTTCCCGGGCTATTCCCGGGATGCAGGAGCCGTTCCGGGGCTGTTCCCAGGATCCAGGGGTTGTTCCCGGCTATTCCCGGGATCCAGGAGCCGTTCCCGGCTATTCCCGGAGCCGTTCCCGGGATCCAGGAGCCGTTCCCGGCTATTCCCGGAGCCGTTCCGGGCTCCGCCGCCGATGGGAGGCGGCGCGGGCGGAGCCGGAGGCTCTAATTAAGCTCTGCTTTAATTAATCTCTGCTTTAATTAAGCAGGGAAGCGGGGGGGGGGGGCTGCAGGGGAAGATCCGCTCGTTTTTCCCGGATAAAAGGAAGGAATCGCTGCTTTTCCCTTTAAATCCGGGATGTGACGGGAAAGGCTCTGCCCGCCCCCCCCGCGGATCCCGGGATTCCCGGCGGCCTCCGCTCCCTCCCCGCCCCTTCCCTTCTCCTTCCTTTTCCTTTTCCTTTTCCTTTTCCTTTTCCTTTTCCTTTTCCCTTTCCCGAATTCCCGGCGGCGTCACCGGAGATTCCCTGGATTTTGGGATCCCTGGGATCGGGATTCGGGATCCCCGGCATTTGGGATCCGGGATTCCCCGGAATTTGGGATCCCCAGAATTTGGGGTCGGGATTTGGGATTCCCAGGATTTGGGATCCCTGGGATCGAGATTTGGGATCCAGAATTTGGGATCCCCGGAATTTGGGATTCCCTGGGATTTGGGATCCAGAATTTGGGATCCATGGGTTCGGGATTTGGGATCCCCAGGATTTGGGATTCCCCAGAATTTGGGATCCCTGGGATTTGGGATCCGGGATTCCCCGGAATTTGGGATCCCTGGGATTGGGATTTGGGATCCCCAGGATTTGGGATTCCCCAGAATTTGGGATCCCCGGAATTTGGGATCCCTGGGATCAGGATTTGGGATCCAGAATTTGGGATCCCCGGAATTTGGGATCCCTGGGATCAGGATTTGGGATCCAGAATTTGGGATCCCCGGGATTTGGGATCCAGGATTTGGGATCGGTCCCAGCCCCTCCCCAGCCTCGTTTCCCTTCCCGGGAATTCCCGGAGCTCCCTCGGCCTCGCCCCGGGAAATCAAACCTGGAAAAATCCCATCGGGATCAGCTCCCTGTCCCCAAACCCTGGGGAATTCCCGAAGGAAATCCCGAATTTCGGGATGGGATTGAGCGGTGGGGGCTCAGGAAGAGCCGGAATTCCCAAAATCCCCCCCAGGACGCGGCTCCGGCTCATCCAAACCGGGGCTTTTCCAAGGGAAACTGAGGCTGGGAGAGGAGAATCCACGGGAAAAACGGGGAAAAAAAAGATTAAAAAAATAAATTAAAAAATAAAAAAGCTGGAAATGAGAGGGAAAAAAAACCCCAGGAAAAGCAGATTTTATGGATGTTGGAAAAATTCTTTATTTTGGGGTGAGAAACGCCGGAATTGGGCAAAACCCAGAGGAGGATCCGGGATGGGCCAATCCAGGGGGATCCCGGCACTCCCCAGCTGCTCCAGGGGGAGTTTTGGGTTGAAAAAGGAGATTTTTGGGAAAATCCCGGCCACACATCGGAGTCAGGAGGAAAATCTCCCTCCCCAGCCCCAATTTCCCCGGTTTTAGCCCCAAATCCCTCGGATTTGCCTTTATCCCTCAGGAAACGACACCGGGAGAGACAAAAACTTGGATTCATTTTCATCATCGTCGGGAATTTGGGGCAAAAAGTTTGGGAAAAGGGGCAGAGCCGGAGCTTTGTGTTTTCCTGGGAAGCAGCAGCACCAGGAGCCCGTAATTAATTGGTTTTGCGCTAATTAAACTCTAACGAGGGCGAGGGGTGACGCCAGGACGGGGAGGATCCGCATCCAGATTCCCAAATTCCCTTTTCCAGGGGGTGAAATTCCTCCATGTGCCAAAACATTGGGGGGGTTCACCAAAATTCCAGGAATTTTCACCAAAATTCCAGGAATTTTCACCAAAATTCCAGGAATTGTTTTCACCAAAATTCCAGGAGTTATTTCCACCTCAGTTCCAGGAATTGTTTTCTCCCCAATTCCAGGAGTTTCTCCCCAATTCCAGGAGTTTCTCCCCAATTCCAGGAATTGTTCTC
This sequence comes from Poecile montanus, assembly GCA_038429875.1. NCBI lineage: Eukaryota > Metazoa > Chordata > Aves > Passeriformes > Paridae > Poecile > Poecile montanus. The sequence continues at coordinate 1,601,245 of CM076533.1, forward strand.
TCCCCAGTTCCAGGAGTTTTCACCCCAATTCCAGATGTTTTCTCCCCAATTCCAGGAGTTTCTCCCCAATTCCAGGAATTGTTTTCACCCCAATTCCAGGAGTTTCTCCCCAATTCCAGATGTTTTCACCCCAATTCCAGATGTTTTCACCCCAATTCCAGATGTTTTCCCCCCATTTCCAGGAGTTTCTCCCCAGTTCCTGCTCCTGCCCGGAGCCAGCTCAGATCCTCACCACCTGGGCAGCCACGCAGGGGCTGCTCCGGGGCTCAGCCCCGGGATTATCCCTGGAATTATCCCTGGGATTATCCCTGGAATTCTCCCCGGGATTGTTCCCAGGCTCATTCCCGGAATTCTCCCTGGAATTCTCCCCGGGATTCTCCCCGGGATTCTCCCGGTGCCGCTCTCTCCGCAGCAGCAGCCGCCCGTAGGTGCCCCCGGCCCGGCCCTTGGTCAAACGCCCGGGATTGACGCAGACACAGCCCAGGACGTCCTGCAGGGAACGGGGATCAGGGAATCAGGGAATGGGGATGGGGAATGGGGAATCAGGGAATGGGAATGGGGAATCAGGGAATGGGGAATCAGGGAATGGGAATCAGGGAATGGGAATGGGAATCAGGGAACGGGAATCAGGGAATGGGAATCAGGGAATGGGAATGGGGAATCAGGGAATGGGGAATCAGGGAATGGGAATCAGGGGATGGGGAATCAGGGAATGGGGATAGGGATGGGGATGGGGAATGGGGACAGGTATCAAAAATCCACGGATTCAGTGGAACCGGGAGCCCACAGGAACCCAGATCCCAAAAGTCGCCATTTCCAGAGGATTTGGGTCCCTCCAGCCCAGACCCAGCCCCCAGCTCTGATCCCGGCTCCAATCCCAATCCCGGCTCCAATCCCAGCTCCAATCCCAATCCCACCTCAATCCCATCCCATTCCTACCCCAATCCCACCCCAATCCCAATCCCACCCCAATTCCTGCTCCGATCCCAATCCCGACTCCACCCCAATCCCGGCTCCAATGCCACCCCGATCCCACCCCAATCCCAGCTCCAATCCCAATCCTAATCTCATTCCCAATCCCATCCCAATCCCAGCTCCAATCCCAGCTCCAATCCCATCCCATTCCCAATCCCAATCCCACCCCAATTCCTGCTCCAATCCCAATCCCATCCCAATCTCATCCCATTCCCAATCCCAATCCCACCCTAATTCCTGCTCCAATCCCAATCCCATCCCAATCTCATCCCATTCCCAATCCCACCCCAATTCCTGCTCCAATTCCAATCCCAGCTCCATTCCCAATCCCAATCCCAATCCCACCCTGTTCCCAACCCCACCCCAATCCCAATCCCACCCCAATCCCATCCCATTCCCACCCCGTTCCCGTTCCCGTCCCCACCTTGAGGAAGAAGCGCAGCTCCGAGGGCGTCACCAGCACGTCCGGGGTCACCGGCAGCGCCGGCAGCGCCTCCAGGTGAACGTTCAGCTCCTCCGAGGGCGGGAACAGCGGGTAAAAACTGCCGGGAACGGGAAAATTCCGGAAAAAAACGGATCAGGGCGGGAAACGGCGCAGGTTTGGGGAGGAAAGAGGAGATTTTGGGGAGGAAAGAGACGTTTTGGGGAGGAAAGAGGAGATTTTGGGGAAAAAAGAGCCGGGTTTGAGGAGGAAAGAGAAGGATTTGGGGAGAAAAGCGCTGATTTTGGGGAGGAAAGAGCCATTTTGGGGAGGAAAGAGGAGGTTTTTTGGGGGGAAAGAGGAGATTTCGGGGAGAAAAGAGCCATTTTGGGGAGGAAGGAGCTGATTTTAGGGAGAAAAGATGTTTTAAGGGAGGAAAGAGCCATTTTGGGGAGGAAAGAGGCATTTTTAGGAGAAAAACCATTTTTGGGAGGAAAGGGGAGAATATGGGGAGTATTTGGGGAGGAAAGAACCATTTTTGGGGAGGAAAGAGGAGTTTTTGGGAGGAAAGAGGAGTTTTTGGGGAGGAAAGAACTGATTTTGGGGAGAAAAAGGGAGGTTTTGGGGAGAAAAGAGGAGATTTTGGGAGGAAAGAGGAGATTTTGGGAGGAAAGAGGAGTTTTTGGGGAGGAAAGAGCTGATTTTGGGGAGAAAAAGGGAGGTTTTGGGGAGGAAAGAGGAGTTTTTGGGAGTTCCTCACCAGCGCTGGGTCAGGATGTGCCGCAGGATCCGCGTGAAGCGATCGGAGATCCCCGAGGAGCTGGGGGAGGAAAATGGGTGAGAAAAGGGAGGAAACGGGAAAAAAGGGATGGGGAAAAAGGGAAAAATGGGAAAGGAAAACAGGGAGGGAAAGGGGATTTGGGGGGGGGGAGGGAAGAGGGAAAAGGCAGAGGAGAAAAGGGGGAAAAAAGAGGGGAAAACACTAAAAAAAGGGAGGAGAGTAAAGAAAGGGAGAGAAAGGTTAAAGAAATGGGGAAAAAGGTTAAAGAAAAGGGGTTAAAGGTTAAAAAAACAGGGAAAAAGGTAAAAGAAAAGGGGGAAAAGGTTGGAAAGAGGCACCTGCTGATCTCCTCAGCCCCCATGTGGAAGAGGAGGTCGGTGGAGGTGAGGCCGAAGACGACGCCGTCGATGTCCAGGGTGCAGGGCTCGGACACCAGGAGCACGCGCTGGACACACGGACACGGGGCTGGAGCCCAGGACAGCCCAAAACTGCCCCAAATCTGCCCCAAATCACCCCAAATCTGCCCCAGGACACCCCAAATCTGCCCTGAACGCCCTAAATCTGCCCCAGGACGCCCCAAATCTGCCCCAAAACACCCCAAACCTGTCCCAAATCACCCCAAATCTGCCCCAGGACACCCCAAATCTGCCCCAAATCTGCCCTGAACACCCCAAAACTGCTCTGTATACCCCAAAACCACCCCAATTCCACCAAGTTTTCCTTAAACCCCCCAAATATTCCCCAAAACCCCCAGGGCCGGGCTGGGTTTCCTGCAGGAACATCAAATCTGCTCCCGAGGGAGGAAGAATCATCAAATGAGGGGATCTGAACCCAAAAAATGCCGGGAGGGGCTTGGGGAGCTCAGGAATCCCAAATCCTCGGCTCCCCCAAAAGCTGCGGCAGGAAATCGCTGCCAGAGGGGGGAAAAAAGTGGGAATTTCACCCCAAATCCCAGCTGGGCTTTGCCAGGAATCTCCTGGGAATTCCCCCCTCTATTTTGGGGGGAAAAAGCAGAATTTTGGTACCGCTCTGTCCTCCTTGGGCAGGTCCGGGCAGGGGAAGGGAGGCTGAGGATACACGAAATCGTGGGAGACGTCGCGGAGCGAGGGCACCAGGACCAGCTGGCAGCCAGAACTGGGGGAAAAGAGGGGAAAAGAGGGAAAAATGAGAGGGTTTTGGGGTGAAAAGTGATGTTTTTGGGGAAAAATTCCTGTTGGGAATTTGGGGTTGTTTCTGTGGTCACCTCCTGGTGCCCTCGATGATGGTCCTGATGCAGAGCTGGAAAACGTCGGAGAAGGAGCTCAGGAGTTGGCAGCTCTGGATTGGGGGAAAACAACGGGGATTTGGGACAATTTCTGTATTTTTTGGGGGTTTGGTGCTGCCCCAAATCCTCAGGGATTGAGGGGATTTTGGGGGGGTCTCTCCTCACCTCCACCTGCTCGTGTTTGGCGTCCAGGAACGGCCCAAGCTGCGGAAAAATGGGGGAAAATGTGGGAAAAAGCAGTGAAATCACCCCCAGAAAAATCATTTTTAATTAATTCTAAGAATTCTCATGAATCAACCCCTAATTTCAGCCCCCAGCCCCAAAATTTCAGGGCAAAATGAGACCAAAAAGGGGAAATTGCTGAAATTGCTGCTCAGGCAGGAGTGAGGATTTGACTCTGAGGGCAGCGTTTGCTCTTAAAATGGAGCTTTTCTGTCATTTTGGGGTGAGAAATGGGAATTTTGGGGATTCTCAGGGTACAAAATGAAAGATTTGGGCTCTCCTAGGGTGACAAATGTGATTTTTGGGGCTCAGAAATGGGATTTTAATGTGAATTTTGCCGGGTTTGGAGCCTCCCCAGCGGGGTCGGGGTGAGCACTGGGTTAATAACATGAAGTTAATTAATTACTGAGGGTTAATGAGGGGTTAATGAGGGGCCCTCACCAGGATACAAACGTCGGGGCGGTCTCGGGCCACCACGTCCAGGAGGTCACTGAGGGGCTCGAAGGCGACGCCGTCCGAGGGCGTGAAGGGGCCACAGGCCACCAGCACCATCCTCTGCCCTGGGGAAAATGGGAGATTTGGGGGGAAAAATGCGATTTTTGGGAGCAAAAAGGGGGTTTGGGGGAGGATTTGGGAGGAAAGGGGAAGTTTTGGGGAGGAAAAAGGCATTTTTGGGGAGGATTTGGGGAGAAAAGAGGCGTTTTTGGGGAGGAAAGGGGAGTTGTGGAGGTGAAAGAGGCGTTTTTGGGGAGGAAAAAGCCATTTTTGGGGAGAAAAGAGACATTTTTGGGAAGGATTTGGGGAGGAAAGAGGAGTTTTAGAAATCAAAGAGGCATTTTTGGGGAAAAAAGAGACATTTTTGGGGAGGAAAGAGGAGGAAAGGGGAGGATTTGGGGAGGAAAGGCGTTTTTGGGAGGGAAAGGGAGAGTTTAGGGATGTATAGAGATGGAAAATGTGGGGAATGTGGGGAGGGAAAATGGGGAGAAAAAGCAGCTGGGGGGTGACAAAAATGGGGGATTTAGGGACAAAAAGGGAGATTTGGGATTCAGAATGGGGGTTTGGGGGCAGTGAGGGGAGTTTGGGGATAGAAAGGGTTTGAGGAATCCAAAAGGGGGAGATGGAGAATCCAAAGGGCACTTTGGGGATAAAAATGAGGATTTGGGGGACAAAAGGAAAGGATTTGGGGTCAGAAATGGGGATTTGGGGACAAAAAGTGGAGGCTCTGGGGCTCACCTGCCATGGGCTCCGTGGGGGTGTGGAAGGGCAGAGGGACCCCCTGGGAGAAAGCCAGGAATGACCCCAAATCCCTCAATTCTACACCAAATTCCCCAAATCCCCCAATTCCACCCCAAATCCCCAATTCCATCGCAAATCCCCCAATTCCCACCCCAAATCCAACCCCAAATCCCCCAATTCCACCCCAGATTCCCCAATTCCAGCCCCAAATCCCCCAATCCCATCCCAAATCCCCCCAATCCCACTCCAAATCCCCCAATCCCACCCCAAATCCCCAAATTCCAGCCCCAAATCCCCCAAATCCAGCCCCAAATCCCCAAATTCCAGCCCCAAATCCCCAAATTCCAGCCCCAAATCCCCAAATTCCAGCCCCAAATCCCCAATCCTATCCCAAATCCCCCAATCCCGCCCTGAATCCCCCAATTCCAGCCCCAAATCCCCCAATCCCAGCCCCAAATCCCCCAATCCCAGCCCCAAATCCCCCAATCCCAGCCCCAAATCCCCCAATCCCAGCCCCAAATCCCCCAATCCCAGCCCCAAATCCCCCAATCCCACCCCAAATCCCCGGCTCCGGGGTCACCTCGTAGAGTTTGGTCACCACCATCCTCCTGCCCGTGCTGTTGGTGCCTTCCAGAGCCACCACCTGCAGCAGGATTGGGGCAAAACCACGGGAAATCGGGAAAAAATGCAGGAATGGGGGAAAAGGAGTGGGAAATGAGGGGAAAATGGGGCAGGGATTGGGGGAGAAGGGGCAGGGATTGGGGAGAAGAGGCAGGAATTGGGGGAGAAGGGGCAGGAATTTTGGGGGAAAAGGGCAGGGATTGGGGAAAAGGGGCAGGAATTGGGGGAAAAGGGGCAGGAATTGGGGGAGAAGGGGCAGGAATTGGGGAAAAGGGGCAGGAATTGGGGAGAAGGGGCAGGGATTGGGGAATAGGGGCAGGAATTGGGGAGAAGGGGCAGGAATTGGGGAGAAGGGGCAGGAATTGGGGAGAAGGGGCAGGAATTGGGGGAAAAGGGGCAGGAATTGGGGGAAAAGGGGCAGGAATTGGGGAGAAGGGGCAGGAATTTTGGGGAATAGGGGCAGGGATTGAGGGGAGATCCCCCCCAAGGCACACCTGCCCTGGGAACAGGGAATATTCCGGAAGCTCCGAGAGGTCCAGCGGGATCTGGGCCCCCCCTGAGTGTTCCCTGTCCCCCACCAGCAGCACAGAGCGAGCGTTGAGCTTCCCGTTCCCATCACAGCTGATCTGCCCCAGCACCGTCACCGGCTCCTGCGGGGACACACCGGGGGGACCCCAAAACGGGGGAGACCCCAAAACAGGGGGGGGACCCCAAAATGGGGGGATTAACCCAAAATGAGGAGTTTAACCAAAAATGGGCGGATTAACCCAAACCAGTGGAGTTTAACCCAAAATAGGGAGGTCACTCCAAACCTGGGGGATTTCACTCCAAATCTGGGGGGGTTTTACCCCAAACTCAGGGAGGTTTTACCCCAAACCCAGGGGTTTTCACCCCAAACTCGGGGGGGGTTTCACCCCAAACTTGTGGGAGGGTTTCACCCCAAACTTGGGGGGGGGTTCACCCCAAACCCAGGGGGGTTTCACCCCAAACCCAGGGGGGTTTCATCCCAAACTTGGGGGAGGTTTTACCCCAAACCCGGGGGATTTCACCCCAAACCCAGGGGGTGTTTCACCCTAAACTTGGGGGGTTTCACCCCAAACCAGGGGGGGGTTTCACCCCAAACTCGGGGGGTTTCCACCCCAAACCCAGGGGTTCCACCCCAGCCCGATCTGGGCTCTCACCTGGGCGGGCAGCGCGGTCGAGCTGAAGCCGTCCAGGCCGTGGTGCCTCCTCAGAACCTCCCCGAGCTCCTCCACCCGCCCGGCCAGCGCTGGGGGTGACCTCAGTGTCACCAAACACCCCCTGAGCCCCCCAAACCCCCAAACCCCGAGCCCCCCGCCCTCCCCCCACTGCAGGGGCACCTTCCCGGACGTCCAGCGCCTTCTGGAACATGAACTTGTAGGGTTTGGTGAGGTTCTGCTCGGGGCCCCCGAAGAGTTTGACGCTGCAGCCGCCGTGGCCGTGCCAGGTCAGGCCCTGGATGGAGCCAAACGAGGCCACGACCTCGCCCCGGCCCCCACGGGACGAGTATTTCTGGGAGGGGGTGACGCTGTGGGGACAAGAAAACCAAGGGTGGTTTAGGACAGGAGTTGTCCCACCCTGAAAACTCCGTGGATTTGGGGTTTTCCTCCTTTCTGTGACCCTGTTCTGAGCTAAAAGAGAAACCCTAATGAATTCCCTGAGCTGTGGTCAGGGCATTTCACCAGGGTTTAATGATTTGTGTTGATTAATGAGGTTTTAAAAATGACAAGTGGTTGTAGCTTTAAAGGTTTTATAACTGCAAGAAGTTCAGTGGAGCTTTAACAATTTCCCCCGAATTTACAGAGTTTTGGGAATGCTCCACCCCAGTTTCCACAATGGTGGGATTTTAAGGGAAAAGAAAGAAGAAAAGAGGGAGAAAGGAGCTGATTTATGGAGCTGTGGTTTCACCCACCTCGGGGAGAAGCTGCCGGGGGAGAAGAGCCCGTAGGGGCTGCGGGACGACGGCGCCCGCTTGGGCCGGGGCGTCTCCGGTGTGGAATTGCTGCGTTTCTGGGAGCCCTGAGAGGGAAAAGCCACAAAAAAATGATGTTTCCAGGCTGGTTAGAAGGCAAAGCCCGTGGATTTGGGGTGATGCCCACCTTGGATGGGGTGGTGTAGGCGTCCAGCAGCTCGTCCTCCTGCTCCTCGGTGAGGCTGACGCTCGTTAAGGGGCACCAACGCTCCCGGTTTGGGGTGGAACCCACCCAGGAGCCCCAAATCCAAGAATTCCTCCCATTCCCAGGGATCTGGGAGAGCTCAGGGCACCCCCACGTCCTGCCCGAGCCCCCCAAAGCACAGGGGCCAGCCTCGGGGTGTGGGGATACAGCTCCTGCAGCGAGTGGATGTCGTGGAGGAGCCCCCGGCGCTCGTCCCGGCCGCGGCGGCCGCGCTTGGCCAGCACCTGGGACAAGGGGGGAGTGAGGGAGGGAGGGAGTGAATGCCCCCCGGCTTTGGGGTGCAGGGGGAATTGGGGACCCCCACCTCGTGCTCGAAGGCGTCCAGGCCCTCAGGGGTGAGCTGGGGCTCCAGGTCTTTGCTGGTGATGAAGGCCAGCAGCTCGTTGGCCAAGGCCACCGGGCCCAGCCCGTGGCTCAGGCACAGCTCCACCACTGCGGGGAAAAGGGGGGTCACAAATCCCACAGAGACCCTCCCCAAAAACCTTTGGGTACCCCCCAACCACCCCCTCAAGCCTCTGTGCCCCCACAAAAACCGGCAGTTCCCAAAATCCCGGCCCCCACAACAGCTCCCTGTGACCCCCAAAAGAAATTCCGCCTAAATCAAATAACCCCTCACAGCCCTTCAGGTTCCCAAACGCCTCTGAGGATGTCCCCAGTGCACCTGACACCCCCAAACCTTCACTGACACCCCCGAAAATCCCCTCACGCCTCCTCTGACACCCCCAGCCCCCCAAAACTCCTCACATCTCCCCTGACACCTCCCCAGCCTCCCAAACCTACTTCCTCCTCCCCCAGCCCCCCCATCTCCCCCCCAGGCCGCGTCCCCCGGAGCCCTCACGCTTGTCGGGCACTTCCTCGCCCTGGCAGCGCAGCTCGAAGAGCCGCAGCTCCCTCAGCACCGCCTCGGCCGTCACCGGCTCCCGGCCCCGCTCCGGCTCCAGCCCCGGCTCCGCCATGGCCGCGCTCGAACCGCGCGGGCGCGACTCCGTGAGGGAGAGGGCGTGGCCACGCCATATAAGGCGAAGAGGCGTGGCTAAATCGAAAAGGGGCGTGGCTATTTAAATTTAGACAGAGCGGACCAATGGGAGCGCGACGGGCGGGGAAAGGGGCGGGGCAGAAGTACCTCAAGTTCCGCCCATCGGAATTGGGCGGGGGAAAGGGCGGGAGGAAAAAAGGGCGGGAAAATTCGCGCCCTCAGAGCGCTGAGGGGGCGGGGCCGAGGCGGCTCTGAGGGAACCGAGCCCGGCCCGGGCCTGGGGGGTCCAACCGGGCCTGGGGAGGGATTCCAACCGGGCCTGGGGAGGGATTCCAACCGGGTCTGGGGGGTCCAACCGGGCCTGGGGAGGGATTCCAACCGGGCCTGGGGGGTCCAACCGGGTCTGGGGGGTCCAACTGGGCCTGGGGAGGGATTCCAACCGCGTCCGGGGGGTCCAACCGAGCCCGGAGGGTCCTGCCCGGCCCCAGGTGCCGCACCTGCCCCGGAGGATCCTGCCGCAGGTCCGGGGTCCCCTCCCTGCCCAGCCCCTCACCCCCTCCCCTCACGGCAGCCTCGTCCTGCACCCCCCGCCCAGGAGACACCCCCGGGTTTTATATCACAACCATCAAAACACCCCAAAAATATATAAATATAACCCCAAATCTGTGATCTATAACCCTAAGATAACCTCTAAACTCATTATGTTGCAGCACCTTGAGATCCCCTCACCCCCCACCTTGAGAGAGAGAAAGAACTGCCAGAAAAAGAAGTTTTGACTTAAACAACATTTTTTTCCCTTTGGTTTTTATGTCGTTTTTAATTTATACAATAAAAAAACCACTTTATGGCACCCGGGGGCAGCAGATCCCTGAAGCAAAGGCGACGGCCGGGGCTCCGTCAGCGCGAGAGGCACCAAAATCGGGAGGATTTGCCCCAGAAGGGTCGAGCGTGAGGCGGGGAGGGACAGGGGGGGCTTTGGCAAAGCTCGGGGGGTCCGGTGTGACCCCCACCCCTTCCCCCCATCCAGCCTTTTCTGCCGAAAAAAGCCAAGAAAAGGGAAAAAACGGCGCGGGGTCGTGGAAGGCACTTGGAGGATCCGGTCAGGCGAACATGGTGAGCTGGAGCCACTGCGGACGAGGAGGAGGAGGAGGGTGAGGAAGGGGAGGAGGAGAGGGTGAACAAAGTGTGGGAAAAGGAAGAGAAGGAGGGAGAGGAGAAGGAGGAAAAAGGAGGAGGAAGAGGAGGAGGAGAGGGTGAACAAAGTGTGGGAAAAGGAAGAGAAGGAGGGAGAGGAGAAAGAGGAAAAAGGAGGAGGAGGAGGAGGAAGGGGAAGAAGAGGAGGAGGAAGAGGAGGAAGGGGAAGAAGAGGAGGAGGAGAGGGCGAACAAAGTGTGGGGAAAGGAAGAGAAGAAGGAAGAGGAGAAGGAGGAAAAAGGAGGAAGAGGAGGAAGGGAAGGAGCAGAGGGTGAACAAAGGGTGGGAAAAGGAAGAGAAGGAGGGAGAGGAGAAGGAGGAAAAAGGAGGAGGAGGAGGAAGGGGAAGGCCTCAGGTTCCCCCAGCGGTACCTGCAGCAGGTCGAAGGTGACGACGCCATCCTGGTCCACGTCCATGGCTTGGAAAAACCCTGAGGGGAGGGAAAGGGGTTGGGATTTGAGGGGGGATGAAGTTCCATTTCTGAGGGAAAAGTGTGCTCAGGATGGGGTAGGAAGGCTGGGATGGTTTGGGATCCAGTTGGGAGGGATGGTTTGGGATGGTTTGGGATGGTTTCTGGGATGGTTTCTGGGATGGTTTCTGGGATGGTTTCTGGGATGGTTTGGATTGGTTTGGGATGGTCTGGGATGTTTGGGATGGTTTGGGATGGTTTGGGATGGTTTTTGAGATGTTTGGGACAGTTTGGGATGGTTTTTGAGATGTTTGGGATGTTTTTTGGGAGGTTTGGGACGGGGCTGCTCACGGAACATGGTCTCGAGGCGCACGAGGCAGCAGACGAAGTTGTCGAAGTCCAGGGCCAGGTCGGGCTCGGCGTAGCGCGTGATGAGCAGCTCGTGCAGCCGCTTGTTCAGCCGGTACCCTGGGGCAGGGGGACACCCCGGGGGTCACCCGGGGGTCCCGGGGCAGGGGAGGGCCCAGGGGGGTCCCCGGGGGTCACCTGCGGCCTCCAGCGCCAGGCGCAGCTCGTAGGCGCTGATGGAGCCCGACTTGTCCAGGTCGAACTTGCGGAAGATGCTCTGGGCAGGAACAGCCCACCCCAAAAAACAGGGGTCACTTGTGGGGAGAGACCCCAAAAACAACCCCAATGTAGCCCAGAATCCCCCCTGAAAGAACAGGGGTCACTTGTGGGGAGAGACCCCAAAAACACCCCCAGTTTACCCCAGAATCCCCCCTGAAAGAACAGGGGTCACTCGTGGGGAGAGACCCCATAAACACCCCCAGTGTACCCCAAAAACACACCCAGAAACAGGGGTCACTCCACAGGGGAGACCCCCATAAACACCCCCAGTGTACCCCAAAAACACACCCAGAAACAGGGGTCACTCCACAGGGGAGACCCCTAAAAACATCCCCAGTGTACCCCAAAATCCCCCCCAAAAAACAGGGGACACTCGTGGGGAGAGAGACGCCTGAAAACACCCCCCATGCACCCCAAAACCCCCCCAAAAAAAACCAGGGGTCACTCCTCAGGGGAGACCCCCAAACCAGCATACCCCAAATTCCCTCACTGCACCCCAACACCCCCCAAAAAATGGGAAAACAGTGGGGGGGAGGGGTCTGCCTAGAGGAGAGAGACCCCAAAACGCCCCCACTGAACCCCCAAACGCCGGGGGAGGCCCCCGTGCCCCCAGACCCACCAGGTAGTTGCGGATGCGGTTCCAGAGGACGTTGAACTCCACCAGCCCCAGTTTCCCATTCCCGTCTTTCTGGGGGAGGGGGGTTAAGGAAAAGGCGGCTGGGGGGGCCCCAGAGCCCCTCAGAGCCCCTCAGAGCCCCTCAGAGCCCTCCCCAAAGCCCCCCAGAGTCCCTCAGAGACCCCCAGAGCCCCCCAAAGCTCCTCAGAGCCCCCCCGAGCCCCCCCAGGCCGCGGCCGCAGGATACGTCCATCAGGTTGACCATGCTCCGGCAGGACTCGGTGCTGAAGCCCTTGGTCCGCAGGTCTTTGTCTGGGATGGGGAGGATTGGGGCGTTAACGAGGGCTGGGGGTGTTAACGAGGGGGGCAGGGTTAATGAGGGCTGGAGGTGTTAATGAGGGGGCGGGGTTAATGAGGGGGGCGGGGTTAATGAGGGGGCGGGGTTAATGAGGGCTGGGGGATGTTAATGAGGGCTGGGGTTAATTGGGGTGGAGCCCCCCCAATCCCAGCCCGGCTCACGTTTGCCCATGATGCGGTTGAGGATGGTCTGGAGCTCGGTGACGCTGATCTCCAGGTCCTGGGGAGGGGACACGGGGTGGCCTCGGTGTCACTGCTCAGCAGTGACATCATTGGCAACCAATGACATCATTGGCAACCAATGACATCAACAATGACCAATGACATCATTGGCAACCAATGACGCCATTGGTGATCAATGACGTCAATGACAAGCAATGACATCACTGGCAACTGATGACATCAATGATGACCAATGACATCACCAGCAATCAATGACATCACCGGTAGCCAATTGCATCAATGGTGATCAATGATGTCACCAACAACCAATTACATCATTGCCAACCAATGACATAATCTACAACCAATGACATCATCAACATCCAATGACATAATCAACAATGACATCATTGCCAACCAGTGGTGTCACTGGCAGCCAATGACATCATCGTCAACCAATGGTGCAGTACCCAACCAATGACGTCACCAACAACCAATGGCATTACCAGCAACCGATGACATCACAGCAACCCATGACATCATTGCCAACACATGATGTCACTCCCAACAACGACATCACGCCCAACCGATGACATCATCACCAGCCAATGACGGCTGTCGGTGACATCACCGCCACCCGCTGAGGTCACGGCCAGCACCCCCCGATGTCACCTGGATGTCACCTGGATGTCACCTGGATGTCACCGTCCCTTACCGGCCCCGCCAGCTGCCTGAAGAGCTGCTTGAAGTTCTCATCGATTTCGCTCTCCTGCAGCACTTTCTGGGGGAAGTTTGGGTACCGTGTGGGTACCCTGGACCCAAACCCGGCACACCCCGGTCCCGGCACACCCCGGGCACACCCCGGTGCCGGCTGACCTCGTCCGGCAGCGTGGCCTGGATCTTGTCGTCCATCTCCCTGCGGACAGAGCGAGAGCGGGGTGGGCGCGGGGGCTCGGCGGGGGCGCGGGGGCTCGGCGGGGGCGCGGCGGCGGCGCCCGCGGGCCGGCGCTTACTCGGTGCCGGCTCTCTTCTCGGAGAAGACGCGCAGCACGAAGTCGCCCTCGCGGTTGGGCTCGAAGGTGGAGGGCACCACGATGTACTCGCCGGGCGGCAGGCGGAAGCGCGTGCTGACCTCGCGCAGGTTGATGAACTGCTCGGAGCGCGCGCGCGACGCGTTGGCCAGGAAGAACTCGCGCTTGAGGTGCACGGCCGACCTCCCCACGTACTGCGGGCAGCGGGGGAGACGATACGGAGACACCCCCGGAGCGGCACCGGGGGGACCCCCGAGAGTGGCACCAGGGGGATCCCCGAGAGCGGAACCGGGGGATCCCTGAGAGCGGCACCGGGGGGACCCCGAGAGCGCCACTGGGGGATCCCCGAGAGTGGCACCGGGGGGACCCTGAGAGCGGCACCGGGGGGACCCCAAGGGTGGCCCCAGGGTGGCCCCAAGAGCGGCACTGGGGAGACCCCGAGAGTGGCACTGGGGAGACCCCGAGAACGGCCCAAGGGTGGCCCCGGGGTGTCCCCGAGAAGGGCCCCAGGGGGGTGCCGAGAATGGCACCAAGGGGGTCCCTGGGGTGTCCCCGAGAAGGGCCCCAGGGTGTCCCCAAGAAGGGCCCTGAGGTGTCCCCAAGAGTGGCCCAGGGTGTCCCCGAGAAGGGCCCCAGGGTGTCCCCAAGAGTGGCCCAGGGTGTCCCCAAGAGTGGCCCAGGGTGTCCCCGAGAAGGGCCCCAGGGTGTCCCCGAGAAGGGCCCCAGGGTGTCCCCGAGAAGGGCCCCAGGGTGTCCCCGAGAAGGGCCCCAGGGTGTCCCCGAGAAGGGCCCCAGGGTGTCCCCGAGAAGGGCCCCAGGGTGTCCCCAAGAGCGTCACCAGCGGCACGGAGCACCCACCTCGGGAGGGACCTGTGTGGAAAGAGGAGACACTGGAGGGGCCTGGTGGGTGACAGGTGACACCAGGTGACCCTGAGGGACCCCAGCTAATGGCACCTGACCCCCATCGGCCCCAGGGGACCCCAGGTGACCCCAGTCAGCCATAGGGGACCCCAGGTGACCCTGATCTGCCCTAGGGGACCCCAGGTGACCCCAATTGAACCCAGGGGACCCCAGGTGACCCCGATCTGCCCTAGGGGACCCCAGGTGATGTTGCCTGTCCCCAGTTGACCCCAGTTGATCCCAGATGACCCCAGTCAATCCCAGTTGACCCCAGTCAATGCTGGCTGGCCCCAGTTGATCCCAACTGGCCCCAGTTGATCCCAACTGGCCCCAGTCAATGCTGGCTGGCCCCAGTTGATCCCAGTCAATCCCAGTTAATGCTGGCTGGCCCCAGTTGATCCCAGCTGGCCCCAGTTGACCCAAATTGATCCCAGTTGACCCCAGTCAATGCTGGCTGGCCCCAGTCAACCCCAGTCAATGCCGGCCGGCCCCGGCCGACGCCGCTACCTCGTAGACGGCGAATCCGATGGTCTCCATGTCCTTGCCGTGGCGGCGCTCGCGGCGCCGGTGCTTCTGCATCAGCGCCAGCAGGAAGCTGCAGCCGGGCTCGCGCCCGCCGTCCTCGTCCCGCTCATCGTCCACCTCCTCCAGCTGGATCTTGAACTGGGGGTTGATCCAGAACGTGGCTGCGGAGGGGGCACGGGGGGCTCAGCGGGCGCCGGGCCGGCCGGGCCCGGGGCCGCTCCCGCCGCGTACCGGGGTAGTTGCGGCAGCCGCCGGCGGTGCTGCCGCGCCGCCACGTGCCGTCGTAGAGCCGCGTGTTCCACTTGCGGAACTTGCGGGACTGCAGCGCGTCCGGGGTGAGGTTGCAGATCTCCAGGCGGGTGAATTCCCGCAGGAAATCCCGGAAGGACATCCTGCGGGAGAACGGAGTTTTCCCCTCGTTTAGGGGTGTGGAACGGCCGGGAAAAGGGGTTGGAGGGGAATTTTCCCTACCAGAATTCCCCATCCTCCATCTTGACCATGAGCTGCTGGCGCAGCGCCGGCTCCACCGCGTGCCACTCGGCCGAGCTGCGGGGACAGCGGGGTCAGCGGGGCCAGGCTCATTACGCTAACGAGCCTCGCGCTAACGAAGCCTCACCCGTCGCTCCAGGCGCCCGTCCACTCCACCTCTCCCCAGGGATTGCGCATCCGGATCAGCTCCAGGGCCTGCCCGCGGTACCGGACCTGCGGGGACGCTCCGTCAGCGCCGCCCAAATCCCGCCCTTCTCCCCCCAGAACCGGCACCGGGCCTCACCTGCTGGGCGCCGGTCACCGAGTAAGCGTGGCCCTTCACCAGCTTCTTGAAGGTCACCGCCTCCATGTCGAAGGCGCTGGTTATCTGCGGGGATCAGCGGCGTTGGGAGCGCCGCGATCCCGCCGGGATTCCCCCCGGCACGCCGGCGGCCGCGGCGCACTCACGTCGATGGAGCAGCCCAGCAGGGAGCCGCGCTCCAGAGCCTTGAGGATGATCTGGTAGAGGTCGGCCGGGGGCCGGCGGAGGTCGAACCACTCGGTGACGCCGCCCGTGAAGTCCTCGAAGCCCTCGGAGGTGCTGCCGCCCGACAGCGCCTCGTAGCAGCCGTTCACCCTGCGCGGCAGCCGGCGGCGTTTTCAGGGGGGTTCTGCCCCCCAAAAAGCGCCGCGGGGAGAGGGGAGGGGCCCTACTTGGCGTAGGCTTTCTCCAGCAGCGCGCTCCAGAACTCGGAGCCCTCGGCAGAGTGCACGAAGAGCAGCTTCCCGTCCTTGGTGGGCAGGAAATCGTCCACCACCACGTCCAGCCACTCGCCAAACTGCCAGATCTGGGGGGAGCAGGAGGAGGAAGCAGCCGGGTTAGCCAGGGAAGGAGATTCTGGGGGAAAAAACGCCCGGTTTGGGGTCCCACGAGGCACCAGAGGAGTTGCCACAGCGGGAAGGGGACGCAAGGAATTGGGGGGGGGAAAAAGGGCCCAAAATAATGGGGAATCCTCTCAAAATTGGAGGTGTGGCCAAGATTGCGAAGAGAATCCCTAAAATCTTGGACGGGTCACCTCAGAATTGCAGAGTGGAGCCCCGAAACCGCGGGGGATCCCCTCAAAACGGTCACGAGGAGGCCCCAAACGGCGCAGGAACCTCTCAGAACGACAAGAGGAGGCCTGAAGCGCTGGTGGGAGCCCCAAAACCTTGTGATTTCCCCTCAAAACGGCCGAGGGGAGCCCCAGGGCTGGGCTTTGCTGACCTGGAAGTGGAAGATGCCGGCGTAGCCCTGCTGGAAGCTCTGCCCGTGCGGCACCACGCGGTGCAGGAGGGTCTCGTTGAGCGTCAGCGACGCGATGGCCGCCAGCAGCCAGCAGTCACCTGGGCGGAACCAAAACCGGCCAATTCCCACCAAAACCATCCCAAAAAACACCCCAGACCCGGGGAGAAGAGCGGGGACGCCTCACCCAGCGCTCCCTGGCAGATGTCGGTGCGCGTGGCCCCGTCCACGATGAACTGCGGCCGCGGGCACAGCTCCTGCGGGAAACCCCCAAAATTGGGGACGTTCGCGCCTTCCCGCCGGGATTTCGGCGAGGATCGGCGCCGGATCGGCACCGGATCGGCGCCGGGCTCACCGTGGGTCTCTTCCACTGCACGCCGTGGGTTTTGGAGGAGCCGGGGCCCAGCTCGCGGAAGCCGAGGGAGGAGGCGGCCGGGGGGAAGGCGGGGTCCCGGAACAGGGTCCCGGAGCGCCGGCACTCCTCGGCCAGCTGCCCGAAATCCTGGCCCAGGTAACGCACGGCGTTGTCGTGCCGGCCCAGCCCCAGCTCCTTGGCTCGCTGCCGTCGCACCTGCGCCGAGACGCCGGTGCAGAACACCGGCACCACGGGCGGCTCCGCCATGCTGCGGGGAACGGGGAACACGGCGCGGGGGATGAGTGTTCCGCACCGGGATTTGGGGGTCTGGGGGCAAGTTGGGGGGTGATTTGGGGGTTTGGGGGTTTTGGGGGGATTTGGGGGCGAATTTGGGGGTTTGGGGGGAATTTGGGGGTTTGGGAAGGGATTTGGGGGTTTTGGGGGTGATTTGGAATTTGGGAGGGGATTGGGGGGTTTGAGAGGGGATTTGGGGGTTTTGGGGGGATTTGGGGGCTTGGGGGGGAATTTGGGGGCTTAGGAGGGGATTTGGGGGAGAATTTGGGGGTTTGGGTGGGAATTTGGGGTTTGGGGGGATTTGGGGGGTTTGGGGAAGGATTTGGGGGGTTTGGGGAAGGATTTGGGGGTTTGGGGAAGGATTTGGGGGTTTGGGAAGGGATTCAGGGGTTTTGGGGGTGATTTGGAATTTGGGAGGGGATTGGGGGGTTTGGGAGGGGATTTGGGGGTTTTGGGGGGATTTGGGGGGAATTTGGGGTTTGGGAGGGGATTTGGGGGGGAATTTGGGGATTTAGGGGGGAATTTGGGGGTTTGGGGGGAATTTGGGGTTTTGGGAGGGGATTTGGGGATTTGGGAGGGAAACGGGAAAAACACACTCGGAATTTAGGGAAAAGTGGGGTTGGGATATGCGTGTTGCATAGGGATTGGGGTTTGGGAGGGGAATTTGGGGTTTGGGGAGAGAATTTGGGGTTTTGGGAAGAGATTCGGGGCTTTGGGAGGGAATTTGTGTTTTTCCCCCAGATTTGGAGTCCTGCCGGTGTCGGGCTGGAGGAAACCGGGGCAGTTTTGGTGAGACGAGAGTGACGCTGTTTTGGGGTAAAAAGAGGGAATTCCGGGGGCAGGGAAGCTCACAGGGGTCCCAAATCCCGGGGTTTCACCTTGGAACGGCCCCGTCAGAGTCAAATCCCGACAATTTTGCCATGGGACAGCCCCAGAGGCAGAGGAAACGAGGGGAAATGCCCCAAACTGGTCGTGCAGGTTGAGGCGTGGCCGCGGGCGCGGCCCCGGGTCCAACCCCAGGACCTTCCTCAAGCCCTGGGGAGCTTCATTAAGCATTGGGGCGCTTAATTAACCACTAGGCATGTTAATTAAGCGCTAATTAGAGCCACCAAGGAGTGACAGAGCCGTGGCAGGGGTGGGGGCAGCGCAGCCCCCCCTAAACGAGGCCAAACACGGGGGGTCCCGTCACCCCAAACCCCAGCGCAGCCCTCGGGTCAGGGACACCCCAAACTCGGGGACTGAGCCCCAAAAATGCACAAATTAACCCCAAAATGGGGGCGAGTCCAACCCTCCCTCCCCCTCCAGCTCCCTGTGCCCCCCTCCCCGGCACTGCCGGGTCCCCCGGCCCCTCCCCACGCACGTTTTTGGGGTGAAATCGCCTCTTTTCAGCCCGTTCTGGGTGCCTGCAGCCCCGGCAGGTGCCGTGGGGCGAGCGCCGGGCCCGGCTGCGCCTCAGCTGCCACCTCTGCCCCGCTGCTGGGGAGAAAAGCCCGGAAAAGAAGAAAAACCCCGCTGAAAAACCAGCAAAGCTCCAGCAAAACCAGCAACACCCCCCACTCCCCCTCCCCGCGGCAGCCCCGACACCCCCAAATCCCCTTTTTTGGCGAAAGCGCGGCTCGGGGGGCGGGGTGGGGGATCCCCCCCAGGCTCCCCGAAATTCCCCAGCTGCGGGAAGGGACGGGAAGGGGTTCCAGGAGCGGCTCTTGCCCGATTTCCCGGGATTTTGCCCCGTTCCGGAGTTGTGTAAGCGCCGGGAGCGGGGTCTGCGGGCGCTCCCGCTGTGTCACCGGCTGTCCCCGGCCGTCCCCAGCTGTCACCGCCCGGCCCCGCTCCTACCTCCGCTCCCGGGCTCGCCGCTTTTTGGGGGGAAAAACACCGGCAAAAAGGCAAATTTCTCACCCCAAACTTCCTGGAGCAGGAAGGAGAGGCCGCCCCCGCCCCCCCCAACCCCCGAGACTCCTCCCTGCGCCGCTCCCTCCCCAACCCCGCGGGGAGGGGACACGGAGAGGGACTGGGGGGTTTGGGGGGACACGGAGAGGGACTGGGGGGTTTGGGGGGACACGGAGAGGGTTTGGGGGGACACGGAGAGGGTTTGGGGGGACACGGAGAGGGTTTGGGGGGGTCCGGGGAGGTTTGGGGGAATACGGAGAGGGTTTGGGGGGTTTGGGGGGACACGGAGAGGGTTTGGGGGGGTCCGGGGAGGTTTGGGGGGACACGGAGCGGGTTTGGGGGGACACGGAGAAGGTTTGGGGGGTTTGGGGTGACACAGAGAGGATTTGGGGGGGTCCGGGGAGGTTTGGGGGGACACGGAGCGGGTTTGGGGGGTTTGGGGGATTTGGGGGGGTTTGGGGGGAAACGGAGAGGGTTTGGGGGGGTCCGGAGGGGTTTGGGGGGACACGGAGAGGGTTTGGGGAGAGTTTGGGGGGACACGGAGAGGGTTTGGGAGATTTGGGGGGACACGGAGAGGGTTTGGGGGGACACGGAGAGGGTTTGGGGGGTTTGGGGGATTTGGGGGGACACGGAGAGGGTTTGGGAGATTTGGGGGGGTTTGGGGGGACATGGAGAGGGTTTGGGGGGGTCCGGAGGGGTTTGGGGGGACACGGAGAGGGTTTGGGGGGTTTGGGGGGACACGGAGAGGGTTTGGGAGATTTGGGGGGGTTTGGGGGGACATGGAGAGGGTTTGGGGGGGTCCGGGGAGGTCTGGGGGGACACGGAGAGGGTTTGGGGGACACGGAGAGGGATTGGGGGATTTGGGGGGACACGGAGAGGGTTTGGGGGGGACACGGAGAGGGTTTGGGGGGGACACGGAGAGGGTTTGGGGGGTTTGAGGGGTTTGGGGGGACACGGAGCTGGTTTGGGGGGGACATGGAGCGGGTTTGGGGGGGCCCGAGGGGGTTTGGGGCAGTTTTGGGGCCGTTCGGGCTCCTGTGCGATTGTCACTGCATGGGGAGGGGGACGGGGGGCTGGACATGGGAGGACATTGGGGGGACACTGGGGGGGCTGGACAGGAATGGGACATGTGGGGCTGGACACTGGGGGGACACTTGGGGGGCTGAACATTGGGTGTGTGACACACCTGGGACATTTGGGGCTGGACACACAGGACACTCCCACCACGTCCCCATGGCTGTGACCCCCCCATGGACCCTCCCAAACCAGACCCCACTCCCCCTTTCTTCCCCATTTTTCACACAGAAAAAAACCCCAAATGAGCGATTTTTTTCAATATGTTTTACCCATTTTCTATGTTTTTTGCACAAAAATGGGGAGACAGGAAGGGCCTTGGGGAGAAAACAAGCAATTCTGGGCAACTTTGAAGGGTGTGGGTGATAAATAAGGCAGAAATGGGAAAAAACTGAGAAGATATCACCCAAAACCACCAGTTGGGATGGCAGCAAAGAGACATTTCTGAGAAAAAAATGGGAGTTGGGTTGAAAAAACCCAAAATTGGTCATGTAAAAACCAAAGAAAAAAAGCAATATGAGTGTGGCACAGCCCCAGTTCCAGCAGGTTTTACCCCAAATCAGGTGTGGAGCAGCCTCAATTCCAGTTACCCCAGGACAGGGTTTTGGGGCAAAAGCAAAAAAAAAAGGCAAATTTTGGGAGAAAACCAAAAAAAGGGCCATTTTTTGGGAGAAAAAACTTTAAAAACAAACAAGCAAAAAAGCCCAATTCTGGGTGAGAAGCAAAAAGGAGCCAATTTTAGGGTTAAAAAAGAAAAAAGGGCTCAATTTGGGGTCAAACCAAAAAAGTGCCCAATTTCCACACAAAATAAAAGGGGAAATTGGGTCCAAACTTGCTGTAAAATCTCCAGTTTTGATGATTCCTTTGCCCTGGCCCTGTCTGGGCGTTCAGGGTTAGCCCAGGCTGCCCTGGGGTTGTTTTTGGGTGGAAATCAGGGATTTGGGGAAGGATTTAGGGATTTTGGGTAATGGGATTTGTGGGAATTTGGGAGTGGGAAGTGGAGGAGAACTCTGAGGGTTTGGGGTTAATTAGAGCCCCCACTTCATTAGCAGGGGCATCTCTTGATTGATTAGAGCCCCTCCTTGATTGGGGGAGCATCATTAAGGCCCCCACTTCATTAGCAGGGGCATCATTCAGGCCTCACACTTCGTTAGTGGGGTATCATTAGGGCTCCCTACTTCCTTAAGCCTTCCTGCTTCATTAATGGAATCATCATTAGGGCTCCTTGCTTAATTAAAGCCCCCCACTTCATTAGGAAGCATAACTCGAGAACCTTCTGCTTCATTAGAACCCCCCCAAGTTCATTATGAGGGCTTAATTAGGGCCCTCTGTTTAATTACTGGGGCATCATTGGGATCCCCTCTGGATTGGGAGGGTGTTAGGACCCTAATTAAGGCAGGGGGTCATTAAAGCCCTAATTAAGGACTCACAGGTGTGAAGAAGCTGAGGGGGTGCAGTCGCTCCTGGGCAGCCCCACACGCCTGAAGAACCTCAGTGCCATGGCCAGCAAAATGGGGTGAAAAACAGCTGCTTTAGGCAAAAAAAACAACTAAATTCCAGTAAAAAAGTAGTTTTTCTTTAAACAAATTCAACTAAAATGTGGTTTTGGTAGGACTGACCTTGTTGGAGACCCTGGAGAGGAACGCCTGTACCGCGGTGTTTTCTCAGGGAGGAGAAAAACAACAGGAAAATCATTTTTTGGGGAAAACCGCTCAGTTTGGAGGTTCTGGAACGTGAGGGGGTGGGTTTAGCCCAGTTTGGACGGTAGCTCAAAAATCCCCACAAGAATTAGCATTTAACACCCATAAAACTTCAAGTGACCACAAACCCAACCTTTTTTAACGCCTAAAAAGCCCTAAATTCCCCCCAAACCAGAATAAGAGTTTAATCCCCAAAAGCTCAGAGTGACCACATCTTTATCTCTGTCTCGTACCTCTCTGCCTCAGTCGTGCTGCAGGAATTCCCTTTTCCACCCCACAAAGGGGTTGAGGACAACACTGCCTGGTCTCCCCATGAGAAAAAAGAAATATTAAAGTTTTCTTTAAAATTCATTTGTGTATTTCAGTAAGATTTAAGGCGCTGAATTAATTTTCTGATGCCAAAATGGAAAAGCGGGGAAAAAAATCCTCTCAGGAGCTCTGGAGCTTTCCCGCCTTTTTCCTTCGCCTCAGGGGAGCCAACCCCGCCCCTCCCCGGGAGCCGCTTCCTATAGGCTGTGAGGGCGCTCCGCCAGCCAATCAGAAGGCAGAGATTGAATAAGCCACGCCTCTCTACCCAGTTGCTGCTCTTTAAAGGCGGGGCGGCGGGATCAGCCAATCAGAGGTGAGGAGCGCAGAGCAGACGTCGCTGATTGGCTGAGTGCCGTGAGGGGAGACGTGTGAAGGGAGGGGCGGCCGCGGCTCCGGTGAGGGGTTATGGGGGGTTTGGGGGGGGTTGTGAGGAGGGAAGGCGCTCGGGGGAGTCGCTGAGGTCACACAGCATCGGGTGTGGCGCGCGGTACGAGCGAAAGGGGGGAAAGGGACAAATCCGGGTCATGTTGGGCCTCCCTGGGGAGCCCAGGGGGTCGCTGCCCTCGCCCGCGCCGCCCCTCCCTTAGCAACAGCCGCCGGCCAAGCGGCGTCGCGCGCGGGATTTTTCTGATTGGCCGAGCCCCGCCGGGCCCAGCCAATGAGCGCGAGCCACGGGACCCTGCGCGTCCCCGCCCACCCCAGCGCCGGCTGCGGGGCCGCTCGGAGCGTACCAAGCGCGGGAGTGCCGGGGGGGAGCCCAGCCGTTTGGGGTTTAGGGGGCCTCGACCCCCGCAGTCCCCGTGCGGAGAGAGAGGAGGAGGAGTCTCAGTATCTCTATGGGGAGAGGCTGTTTTGGGGGGACGAGGTGGGGGGAACAGACAGGGAGCGAACCCCGCCGGGCTCCCCCCGGGCAGCGGGTGGTGCGGTCCGGGCGGAAGTGAGGTGTCGCGCGCTGCGGCGGTTCCGGTGTGGGAGCGGCCCGGGCTGGGGGGGCTGAGGCGGGGTCGGGCCCGGTGAGTCCCGGGGGGGGCCCGGGGGCGACACCGGCGCTTGGGGGGGTGCGGAGGGGACCGGGGGAGGCGTCGGGAGGGGCCGGAGGCAAGGGGGGCTCGGGGGAAGCTGAGAGAGCGGTGACAGTGGGGTTCCTGGTGGAGGAGGGGACGGGAGGGGGGAATGGGGGGGTACAGGGCTATGAGGGGACAGAGGGACGGGAGGGGACCGGAGGGTCTGGGGACATGAGGGGGGGGACAGAGAGACGTGAGGGGACCGGGAGGGTTTGGGGACAGAGGGACGTGAGGGGACTGGGAGGGTTTGGGGACATGAGGGGGGGGACAGAGCGGCATGGGGGGCACTGGAGGGTTTGGGGACACAGGGACACGGGGGGGACTTGGAGCGCTGAGGGGACAGAGGGACATGGAGGAGGACAGACAGACAAGGGGGGACCTGAGGGTTTGGGGACAGAGGGACAGGAAGGGGACAGAGGGACAGGGAGGGCTCCTGGGGGGAGCTGGTGACAAGGAGGTTCCACCTGGGGACACGGCACCTGGTGCCACCACAATGTGGGACAGGAGCCAGCGCCACCACCGGGGACCGAAAGCTCTGGTTGAAAAACCCCATTTTTATCGCTCCCAGGAATCACTGACGAGCTAAAAAAACACCTTTTAGAGGCTGTGCTCAAAGCCCAGCCCCCCTGAAACCCAGAGCCTGTCGTAGCCGTGCTTCTGGGGGGAGATGGGGGCTGTTTTGAGGTGAAATCTCTGCTTTTTGGTGGCTTCCAGGCCGAGTCCATGCAGAGTGTAATGGCAGGAGCCTGACCCCTGCTTTTGGAGCTGCACCTGGATTGTTTTTTGGGTGCAATCCCTGCTGTGGGTGGTTGCAGACCGAGGCCATGCTGTGCACGGCGCTGGTGATGGCCGGGAGCCTGGCGCTCACCACGGCCGTGGTGGCCCACGCCTACTACCTGAAACACCAGTTCTACCCCACCGTGGTGTACCTCACCAAATCCAGCCCCAGCATGGCCGTGAGTGCTCCTCTCGTTATTAATTAGCCCTCATTAACCCGGGGGACGGGACGGGGCCGCGTCTCACTTCTGCTTTCGGGGTTACAAACGCCCGCCGTGGGGGTTGAGCTCCCCAAAAACCCCCGGGGACGGGCGGGGGGACGACCCCGGGACCCCCTCCAGCCCTCGGGATGTGAATTTCGGGGTAGCAAATCCCCCCAGGTTGTCCCCAAAATGCTTTTTGGGGGCTCCTGGCCCCGCAGGTTCTCTACATCCAGGCCTTCGTGCTGGTGTTCCTGCTGGGCAAGTTCATGGGCAAGGTTTTCTTCGGGCAGCTGCGCGCGGCCGAGATGGAGGTGAGTGCCCGGGGGGGGCTTTGGGGGTGTTTTGGGAGGGAATTTCTCACCCCAGAAAGTCTTTGGTGCTGTTTGGAGGGGAATTTTCAACCCCAAAAAGTCTTTGTTGCTGTTTGGAGAAATTTGTTGCTATTTTGAGAGGAATTTACGAGCCCAGAAAGTTTTTGGTGCTGTTTTAGGGGGGATTCTTTGACCCCAGAAAGTTTTTTGTGCTGTTTTAGGGGGGATTCTTTGACTCCAGAATGTCTTTGGTGCTGTTTTAGGGGGGAATTTTAGATCCCAGAAAGTCTTTGCTGCTGTTTGTTGCCATTTTGAGAGGAATTTACGAGCCCAGAAAGTTTCTGGTGCTGTTTTAGGGGGGAATGTTGGACCCCAGGAGAACTTTGTTGCTGTTTTGGGGAGAATTCAGACCCCAGAAATTCTTTGCTGCTGTTTGGGGGGAGAATTGATGTATTTTGGGGAAGGATTTTGAACCTTGAGAGTCTTTCAGTGCCAGTTTTGCTGGGGGTTTTGAACCCTGAGAGATTTTGGGGTGTAAATTTTGAACCTCCAGAGTCTTTGGGCCCCATTTTGTGGTGAATTTTGAGCCCCTGGAGTTTTTGGACCCCATTTTTGTGTGAATTTTGAACCCCCAGAGTCTTTGGGCCCCATTTTTGTGTGAATTTTGAACCCCCAGAGTCTTTGGGCCCCATTTTGTGGTGAATTTTGAACCCCCAGAGTCCTTGGGCCCCATTTTGGGGTGAATTTTGAACCCCCAGAGTCCTTGGGCCCCATTTTGTGGTGAATTTTGAGCCCCCAGATGTTTTGGTCCCCATTTTGGGTGGGTTTCACACCCCAGGACACCTCGGGCCCCACGTTGGGGTCCAGCCTGGGGTTCCTGTCCCTAAATCTGTCCCTCAGCACCTCCTGGAGCGCTCGTGGTACGCGGTGACCGAGACCTGCCTGGCCTTCACCGTCTTCAGGGACGACTTCAGCCCGCGCTTCGTCGCCCTCTTCACCCTCCTCCTCTTCCTCAAGTGCTTCCACTGGCTGGCCGAGGACCGCGTGGATTTTGTGAGTGTTGGGAGTAGGGAGAGCAGCTCAAAACCAGCCCAAAAACCCCCCAAAATCAACCCAAAAATAACTCAGAACCTGCCTGAAACCAGCCCAAAAATAACCCAGAATCAGCCCAAAAATAACCCAGAATCAATCCAGAACCTGCCTGAAACCAACCCAAAAATAACCTGAGATCAACCCAGAACCAACCCAGAACCTGCCCAAAACCAGCCCAGAAATAATCCCAAATTTACCCAGAAATAACCCCAAATTAACCCAGAACCTGCCTGAAACCAGCCCAAAAATAACCCCAAGTTAACCCCAAAATAACCTGAAATCAACCCAAAAATAACCCAGAATCAACCCAGAACCTGCCTGAAACCAGCCCAAAAATAACCCTAAATCAACCCCAAAATAACCTGAAATCAACCCCAAAATAACCTGAAGTCAACCCCAAAATAACCTGAAATCACCTCAAACCAGCCCCAAATCAGCCTAAACCAACCCAAAATAACCCAAACCCATCCCAAAATCCACCCCAAACCAGCCCAGCCCCGTTTTTAATGGAAAATCTGAATTTTTCCCCCTGCACAGATGGAGAGGAGCCCCAACATCTCCTGGCTCTTCCACTTCCGAATCGTCTGTGAGTGCTCCTCATTTGCATAATTTTGGGGAAGAGCCCAGGGCAGCCGAGCGTGGTGGGGCCTGATAAGCCCCTAATCAGCACCGGCTCGTTAACGAGGCGGGGTTAATGAGCTCCGCGGAGGAAAAACAAGGGGCCGGAGTAACGGCAAAATGGGGTGGAAAAATGGGATTTTGGGATGTATTTCCTCAAATTGGAAAAATGAGATTTTGGGATGTATTTCCCAATATGGAAAAATGAGATTTTGGGATGTATTTCCCAATATGGAAAAATGAGATTTTGGGATGTATTTCCCCAAAATCAGGAAAATGGGATTTTGGGATATATTTCCTAAAATTGGAAAAATGGGATTTTGGGATGTATTTCCTCAAATTGGAAAAATGGGATTTTGGGGTGTATTTCCCCAATATGAGAATAACGGGATTTTGGGATGTATTTCCTAAAAATGGGATTTTGGGATGTATTTCCCCAAAATCAGAAAAATGTGATTTTGGGATGTATTTCCCCAATATGGAAGAATGGGATTTTGGGATGTATTTCCTAAAAAAATGGAAAAATGGGATTTTGGGATGTATTTCCCCAAATTGGAAAAATGGGATTTTAGGATGTATTTCCCCAAAAATGGGAAAATGGGATTTTGGGATGTATTTCCTAAAAAAATGGAAAAATGGGAGTTTGGGATATAGTTCCTAAAAATGGGATTTTGGGATATAGTTCCTAAAAATGGGGTTTTGGGATATAGTTCCTAAAAATGGGGTTTTGGGATGTATTTCCCCAATTCTTGGAGGAATTTTGGGCTCCTGAGGGGTAGGAGGCTCCAAGGTGTGGCTGGAAGTGGTTGGAGCCGTTAATTAAGCTCCTCGTTAGCGGTGTGGCTGGAGCCGTTAATTAAGCTCCTCGTTAGTGGTGGGGTTCAGGACCCCCCCGAAGCTGCTCCCGTTGGTTATTTTGGGTTCTCCCGGTTTTTTTTCCTTTTCCCAGCCCTGATGTTCCTGCTGGGAATCCTGGACTTCCTCTTCGTCAGCCACGCCTACCACAGCATCCTGACCCGCGGCGCCTCCGTCCAGCTCGTCTTCGGCTTCGAGGTGGGTGCGCGGCGGCGGCGGCGCGGCGGCGGCGGCGCGGCCGGGGCGGGATGTCCCACGCGGCGCCGTTGCCGTCCCCAGTACGCCATCCTGATGACCATGGTGCTGACCATCTTCATCAAGTACGTGCTGCACTCCATCGACCTGCAGAACGACAACCCCTGGGACAACAAGGCCGTCTTCATGCTCTACACCGAGCTCTTCACCGGTACCGGCGCGCCGGGGGGACCTGGGGAGGGTTAATTAGGTGTTGGTTAATTGGGAGGTGAGGTGGTGGTGGGGCTCAACTGGTCCTGGTTGGTCAATGAAGATTCAAAGTCTTGGTGGGGTCAGTTGGTCTTTGTTGGTCAATGAAGTCCTGGTGCTCAACTGGTCTTGATTGGTCAACGAAGACTCAAAATCTTGGTGGGGCTCAACAGGTCCTGGTTGGTCAATCGAAACTCAAAGTCTTGGTGGGGTCAGTTGGTCAATGAAGTCCTGGTGCTCAACTGGTCCTGGTTGGTCAACGAATACTCAAAATCTTGGTGGGGTCAGTTGGTCTTCGTTGGTCAACGAAGACTCAAGGTCCTGGTGCTCAACTGGTCCTGGTTGGTCAATGAGGACTCAAAGTCTTGGTGGGGTCAGTTGGTCAATGAAGTCCTGGTGTTGAACTGGTCCTGGTTGGTCAATGAAGATTCAACGTCTTGGTGGGGTCAGTTGGTCTTTGTTGGTCAATGAAGACTCAAGGTCCTGGTGCTCAACTGGTCCTGGTTGGTCAATGAGGACTCAAAGTCTTGGTGGGGTCAGTGGGTCTTCATTGGTCGATGAAGACTCAAGGTCCTGGTCTCAACTGGTCTTGGTTGGTCAACCAAGACTTGAAATGTTGGTGCTTGGCTGGTCTGGGTTGGTCAACCAGAACTCAGAGTCTTGGTGGTGCTCAGCTGGTCACCTCAAGGGACCTTTGGTTGTCCCAGAACTGGCCCAGGTGATGTTGGGGTGGCACCTCCTCCCCCAAGCTGTCCCAAAATTGGCCCAGGTGGTTTGGGGTGCTCCAGCTGTCCCAGACTGGCCCCAGTGGTTTGGGGTGCCCCAGGAGATTTGGGGTTCATCAGGTGATTTGGGGTCCCCTGGGTGATTTGGGGTATCCCAGGGTTTGGGGTTCCCCAGGTGATTTTGGGGTCCCCCAGGTGATTTTGGGGTCCCCCAGGTGATTTTGGGGTCCCCTGGGTGATTTTGGGGTCCCCCGGGTGATTTTGGGGTCCCCGGCTGTCCCCGACCCCGCTGCCGTTCCCGCAGGGCTGATCAAGGTGCTGCTCTACATGGCCTTCATGACCATCATGATCAAGGTGCACACCTTCCCGCTCTTCGCCATCCGCCCCATGTACCTGGCCATGAGGTGAGATCCTGGTCCCCATCCCGATTGTGATCCTGATCCTGATCCCGATCCTGATCCCGATCCCGATTGTGATCCTGATCCTGGTCCTGATCCCGATCCCGATCCTGATCCTGATCCTGGTCCTGCTCCTGATCCCGATCCTGCTCCTGATCCCGATCCTGATCCCGATCCCGGTTGTGATCCTGATCCTGGTCCTGATCCCGATCCTGATCCCGATCCCAATTGTGATCCTGATCCCGATCCTGGTCCCGATCCCGATCCTGATCCTGATCCCAAACCTGGTCCCGATCCTGATCCCGATCCTGATCCTGGTCCTGATCCCGATCTTGATTGTGATCCTGGTCCTCGTCCTGATCCTGATCCCGATTGTGATCCTGATCCCGATTGTGATCCTGATCCCAATCCCAATCCCGATCCTGATCCCAATCCCGATCCCAATCCCGAGCTCTGTTCCAGGCAGTTCAAGAAGGCCGTGACCGACGCCATCATGTCCCGCCGGGCCATCCGCAACATGAACACGCTGTGAGTGCCCAGATCCCCCCAGATCCCGGGAAAACCCCGGAATCCATCCATCCCAACAACCCCAAATCCCGGAAGAACCCCGGCATCCATCCATCCCAAAAACCCCAAATCCCGGGAAAACCCCTGTATCCATCCATCCCAAATCCTGGGAAAATCCCTGCATCCATCCACCCCAAAAACCCCAAATCCCGGGAGAACCCCAGCATCCATCCTTCCTTCCCAAAAACCTCAAATCCCGGGAAAACCCCGGCATCCATCCACCCCAGAAACTCCAAATCCTGGGGAAATCCCTGCATCCATCCCAAAAACCCCAAACCTTGGCTGGGGGTCTGGTACCTGCTGGTCCTGGGCACCTCTGGGTGACTGGGACGGAACTGGGACGGGACTGGGATGGGACTGGGGTGGAACTGGGATGGAACTGGGACGGAACTGGGACGGGACTGGGACAGAACTGGGATGGAACTGGGGTGGAACTGGGAGCACTGGGAGGGTTGGGTACCTTTGGGAATTCAACCCAATCCCGTTGGACTCCGGAGAGGAGAATTCCTCCAGCACAACCCAAAATCCCTTTTCCCCCTAAACTGCCCCAACTCGGGGGATTTTGGGGCACAACTGGGGGATTTTGGGTCACAAGCGGAGGATTTTGGGTCACAAGCGGAGGATTTTGGGGCACAACTGGGGGATTTTGGGTCACAAGCGGAGGATTTTGGGGCACAACTGGGGGATTTTGGGTCACAAGCGGAGGATTTTGGGTCACAACTGGAGGATTTTGGGTCACAAGCAGAGGATTTTGGGCCCAGCCATGGCCATTCCCAACATTCCCGAGGTTTCCCGGCGCAGGTATCCCGACGCCACGGCCGAGGAGCTGCAGGCCGTGGACAACGTGTGCATCATCTGCCGCGAGGAGATGGTGACGGGCGCCAAGCGCCTGCCCTGCAACCACATCTTCCACACCAGGTGCTGCTTCCCGCCGGATCCCGGGAATCTGCCGGGAATAACGGGAATCTGCCGGGAATAACGGGAATTCCAGGGTGTGGGGGCATGGCCATGGCTGTGCCGGCATGGAATGGCAGTTCTGAGCTGGAGCCTGAGCCTGATCCCAATCCTGGTCCCATCCTAATCCTGATCCTGGTCCTGATCCTGGTCCTGATCTTGATCCCATCCTAATCCTGATCCCAATCCCGATCCTGATCCTGATCCTAATCCTGATCCCAATCTAGATCCCATTTCTGATCCTGATCCCGATCCCATCCCAATCCTGATCTTGGTCCTAACCCTGATCTGGATCCCATCCTGATCCCAATCCGGATCCTAATCCCTATCCTGATCCCAATCAAGGGCTAATGAGGGGCTAATAAAGGGCTAGTGAAGGGCTAATAAAGCGCTGATGAAGTGCTAATGAAGGGCTAATGAGGTGCTAACAAGGGGCTAACGAAGGGGCTAATGAAGTACTAATGAAGGGCTAATGAAGCACTAATAACGGGCTAATGGAGGGGCTAATGAAGCACTAATGAGGTGCTAATGGAAAGGTTAATGGAGGGGCTAATGAAGCACTAACGAGGGGCTAATGAGGGGCTAATGAAGCACTAATGAAGCACTAATGAAGCACTAATGAGCAGTGTTCCCGCAGCTGCCTGCGCTCGTGGTTCCAGCGGCAGCAGACGTGCCCCACGTGCCGCATGGACGTGCTGCGAGCCTCGCTGCCGGCACAGCCGCCCCCGGAGCCACCGGCACCGGCACCGCCCCCGCCGGGGCCACAGCCCCCACACCGTGAGTGACCCACCGGGGACAGGGACCCCTCCCCACACCGTGAGTGACCCACCGGGGACAGGGACCCCTCCCCACACCGGGAGTGACCCACCGGGGACAGGGACCCCTCCCCACACCGGGAGTGACTGGGGACAGGGACCCCTCCCCACACCGGGAGTGACCCACCGGGGACAGGGACCCCTCCCCACACCGGGAGTGACTGGGGACAGGGACCCCTCCCCACACTGGGAGTGACCCACCGGGGACAGGGACCCCTCCCCGCACCGGGAGTGACCCACCGGGGACAGGGACCCCTCCCCACACCAGGAGTGACCCACCGGGGACAAGGGGACAGGGACCCCTCCCCACACCGGGAGTGACCCACCGGGGACAAGGGGGCAGGGACCCCTCCCCACACCGGGAGTGACCCACCGGGGACAAGGGGACAGGGACCCCTCCCCACACCGGGAGTGACCCACCGGGGACAGGGACCCCTCCCCACACCGGGAGTGACCCACCGGGGACAGGGACCGGGGACAGGGACCCCTCCCCACACCGGGAGTGACCCACCGGGGACAGGGACCCCTCCCCACACCGGGAGTGACCCACCGGGGACAGGGACCCCTCCCCACACCGGGAGTGACCCACCAGGGACAAGGGGACAAGGGGACAAGGGGACAGGGACCCCTCCCCACACCGGGAGTGACCCACCAGGGACAGGGACCCTTCCCCACACCGGGAGTGACCCACCGGGGACAGGGACCCCTCCCCACACCGGGAGTGACCCACCGGGGACAGGGACCCCTCCCCACACCGGGAGTGACCCACCGGGGACAGGGACCGGGGACAAGGGGACAGGGACCCACCCATGAGTGACCAGAGAGTGACCGGGGAGTGACCAGGAACAGGGACCCCTCCCCACACTGGGAGTCACCGACTGGGGAGTGATGGGGGACAGGGACCCCCCCATGAGTGAAATCTGGGTGTTCCTGATGGAAATCCGGGTGTTCCTGATGGAAATCCGAGTGTTCCCGATGGAAATCCGAGTGTTCCCGATGGAAATCTGGGTGTTCCTGATGGAAATCCAGGGTTTCCCGATGGAAATCCGGGTGTTCCAGATGGAAATCCGGGTGTTCCCAATGGAAATCCGGGTGTTCTCACCTGCTGCCTCTCCTCCCAGTTCCCCAGGGAATTCTCCCTCCCTTCCCTCCGGGAATGTTCCCGTTCTGGCCGCCCGTGGGGCCCTTCCCGCCTGTTCCCGGTGTCCAGGCCCCGGCCGGAACTGACGGCTCGGCCGCGACCACCGGCACCGCTCCCGGTGAGTCCCACCCCGAATCCCCCAAACCCAAATCCTCCCAAACCCAAATCCTCCAGACTCAAATCCCCCAGACCCAAATCCCCCAACCCTGAATCCCCCAGACCCAAATCCTCCCAAATCCCATTCCCAGTCCCTTTTCCCACCCCAAATCCCCCAAACCCAAATCCCCCAGACTCAAATCTCCCAAACCCCAAATTCCCCAAACCCAGAATCCCCCAGACCCAAATCCTCCAACCCAAATCCCCCAGACCCAAATCCCCCAGACCCAAATCCTCCAACCCAAATCCTCCCAAACCCAAATCCCCCAAACCCAAATCCTCCAAATCCCATTCCCAGTCCCTTTTCCCACCCCCAGTCCCATTCCCAGTCCCTTTTCCCACCCCCAATCCCATTCCCAGTCCCTTTTCCCACCCCCAATCCCATTCCCAGTCCCTTTTCCCACCCCCAATCCCATTCCCAGTCCCTTTTCCCACCCCAGCACCTTTCCCCCTTCTCTGTCCCCCCAGGTTCCCGTGCCGGTGCCGCTGGCGCCGCCGGGGCCGGGTCGGAGCCGGGCGCTGCCGGGGCGGTGCCGGGGCTGCCGCTGCCACCCTGGGTGGGGATGCCATGGCCACCCCTCTTCGGTAGGGATTGGGATCGAGGATTTGGGATTGGGATTGGGGATTTGGGATTGGGATTGGGGATTGGGATTGGGGATTGGGATCAGGATTGGGATTTGGAGCGGGGCGGTGCCGGGGCTGCCGCTGCCACCCTGGGTGGGGATGCCATGGCCACCCCTCTTCGGTAGGGATTGGGATTGGGATCGAGGATTTGGGATTGGGATTGGGGATTGGGATTGGAGGTTGGGGATTTGGGGATTGGGGGACTGGGATTGGGGATTCGGATTGGAGGTTGGGGATTTGGGGATTGGGGGACTGGGATTGGGGATTCGGATTTGGGGATTGGAGTTTGGGGATTTGGGGTTGGGGATTTGGAATTATTTGGGGATTGGGATTTGGGCACTGGAGATCTTTTGGGGATTGGGGATTTGGGATTATTTGGGGATTTGGGATTTTGGCACTGGGGATTATTTGGGGATTGGGGATTTGGGAACTGGAGATCTTTTGGGGATTGGGGATTTTGGCACTAGGGATTTGGGATTATTTGGGGGTTGGGAATTGGGGATTTTGGCACTGGGGATCATTTGGGGATTGGGGATTTTAGCACTGGGGATTATTTGGGGATTGGGGATTTTAGCACTGGGGATTATTTGGGAATTGGGGATTTTGTCACTGGAGGTCATTTGGGAATTGGGGATTTTGGCACTGGGGATCATTTGGGGTTTTGGCACTGGGGATCATCTGGGGATAACCACTGACCCCTCGCTCAGGCGTGCCGCCCATGCCGGTGCCGCCGGCCGGCTTTGCCGGGCTGACGGAGGAGGAGCTGCGGGCCATGGAGGGCCACGAGCGGCAGCACCTGGAGGCGAGGCTGCAGTGCCTGCACAACATCCACACGCTGCTGGACGCTGCCATGCTGCAGATCAACCAGTACCTGAGCGTGCTGGCCGCACTGGGGTAACTGGGATGGACTGGGAGGGACTGGGGGACACAGATCAACCAGTACCTGAGCGTGCTGGCTGCACTGGGGTAACTGGGATGGACTGGGGGACACAGATCAACCAGTACCTGAGCGTGCTGGCTGCACTGGGGTAACTGGGATGGACTGGGGGACACAGATCAACCAGTACCTGAGCGTGCTGGCCGCTCTGGGGTAACTGGGATGGACTGGGAACACTGGGGGGACACAGATCAACCAGTACCTGAGCGTGCTGGCTGCACTGGGGTAACTGGGATGGACTGGGAGGGACTGGGGGACACAGATCAACCAGTACCTGAGCGTGCTGGCCGCTCTGGGGTAACTGGGATGGACTGGGAACACTGGGGGGGGCAGAGATCAATGGGTCCTGGCCAGTCCTGACCACCCTCGGGTAACTGGGAGCACTGGGAGCACTGGGAGGGGTCAGTGCTGACCCTGTTCCCCCTCCCCACATCCCCGGAATTGGGGATAACCCTGGGATCCCCCCCAGGACCCCCCGAGCTGCCCCCCGGCCGCCCCCCGCCCACGAGGCCCCCCCGGAGGAGCCCCCGGCACCGGGACCCTCGGGAGCCACCGGAACCACCGGAGCCACCGGAACCACCGGAGCCACCGGTATGTGAGGAGTGCCCCTGCTCCAAACTGGGTTAAACTGGGTTAGACTGGGTTAAACTGGGTTAAACTGGTTCTGCCCTGGGTTAAACTGGTTCTGGCCTGGGTTAAACTGGGTTAAACTGGGTCTGCCCTGGGTTAAACTGGGTTAAACTGGGTCTGCCCTGGGTTAAACTGGGTTAAACTGGGTCTGCCCTGGGTTAAACTGGTTTTAACTGGTTCTGCACTGGTTTAAACTGGTTCTGCCCTGGTGTCTCCGCAGATCCAGCCCCACCTGAGGATGAGGAGGACGCGGCCGAAGGCGCCGAGCCCCGGGAGGGCCCCGACACGGCCGAGCTGCGCCGGCGGCGCCTGCAGAGGCTGGGGACCCCCCCCCACTGACCAGGACCCCCCAGGACCCCTCCCCACTAACCGGGAACCCCCCGGGACCCCCCAGGACCCCCCACCACTGACTGGGACCCCCCAGGACCCCCCCAGGACCCCCCCACTGACCAGGACCCCCCAGGACCCCCCCGGGCCCCCCCCACTGACCAGGACCCCCCCTCCCCAGAGCCCCCTCCCCATTTCCCACCACAATTCCCAGCTGGAATCAAACCCAAGTCCCGGCTGTGCCCCTTGCAGACCCCAGCCCCATTTCCCCTCTTTTCCCCCCAGTTTCTCACCCTTTCCCCTCCATTTCTTTCCCATTTTTCCCCTTTGTTTCCCTCATTTCCCTGATTTTCCCCTTCCCACACGTTTCCTCACCCATTCCCTTCCAGTTTTCCCCATTTCCTCACGTTTTCCTCCACCATTTCTCTCATTTCCCCGTTTTTTCCTAATCCCCCTCCATTTTCTCTCAATTTCCCCCCATTTTCCCTCTATCTCTTCCCATTTTTCCCCATTTCTCCCCAATTTCCCCCCATTTTTCCCCAATTTCCCCCATCTTCCCTCCATTTCTCCCCATTTTCCCTCCATTTCCCCCAATTTCTCCACATTTCTCCCCAATTCTCCCCCATTTTTCCCCATTTTTCCCCCATTTCTCCCTCTCCACTGAGCCAGGATCGGGTCCCTGCTGTTCCCTGGGAGTTTTGGGGTGTCCCCCCCTCCCCAAATCCCCCCTGGGGGGGGGGGGTTTGACCTCTGACCCTGCCCAGCCCAGGGAATTTGGGACCACCCTGGAATTTTGGGAAACACCCCCTGGAATTTTGGGGGCTCCTCCCATGGGAATTTTGGGGTCACCCCGAGGATTTTGGGGCCCCCCCAATTTGGGTCCCACCCGTGGGATTTTTTTGGGATCTTCCCAGGATTTTGAGCCTCCCCCGGTGGGAATTTCGGGTCCCCTCCATGGAATTTCGGGGTTCCCCTGGAATTTTGGGAATTCTGCCCCTCCCCCATTCCCAAATGAGCTCATTAACAGTATTAACCCCTCCCCCCACGGGGGACACCCCAAACCCCCCCTTCCCAGTCCCAAACTGGTCTGTACTGGTTTGTACTGGTTTCCCACAGCCGGGATTGCAGTTTTTCGCTCACTTTCGCTCATTCCCGGGGGTTTTGGCCCAAATCCCGGCCGGATTTCGGCCGTTCCGGGGCAGCCGCGCCCCCAGTGCCTCTCGGAACCCCAAATTCTCAGGGAAAAACCAAAAAGCCACAAACCCGCGCCCGGAATCGACGGAAAACGGCGCCTGGGGGGGGGGGAAGGAGCCGAACGCGGCGGAGTTTTGGGGCAAAAAGGAGCCAAATTGGGATTTTTGGGTTTGAGGCAGAGTTTTTTTTTCTTGCTTTCTTTAATTTTTTTGGGCGATTTTGGCCCCAGCCTGAAGTGGGTTAATGATGAATTCGGCAATAACGAAGCGGCGCCGCTTTGAGGAGTTGATTTTTAACCCTTTCACGTTGCTTTTTACTCATTTTGAGCCAAAATCATCACTTTTTTTGGGGTCTGTTTGAAGTTTTTTTTGGGTGGATTCCTCAAAATTGCCTCGTTTTGGGGTGAAGCCACGGGGAGGGGGTAGGATCGTTCCGGGGGGGCGCTGGACCCCCCCAAATCGCTCCTTTTCCCCCCAAAGCGGTGGCGGAATTATTTAATTTGTAAATAATGTACAAATTTTTACCAGCTCCGATGTAAATACGGCAATAAAGGTTGCAGTAAAGCTCGGCTCCTCCCGCCCGCCAGGGGGCGCGCGGCCCCGCCCGCCTCTCTATGGTTCTCCCTCAGAGTCTCTGTGGCCGCTCTCAATTTCCCCAATCTCTCTTCACAATGGTTTCGCAGCCGCTGAGGTTTTGGTGGGCGCTCAGGAATGTCCTGTGCTGCTGTTCGCCCGCCAGAGCCTCCGCGCTTGGTGCGGCGCGCCCCGTACTGGTTTGTACTGGTTTATAGTGGTGCGTTCCTCCATGGGCTGCTCTGGCCTCTCCTTCCGGTCTCTATGGTTGTTGCAGCGCCGGAGGCCGCTCTGGCCGCCGGGCGCGTCTCTATGGTTGTCCCGCCGCTGTTACTGTTCGATAGCGGCGGCGCTGCGGGTCCTCCCGGCCGCCAGGCGGCGCCATCGCCCCCGCGGCCGCTCTGTCCCGCCACATCCGGGTCCCCCGCAGCGCGATGGCGGCGGAGGAGCCCGAGGAGAGCCCGGGCGGGACCGGGGGGCGCTGGAGGGGGACGGGGACGGCGGTGACAGCCCGGGAGCGGGCGGGGGTGAGGTAACGGGGCGGTCCGAGGGGGTCGGGGGTGAGGGGGGGGCTGAGGGGCCGTGAGGGAGGCGAGATCGGAGGGGTCTGAGGGGGATTTGAGGCAATTGGGGGCGTCTGAGAGGATTTGGGGGCCTGAGGATGGTCGGGGTGAGGAGGGGGCTGAGGCGGGCGAGATGTGACGGGGCTTGGAGGGGTCCGAGGGGATTTGGGGGCCCTGAGGGGATTCGGGGGAGGTGTGAGGGGATTTGAGAGCCCTGAGGGGATCTGGGGGCATCTGAGGGGATTTGGGGACCCTGAGGGGATTCGGGGATCCCTGAGGGGATTTGGGGGAGGTGTGAGGGGATTTGGGGGTCCCTGAGGGGATTTGGGGGTCCCTGAGGGGATTTGGGGGTCCCTGAGGGGATTTTGGGGCTCTAGAGGGGGTGGGGGGGCCGCAGCCCTTGTGGGGGGGGGTTTGGGACGATTTGGGGGGGCAGAGCTGGGGGATGATGGGGGGAGGGGCAGAGCTGTGCCCCCCTCCCCCCCCATTAACCTCCCCCCAATTTCTCTCCTTTTTCCTCCCCAAATTTCCCCCCCTCAGCTCAGAAGAACCCGATGACCCCTCAGGGCTCCTGGAGTCCCTCAACTTCTCAGGGGGACTCCAACCCCTCCTGCATCTTCTGGTACCAGGTGGGTGGGATTTTTTTTGGGGTGGGGGGGATTTGGGGTCTCCAGGGGGTCCCCAGGCTGATCCCACCCCCATTTTGACCCCTCCCCAGCACAGCTACGGCTCCTGTGGCTACCAGAGCCCCTGGGGCTACGGCCACAGCTGAGGGGGGGCTGCACCCCCCTGTACAGACTGTGGGACCCCTCCCCAAAATTTGGTTATTGTAAATAAAGAGGCTGTGAGGAGTTACCCGAGGCCTTTATTGGGGTTTCTTTCATTTGGGGAGGGGGGGCAGCAGATTTTTGGGATCCCCCAGGGATTTTTGGGGTGTCCCAGGTGGATTTCAGGACCCCGCCATGGATTCTGAGCCACCCCAAACAGACTCAGGGGTTCTCCAGAGGGATTTTGCAGACTCCAAGCAGATTTTGGGGTGTTCCAGGTGGATTTGGAGGTGCCCAGGTGGATTCCAAGCTCCCCCTGTGGATTTTGAGCTGCTCCCAACACATTCTGGGGTGTTTCAGGTGGATCTGGAGGTTCCCTGAATGGATTTTGGGAGGCCCAGGTGGATCTGGAGGTGCCCCAGATGGATCCTGGGGTGCCCAGGTGGATCTGGAGGTGCCCCAAACAGATTTTGGGGTGTCCAGGTGAATCTGGAGGTGCCCCAAACGGATTTTGGGGTGTCCAGGTGGATTCCAAGCTCCCCCCATGGATCTGGAGGTGCCCCCAGCAGATGTTTGCGCTGTCCAGGGTCCATTCCAGGATGCTCCAGATGATCCACAGCAGATCCCTCACAGATTTCGGGTTCCCCCCGGCAGATTTCGGGCTCCCCCAGAAGATTTGGGGGTCCCCCGCAGTTTGGGGGTCTCTAGAAGCCCCTCTGGAGCAGCCACTGCCGCACCTCAGGCCCCCAGTGCCCCCTGAGCCGCAGCGTCCCCGTCACCTCGTTCACCTGCGCCTGCACCTCGCCGACCCCCAGCGAGCCCAGGAACGCCCTCAGGTCCCGCTCCAGCGCCTGGGGGGGCACGGGGGGGGTCAGCGGGACCCCAGAGACCCCCCCCGGACCCCCCCAAAGCCCCCCACTCACCCAGATGTCGCCGTGGATGCGGCGCAGCGCCGTGAGGCGCCGGCCCTGCCGCTGGCCCAGGTACACCGGGAGGTTGTGCAGGCGAGAGCGGCGAACGAAGTAGGGCAGGTCCGGGGGGGGCCCTGGGGGTAATTAACATCCCCGGGGGTAATTAACACCCTCCGGGGGTAATTAACACCCTCCGGGGGTAATTAACAGCCCCCAGAGGGAATTCCACCCACCCCCAGCCGAATCAGTTCTCTTCACTACTTGGTTTGGAAGAAATTCTCCCTTCAAGGAAATATTTTGGGCACTCCCCCGATGGTAATTAACAGCCCTCGAGGGTAATTAACAGCCTCTGAAGATAATTAACAGGCCCTGAGGGTAATTAACAGCCCCTGAGGGCAATTAACAGCCCCTCGAAGTAATTAACACACACATACACAGCCCGGGGCAATTTGGGGTAAATAAATCCTCTTCTCTATTTGGTTTGGGGTGGATATTTTGGAATATTTTGGGATCCTCCCCCATGGTAATTAACTCCCCCTCGGAGTAATTAACAGCCCCCCCGAGGTAATTAACACCCCCCAGGGGTAATTAGCACCCTCCCGGAGCAATTAACACCCCCCAGGGGTAATTAAACTCCTCCCACAAGGTCATTAAGCTGCGGCTTATTCTCAAGAGGGCACAAGCGGCGTTAATGACCCCAGGCAATTAATAATCAGCCCCTCCCGCGGTTAATTACCCCGGGGTTAATGAGCCCGGCCCGCTGACCTGCGGGGGGGCTCCAGCCGGACGGGGTGGGGTATTTGGGGTGCGGGGGCGGCTCGGGGATGCGGCTCGGGGGCAGCAGCCGCTCCACGAACTCAAACTCCGCCGTCGACTCCTCATAACGGGGGGGCCCCGCCGGGCTCTGTGGGGACCCCAAAAACCCTGAGAGACCTCCCCGGCTGCCCCTCCCCGATTGATTCACCCCCAAAAGTCCCCCCCAGGCCCCCCCTCTCCCCTCAGGAACGCCCCAATTTCCCATCGCGATTCCCTCTCCCGAATCCCCTCAGGCACTAAACCCCACCTCCTCCAATCTCCCTTCACCCCTCAAACCGCCCCACACACAATTTCACCCCTCACAACACCCCCTACACCCCGCACCAGAGAACCTCTCACACCCCGACGCCCCCTCCTCGGTACCTGCACCCCTCTGACCCCCCGGCCCAGCGCCCGCAGCCTCCGGCACAGCGCCGCCATCGCCGCCATCTTGGCTCCTCCTCCGCCTTCCCGCCCTCACGACGTCATCGCGCTGCACGCATCCACGTACGCGTGACGTCAGCGCGCTCTCTCCGCGCCGCGCTCGGAGCCCTGAGGGAGCCGCTGAGGTGGGGCCGGGCCTGGGGGGCCGGGACGGGAATTTTGGGGAAGATTTGGGGGGTCTGGGGGCTACAGAGGGGTCGGGGAAAGGTCAAAAGAGGCGCTGGGGAGGATTTGAGGTGAGGGGAGCGTTCTGTGGGTTTTGGAGGGGCTCAGGGGTGCATGGGGTGAGGGCTGGAGGGTTTCAGGGGAGGTTTGGGGGGGACCGTGAGGGGGTTTAGAGATGGGGGAGCGCTCTGGAGTGGCTTAGGGGGTTTTTTTAGGGCGTTTGGGGTTTGTTGGGGGGTCAGGGGAAGGGCTGGGGAGGTGCTTGTGGAGCTCGGAGGGGGTTCAGGTGAGAGGGGGGGCTGCAGGAGCAGCTGGGGAGGCTCTGGAGGGGATTTTGGGGGGGCTGTGAAGGTTGGGGGGGTGTTGGGGGTTATGTGGGGGCCCTTTGAGGCCTTGACGGGGTCCTTGGGCAGCTCTGAGGGTGGGGGGCACCCAAGGGTGCTGCCAGTGTCCACCCCCGGTCACAGCCCTTTGTCCTCACGGCCCCAGGCCAGGTGACAAAGTCCCTGTGGGCGGGAGAGGAGGCAGAAAACGCCCCCAAAACAGCCACAATCCCACCCAAAACAGCCACAGTCCCCCCAGAACACCCCAAAACACATCCACAGTGCCCTGAAAACACCCTGAAACAGCCACAGCCCCTCAATAACCCCCCCCAGTCACCAAAACGCCACTTAAGCCGTCAAAAATAACCCTCAAACCACACTCAGACCTCCCAAATCCTTCTCTCACCTTCCTCCCTTTCCTGGGTCTCCCCCTCCCCTTCCAAGGGGTTCCTCCCATTTTTGGGATGTGGGGACCCCCCCTAACCCCCCCAAATCTCCCCCCAGCCGCCACCATGCAGCTCTTCATCCGCGGCCAGACCCTCCTCACCCTCGAGCTCTCCGGCTCCGAGACCCTCGCCCAGATCAAGGTGAGCCCCCAAATTCGGGCTGTCCCCCTCCCCAGTGCCCCCGATTTTGGGGTGCTGACCCCCCCCGTTTGTCCCCCCTCCCCAGGAGAGGGTGGCCGAGCTTTCGGGGATCCCCCCCGAGGACCAAGTGCTGCTCCACGCCGGGACCCCCCTGGACGATGAGGCCGTGCTGGGGCAGAGCCCCCTCCCCGAATTCACCACCCTGGACCTCTCCACGCGCCTGCTGGGCGGTAATTCCGGGGGGGGCCGCTAATTAGCGGGGTGTTAATTAACAAAACAAACCCCTGTAACTCCCCCATTTCCTTCCTGTGCCCAGGTAAGGTCCACGGCTCCCTCGCCCGCGCCGGCAAAGTGAGGGGCCAGACCCCCAAGGTGAGCGCTGAGGGGGCTCCCCCCGCCTTTAGAGGACCCCCACGGGGCTTGGGGACCCTGCCAGGATTTTGGGGACCACCCCTGACCCCCCGTTTTTTGATCAGGTGGCCAAGCAGGAGAAGAAGAAGAAGAAGACGGGGCGGGCCAAGCGGCGCATGCAGTACAACCGGCGCTTCGTCAACGTCGTGCCCACCTTCGGCAAGAAGAAGGGCCCCAACGCCAACTCCTGAACCCCAATAAAGGAATTTGGGCTCAATTCCCAGCATTTTGGGGCTCTCTCAGCTTTTTGCACTCTTTTTTGGGGGTTGTTGTGTATTGTATGGGCAATTTTGAGGTATTTAAAGGGGTTTAGGGGTGAAAGTGGTCTCTAGGGGGTCAGTGCGCGTCGTTGAGGAGCTGGCAGGGCAGTTAATGGGCGGTAATTAAAGGGAGGGGCTTAATAAGCGTTAATTTGAAGTCGGCTAATGAGAAGATTCTGTGTGGAGAAGAGTTTCATATGGGACTGGCGGAAAGAGCCGAGCGGTGCCGGAAACACCCGAGAGCAGCTGAGGGGCGAGGACAGCCGACAGCTGCCGGAAACACCCGAGCGCAAGGGAGGGGCGGGGATAGCGAGCTCTGACGGAAATATCCGAGCGCTGGGGAGGGGCGGGGACAGCCGAGCTCTGACGGAAATACCCGACTGGTTCCGAACGTGAGGAAGCCGAGCAGTGCCGAAAATGCCCCGAGCGGAGCCTTCGGTCCCCCCAAAATCCCCCTGGGGGGGACGGAGGGACCCCCAAAACCCCCGGGAGAGGAAGGAGGGACCCCCAAAACCCCCGGGAGAGGAAGGAGGGACCCCCAAAACCCCCGGGAGAGGAAGGAGGGAGCCCCAAATTCGCCCAAAACCAGTCCGGGGGGCAAGGAGGGACCCCCAAAACCCCCGGGAGAGGAAGGAGGGAGCCCCAAAACCCCCGGGAGAGGAAGGAGGGACTCCAAATTCGCCCAAAACCAGTCCGGGGTGGGGGAAGGAGCGACCCCCAATTCCCCCAGACCGGTTCCCTCACAGCCCCAGAGCCGCTGGATGGGGAAAAGGGGGCGGGGCAAGCCCGCCTTGAGATATGAATATGCAAATAAAAGAGCGTTATTATGCTAATAAAGGAGTGACGTAATACCGCCAGCGCTGCGTGCGTGAGAGGCGGGGTATGCAAATTACAAAGAAAAGAAGGGCATCATGGGAGTATTAATCAGGGGATTTGGGGGTTTAGAGGGGTCGAATTAAGAGGAAATTGGGCAAAATGTCAAGGACTAGAAGGGGAAGAATCCCTGGACATGGAGAGGAAAAGTCGCGATGTCGACAAAGCGGTGACCATGAGGTAGACAAGGCACAGAGAGGATCGGGAGCGGTGCGGGGAGAGAGCTCAGTATCGCTTCTCGGCCTTTTGGCTAAGATCAAGTGTAGTATCTGTTCTTATCAGTTTAATATCTGATACGTCCTCGATGAGAGGACTTCATATTAAACGGATTTTTGGGCTCGGGAGTTGGACCCGGAGCTTGCTCCCTCCGCTCCGCGCATCGTCCCGGTATTGCAGTGCCTCCGGGAACGGTGCACCCCGCTCGGGGTCATTTCAGTGGTTAAAAACAGATTCAGCTTCTTTTTTTGCTCTATCGCGATATTCCTGTGCATCAGCCTCCACCCCTTCTCTATCGCGATATCTCTGCCCATGGTCCCGGTATTGCAGTGCCTCCGGGAACGGTGCACCCCGCTCGGGGTCATCAAACAGTTAAAGACAGACTCAACTTCTGCTGCTCTATCGCGATATCCCCGCTGTGCCTCAGATCCGGACCCTTCTCTATCGCGATATCCCCGCGCATCGTCCCGGTATTGCAGTGCCTCCGGGAACGGTGCACCCCGCTCGGGGTCATCAAACAGTTAAAGACAGACTCAGCTCCTGCTGCTCTATCGCGATATCCCCGCTGTGCCTCAGATCCTGACCCTTCTCTATCGCGATATCCCTGCCTGTGGTCCCGGTATTGCAGTGCCTCCGGGAACGGTGCACCCCGCTCGGGGTCAGCAATGGGTTAAAAACAGACTCAGCTTCTCCTGCTCTATCGCGATATCTCCTCGCTTCAGCCTCCAGCCCTTCTCTATCGTGATATCCCCGTTGTGCCTTAGATCTGGACCCTTCTCTATCGCGATATCCCCGCGCATCGTCCCGGTATTGCAGTGCCTCTGGGAACGGTGCACCCCGCTCGGGGTCATCAACCGGTTATTATCCC
Source organism: Poecile montanus (assembly GCA_038429875.1). Taxonomy (NCBI): domain Eukaryota; kingdom Metazoa; phylum Chordata; class Aves; order Passeriformes; family Paridae; genus Poecile; species Poecile montanus. The sequence goes on from CM076533.1 coordinate 1,644,719, forward strand.
CGAATTAATTATCCCTGAATAACCCCTGAATTAATTATCCCCAAATTAATTATCCCTGAATAACCCCTGAATTAATTATCCCCGAATTAATTATCTTTGAATTAATTATCCCTGAATTAATTATCCCCAAATTAATTATCTTTGAATTAATTATCCCTGAATTAATTATCCCTGAATTAATTATCCCCTGGGGGCGGGGTTAAACCCCCCGAGGGGGCGGGGTTAAAGATTTAAAGGGGCCGCGCTCGGGGTTGGAGGTGCTGGATCCCCCTCCCCAAATTCCTCTGTGCTCTCTCCCCACCCATCCCAGCAGCCCCCAGACCCAATTTCCGATAAAATTCCCGTTTATCTCCCAAAAAAACCCCAAAATCCCGTTTATTTACGTTATTTACAGTGGGGGAGGGGGAGTGGGGAGGTTTTGGGGGGGTCTCAGGACCCCCCTCAAAACCCCGAAATTTTCCTTTTCTTGCTTTTCCTGGGGGTGGGGACGGACTCCAGAGCATCCCACAGCTCATCCTCCTCCTCATCCTTCTCCTTTTGGGGAGGGGGCTCCTCTTGGGCCTGGGGAGGGGGGGGAAAGGGGGGGGTTAAAGGGGTGGGGGGCACCCCCAGACCCCCCAAAACCCACCCAGGGTGGGGGTCTCACCTCCCAGTCCAGGTGTGTGTTCAGCAGGAGGCAGCTGAGGCGCGACTTCAGGTACACCTGGGGGGGAGCAGGGATGATTTGGGGGGGCCCAGGGGGGATTTGGGGATTTTTGGGGGAATTTGGGGATTTTTGGGGGGATTTGGGATTTTTTGGGATCAATCTCAAGAGTTTGGAGTGGTTTGGGGGGGGGGGGGTTCAGGGGGATCCCAAGAGGTTTTGGGGGGATTTAGAGGGGTCCCAGGAGGTTTTGGGGGGATTTAGGGGGGTCCCAGAAGTTTGGGGTGGTTTGGGGGGGGTTCAGGGGGACCCCAGGAGGTTTTGGGGGGATTTAGGGAGGTCCCAGGAGGTTTTGGGGGGATTTAGGGGGGTCCCAAGAGGTTTTGGGGGGATTCAGGGGGGTCCCAGGAGGTTTTGGGGGGATTCAGGGAGGTCCCAGGAGGTTTAGGGGGGATTCAGGGGGGTCCCAAGAGGTTTTGGGGGGATTCAGGGGGATCCCAGGAGGTTTTGGGGGGATTCAGGGGGATCCCAGGAGGTTTTGGGGGGATTTAGGGAGGTCCCAGGAGGTTTTGGGGGGATTTAGGGAGGTCCCAGGAGGTTTTGGGGGGATTTAGGGAGGTCCCAGGAGCTTTTGGGGGGATTTAGGGGGGTCCCAAGAGGTTTTGGGGGGATTTAGGGAGGTCCCAAGAGGTTTTGGGGGGATTCAGGGGGGTCCCAGGAGGTTTTGGGAGCGTTCTGGGGGTCCCAGTTGGTTCTGGGAGGGTCCCAATTGGTTTGGGGGGGTTTCAGGGGGATCCCAGTTGGTTTTGGGATGGTTTGGGGTGGTTTGGAGGGTCCCAGGAGGTTTTGGGGTGGTTGGGGGGGGTTCAGGGGGGGGTCCCAGGAGGTTTTGAGGTGTTTCAGGGGCTCCCAGGAGGTTTTAGGGTGTTCCAGGGGGTTCCAGGGTGTTCTGGGGTGATTCAGGGAGTCCCAGGAGGTTTTGGGGAGGTTCTGGGGAGGTTCTGGGGTGTTCCAGGGGGTCCCAGGAGTTTTTGGGGGGTCCCAGGGAGTTCTGGGCTGGTTCAGGGGATCCCAGGAAGTTTTGGGGAGGTTTTGGGGGTCCCAGAGGGTTCTGGGCTGGTTCAGGGGGTCCCACAGGAGGTTTTGGGGAGGTTTCGAGGAGGTTTCGGGAGAGGTTTTGGGGATGTTTTGGGGATATTTAGGGGAGGTTTTGGGGAGGTTTTTGCAGAAGTTTTTGGAGGTTTTGGGGAGGTTTTGGGGAAGTTTTGGGAAGGTTTTGGGGATGTTTTGGGGATGTTTTGGGGATGTTTGGGGGAGGTTTTGGGGAGGTTTTTGGAGAAGTTTTTGGAGGTTTTGGGGAGGTTTTGGGGATGTTTTAAGGGATGTTTGTGGAGGTTTTGGGGATGTTTTGGTGAGGTTTTGGGGATGTTTTGGTGAGGCTTTGGGGATGTTTTGTGGAGGTTTTGGGGATGTTTTGGTGAGGTTTTGGGGATGTTTTAAGGGATGTTTGTGGAGGTTTCGGGGTGCCCCACCTTGTGCTGGAGCCGCCCGTCGCTCAGGCCGTGCAGGCGCAGGAATCGGTCGAGGCTGACGGAGGCGACGAGGGGCAGGCGGGGGTGGCACTGCAGCCCCCGGACCCCCCCCGCAAAACCCTTCAGAGCCCTCAGCACCCGCCCTGGGGGGCACGGGGGGGTCAGGGGGGTGTGGGGGAGGGGCACAGACCCCCCCCCAAACCCCGGGACCCCCCCCCAAACCCCCGGGACCCCCCCCCAAACCCCGGGACCCCCCACCCCAAACCCCGGGACCCCCCCCTCACCTTTGCGCAGATCCAGCACGGCCACGTCCCCCCGGGCGCTGCCCACGACCACCGAGCTGGGGAGGGGGGAGATGGGGAGATGGGACCCCACCCCTGGGCACCCCAAATTCACCCCTGGGCACCCCAAATTCACCCCCGGGCACCCCAAATTCACCCCTGGGTACCCCCAAACCTCAGTCGAGGCTGTTTGGGGATTTTCAGAGTCCTCCAGGAGCCCCAAAACCACCTCAGGACCCCCAAAACCTGCCCAGAACCCCCAACTCTCCCAAAAACACCCCCCAAACCCCACCCAGACCCCCCAGAACATCTCAAACCCCACCAGGACCCCCATAACCTCCCAGGACCCCCCAAAACCCCCAACTCCTCCCAAAACACCCTCCCAAATCCCCAAATCCCCTCCCCAGACCCCCAAACCCCTTCCAGGACCCCCCCAAAACCCCTCCAGGATCCCTGAAACCCTCCCAGGATCCCCCAAATTCCCCCCAGGACCCCCCCAAGCCCCACCCAGGACCCCCCAAATTCCCCCCAGGACCCCCTCAAGCCCCACCCAGGACCCCCAATCCCCCCCAGGACCCCCCAAACCCCCCCAGGACCCCCCAAATTCCCCCCAGCACTGACGTGTCCCCGGGGGGCAGGGCCAGCGCCGTCAGCGGCGCCTCCCCGAAGGTGACGTCGAGCACCGGGCGCCGCTGGGGCGAGGAGGGGTCGTAGAGACGCACCTGGGACAGGTGAGATGGGTGGGGATGGGTGGGGGAGGGGTGGGGATGGGTGGGGATGGGTGGGGATGGGTGGGGGATGGGTGGGGATGGGTGGGGGATGGGTGGGGATGGGTGGGGATGGGTGGGGATGGGTGGGGATGGGTGGGGGATGGGTGGGGATGGGTGGGGATGGGTGGGGGGTGGGTGGGGGTGGGGCAGAGCCACCCCCTCCTCGTGCCCCACCCACACCGGGGTCCCCAGTGTGGGGGTGGGAGCTGCAGGTGTCCCCAGGTGTCCCCAGGGGTGTCCCCAGGTGTCCCCATGTGTCCCCAGATGTCCCCAGGGGTGTCCCCAGGTGTCCCCAGGTGTCCCCAGATGTCCCCAGGTGTCCCCAGGTGTCCCCAGGTGTCCCCAGATCCCTCCCAGGTGTCCCCAGGTGTCCCCAGGTGTCCCCAGGTGTCCCCAGATCCCTCCCAGATGTCCCCAGGTGTCCCCAGGTGTCCCCAGGTGTCCCCAGGTGTCCCCAGGTGTCCCCAGGGGTGTCCCCAGGTGTCCCCAGGGGTGTCCCCAGGTGTCCCCCAATGTCCTCAGAGGTGCCCAGGTCCCTCCCAGGTGTCCCAGCTGTGCCCAGGTGAGTCCCAGGTGAGTCCCAGATGTCCCCAGGTCCCTCCCAAGTGTTCCAGGTGTGTCCCAGACGCCCCCAAGTTCCCCCAGATGTCCCCAGGTGACTCCCAAGTCCCTCCCAGGTGTGTCCCAGCTGTCCCCAGGTGTCCCCAGAGGTGTCTCAAGTGTCCCCAGGTTCCCCCAGGTGTCCCCAGGTCCCTCTCAGGTGTCCCCAGGTGTCCCCAGATGTCCTCAGGTGCGTCCCCAGATGTCCCCAGGTGTCCCCAGATGAGTCCCAGATCTCCCCAGGTCCCTTCCAGGTGCCCTCAGGTGTGTCCCAGGTGTCCCCAACTCTACCCAGGTGTGTCCCAGGTGTCCCCAGCCATCCCCAGGTGTCCCCAGGTGTGTCCCAGGTGTCCCCAGCTGTCCCCAGGGGTGTCCCAGGTGTCCCCAGCGGTGTCCCCAGCCATCCCCAAGTGTCCCCAGACATGTCCCAGTTGTCCCCAAGTGTCCCCAGGTGTGTCCAGGTGTCCCCCAGATATCCCTAGGTGTTCCAGGTGTGTCCCCAGGTGTCACCAGGTGTGTCCCCAGCCATCCCCAGGTGTCCCCAGGTGTGTCCCCAGCCATCCCCAGATGTCCCCAGGTGTCCCCAGCCCCACCTGGCCGTGTCCTGTGCAGGTGAGGATCCGTTGGGATCCCGGCAGGAACTGCAGGTCCCGATCCCAGACGGGGACGCGCAGATCCAGCCAATCGTTCCTCACCTGGGGACATTTGGGGACATTTGGGGACACTGAAGGTACCCAAGAACATTTTTCAGCTCCCACTCAAACTCCTGACCCAAAACTGAGATTTTTTTTCATGATTTTCCTGAAATTTTGGGTTTTTTGGGCATTTTTGGGGTATTTTTGGGGTTTTTGGGGTTTTTTGGGAGTGATTTTGGGGTATTTTGGAGGTTTTTGGGGGTATTTTGGGGGGGTTTGGAGGTTTTTGGGGTGTTTTTGGGGTTTCTGGGGGTGTTTTTGGGGTTTTTTGGGGTCCCACTCACGTTTTTGGCACGGAACAGGGGCTCCCCGGGTCGCTGCAGGTCCCACACCTTGAGCCCGTTCTCCTTCCCCGCCGTCCCCAGCACGTGAGGCCGAGCCGGGTCCTGGCGCATCCGGCACAGCCCCGGCCCCGCCTGCAGCTCCTGCAGGGGCTGGAGAGGGGAGGGGTCACCCCAAAACCACCCAGAGACCCCAAAAACACCCAAAAACCACCCCCAAAACCCCCAGAGACCCCAAAAACACCCAAAACCACCCCAAAACCTCCCCAAAACCACCCAGAGACCCCAAAAACACCCAAAACCACCCCAAAACCACCCAGAGACCCCAAAACCTCCCCAAAACCACCCAGAGACCCCAAAAACACCCAAAACCACCCAGAGACCCCAAAAACACCCAAAACCACCCAGAAACCCCAAAAACCACCCCCAAAATCCCCCAGAGACCCAAAAACACCCAAAAACCACCCCCAAAACCACCCAGAGACCCCAAAAACACCCCAAAACCACCCCAAAACCACCCAAAGACACCAAAAACACCCAAAAACCACCCAGAGACCCCAAAAACACCCAAAAACCACCCCCAAAACCCCCAGAGACCCCAAAAACACCCAAAAACCACCCCCAAAACCCCCAGAGACCCCAAAACCACCCGAAAACCACCCAGAGACCCCAAAAACACCCAAAAACCACCCCCAAAACCCCCAGAGACCCCAAAACCACCCAGAGACCCCAAAAACACCCAAAACCACCCCAAAACCACCCAAAGACCCCAAAACCACCCCAAACCACCCCAAAACCCCCCAAATGCAGCTCAAAACCCCCCAAATCCCCCCCAAATCCCCCAATATCCCCTCCAAAATCCCCCACTCACCTCCTCAGCCTCATCCTCCCCCCAGAGCCGGATCAGCCCCGACTCCACCGCGGTGACGACGGAGCTGGGGGGGTTTGGGGGGTCAGGGGGGGTTTGGGGGGGTCTGGGGGCGTTTGGGGACCCCCCCAAGCAGCTCTGGCCCATCCCCCACCCCCCAAACCCTTTCAAGGAATCCCTGGACACCCCAAAATCCCTCGGGAACCCACCCAGGACACCCCTAAAGATCCCTCAGAGACTCAGGAGCCCCCCAAACCCCTCAGAACCCCCCCAAACCCTCTCAGGACCCCCCAAAATCCTCCCAAAACCCCTCAGAACCGCCCAAACCCTCTCAGGACCCCCCAAACCCCCTCAGGACCCCCCCCAAACCCTCTCAGGACCACCCGAAATCCTCCCAAAACCCCTCAGAACCGCCCAAACCCTCTCAGGACCCCCCCAAACCCCTCACAGGACCCCCCGAAGCCCTCAGGACCCCCCCAAACCCTCTCAGGACCCTTTCAGGATCCCCCCAAACCCCCCAAGCCCCCCAAAACCCCCCCGGACCTGCCGAGCACCCCGAGGCCGCAGAAGGCGCCGTCCCCGCCGGGGCAGATTCGGCTCCCGGTGAATTTTCCCTTCTCGGTGCTGAAAACGCTGAGGGAGCGATCCAGACACGCCACGAGCAGCTGGGGGGGCCCGGGGGGGGTTCAGGGGGGGCTCAGGACACCCCCAGACCCCCCCGGACCCCCCCAAACCCCCCCGGACCCCCCCAAACCCCCCGGGCTCACCTCGGTCTGGGCGGGGTCCCCCCAGGCCAGGGCTGAGACCCCCCCGGGCCCGGCTCAGCCCCGACCCCCCCGCGTGGTTCGAGGCCTCTTTGCGCTGCAGGTTCACCCCTGGGGGGGCGAGCGGGGGGATTTTGGGGGGCTTTGGGAACCTCTGAGACCCCCCGAGACCCCCCCAAAATCACCGGGAACCCCCTCCCCACCAAAGGCCGCGACCGCGGGATCCCCCCCGGGATCACCCCGAACACCCCGAAACCTCCCGGGAACCCCCCCGGGACCCCCAAATCCCCTCCCCAACCCCTCCTGGGACCCCCCAAACCCTTCTTGGGCCCCCCCAAACCCCCGGGACCCCCCAAAGCCCCCCCCCAACCCCTCCTGGGACCCCCAAACCCCCCAAAGGCTCCTCCCGGTGCCCCGGAGCTCCCTCAGAACCCCCCAAATCACCCTTGAGGGCCCTCCCTGACCCCCCAGCCCCCTCCCGGAGACCCCCCGTGACCCCCCCAAGCCCTTCAGGACCTCCCCCCACCTTTAAGGGCTCCGGTTTCCGCCCCCACCCACACGTGAAACAACCGCGTGGGCGCCGCCATCTTGCCGCGCGCCGGTCCGTCCCTCCCGAGCGCTCCGGCCCGGAAACCTCGAAACGCGGCGGGACCGTTCCGGGCAGAAAAGTTCCGGGTAGCTCCCGGCATGCCTCGCGCCGAGCTCATTTGCATAACCACGCCCCTCGTGGGCGTGGCCGGCCCCGCCATGGCGGAGCGGGAGGAGCGGCGCTTCGTGGAGCTGCCCCGGGACTCGGTGAGGCTCATGGCGGAGAGCGCCGGGGTGGAGCTCAGCGATGAGGTGGCGGCGCTGCTGGCCGAGGATGTGTGCTACCGGCTGCGGGAGGCCACGCAGGTACCGGGAACGGGGCTACCGGGGCTACCGGGGCTACCGGGGTTATCGGGAATACCGGGGTTACCGAGGTTACCGGGGTTACCGGGGGTTACCGGGGTTACCGGGGGGTTACCGGGGGTGCTGGGGTCGGTTCCTGTCCCACTCTCACTCTCGGTGCCGGTGCCACTGCCGGTGCTGATCCCGTTCCCGTTCCCCATTCCCATCCTCGGTTCCCATCTCCGTTTCCCATTCCCGTTCCCCCATTCCCGTTCCCGGTTCCCGTTTCCCATTCCTGGTTTCCCGTTTCCCATTCCCGGTTTCCCGTTCCTGTTTCCCATTCCTGGTTCCCGGTTCCCGTTTCCCATTCCCGTTCCCATTCCCCGTTCCCATTCCCGTTTCCCATTCCCGTTCCCCCATTCTCGTTCCCTGTTCCCATTTCCCATTCCCATTCCTGGTTTCACATTCTCGGTTTCCCATTCCCATTCTCGGTTTCCCATTCCCATTCCCGGTTTCCCATTCCCGTTCCCGTTCCCGGTTTGCCGTTTCCATTCCCATTCCCGTTCCCGGTTCCCGTTTCCCGTTCCCATTCCCATTCCTGTTCCCATCCCCGGTTTCCCGTTCCCGGTTTCCCGTTCCCGTTTCCCGTTCCCGTTCCCAGAACAGTTCCCAGTTCCTCAAGCACACCCGGCGGCGCCGTCTCACCGTGGAGGATTTCAACCGAGCGCTGCGGTGGAGCAACGTGGAGGTGGGGACAGGGGGGGGACAGCGGGGGGACACTGGGGGGGGACACTGGGGGGACAGCGGGACACCGGGGACATTATGGGGGATACCGGTGGCACTGGGACACTGAGGCCGTGCCCATCCCCCTCAGTGTCCCCAAAGTGTCCCCAAACCCCCAGGGGGGGTCCCTGGAGGTTGGGAGGTGCCAGTCCAGGGGTGTCCCCAGTGTCCCCCCAATGTCCCCCCAATGTCCCCCTGTGTCCCCAATGTCACCCCAATGTCCCCTCAATGTCACCCAATGTCTCCAGTGTCCCCAATGTCCCCTCACTGTCCCCACTGTTCCCCCAATGTCCCCCCCATGTCCCCAATGTCCCAAATTACGTCCCCAATGTCCCCCAATGTTCCCAATGCCCCCACTGTTCCTCCAATGTCCCCAATGTCCCCTCAATGTCCCCCAAAATGTCCCCCCACTGTCTCCAGTGTCCCAAATGATGTCCCCAATGTCCCCTGCTGTCCCCTCAATGTCCCCTCAATGTCCCCTCAATGTCCCCACCGTCCCCTGTCCCCAATCTCCCCCCAATGTCCCCTCGATGTCCCCCCACTGTCTCCAATGTCCCAAATGATGTCTCCAATGTCCCTCCAATGTCCCCAATGTCCCTCAACTGTCTCCAATGTCTCCAATGTCCCCCCAATGTCCCCTCAATGTCCCAAATGATGTCCCCCCTGTCCCCGCTGTCCCCAGTGTCCCATCAATGTCCCCCAAAATGTCCCCCCACTGTCTCCAGTGTCCCAAATGATGTCCCCAATGTCCCAAGTGATGTTTCCACTCTCCCCAGTGTCCCCTGCTGTCCCCTCACTGTCCCCTCACTGTCCCCCCTGTCCCCTCAGGCCGTGTGTGGCTGTGGCTCCCAGGACTCGTTGCCGTTCCGGCCGCTGCGGGAGGGGGATTTGTTCTTCCCCGAGGATCGCGAGGTCAACCTGGTGGAGCTGGCGCTGGCCACCAACATCCCCAAGGGCTGTGCCGAGACCACCGTCAGGGGTGGGACCCCAAATCCCCCTGGGACCCCCAAAATAACCACTGTGACCCCCTAAAACCTTCCTGGGACCCCAAAATAACCCCCTGGGACCCCGAAATAATCCCCTGGGGCCCCCAAAATAACCCCCTGGGATCCCAAAATAACCCCCTGGGACCCCAAAATAACCTTTGGGACCCCTGAATACCCCTGGGACCCCCAAAATAGCCCCCTGGGACCCCCAAATCCTCCCTGGGACCCCCAGAATAACCCCTGGGACCCTCAAAATAACCCCTGGGACCCCTGAATCCCCTCTGGGACCCTCAAAATAACCCCCTGGGACCCCTGAATACCCCTGGGACCCCCAAATCCTCCCTGGGACCCCCAAATACCCCCCTGGGACCCCAAATCCTGTCGTGGGAGCCCCCAGATTCCCCCCTTGGACCCCAAATCCTGCCCTGAGACCCCAAAATCCTTCCTGGAACCCCAAATCCTGCACTGGGACCCCAAATCCTGCCCTGGGAGCCCCAAATCTCCCCCTGGGAGCCCCCAGCCCCCCCAGCAGGGTGGGGGTCTCAGCCCCCCCTGTCCCGCAGTTCACGTCTCCTACCTGGACGGCAAAGGGAACCTGGAGCCGCAGGGAGCAGGTGAGGAATGACCCCGAGACCCCCAGAGACCCCCAAGACCCCCCCAGAGACCCTTGGGACCCCCAGAAACCCCCCTGGGACCCCCTGAGACCCCCAGAGACCCCCCCGAGACCCCTTGGACCCCCCCTCACACCCCCAGGACCCCTCCAAGCCTCATCTTGGGACCCCTCCCAAACCTCCAGGACCCCCCCTGGGCCCCTCCCCTGGATCCCCAAAAATCCTCTGGACCCCCCCAGAGACCCCTGGGACCCCCAGAGACCCCCCCAGAGACCCCTGGGACCCCCCCCAAGACTTTCAGGACCCCCCCAGGACCCCTCCCCAGCCATGCCCGGGTCCCCCCAAAGCCCCCTGAGACCCTCAGGAACCCCCCAAACCCCCCCAGGACCCCCCAAAACCCCCCCCAGAACACCCTGAAATCCCCAGGACCCCTCCCCAAACACCCTCAGGCCTTCACCCCCAAACCCCCCGAGACCTCCAGACCCCCCCAGACCCCCCCAGAGGGGATTTTTTGGGGGTCTCTGCCCCCCACATCCCCCCCACAGTTCCCAGCGCCGTCTCCTCGCTGAGCGATGACCTCCTCAAGTATTACCAGCACGTCACCCGCGCCGTGCTGGGCGACGACCCCCAGCTCATGAAGGTGGGTGGGGGGCTGGGGAGACCCCCTGGGGGGGGCTGATCCCCCCTGACCCCCCCTGACCCCCCCCAACCCCCCCAGGTGGCTCTGCAGGATCTCCAGAGCAACCCCAAAATCGCGGCGCTGCTGCCCTACTTCGTCTACGTGGTCAGTGGGGTGAGTCTGGGGGTCTTGGGGGGTCTGGGGTGAGTTTGAGGGGTCCTGGGGGGTGTCTGGGGGGTCCTGGGGGGGGTCTGGGGTGAGTCTGGGGGGTCCTGGGGGGTGTCTGGGGGGTCCTGGGGGGGTCTGGGGTGAGTCTGGGGTGAGTCTGGGGGTCCTGGGGGGTGTTTGGGGTGAGTTTGGGGGGTCCTGGGGGGTGTCCAGGGGGTCCTGGGGGGTCTCCGGGGTGTCTGGGGTGAGTTTTGGGGTCCTGGGGGGGTCCTGGGGTGAGTTTGGGGGGTCCTGGGGGGGTCTGGGGTGAGTCTGGGGGTCCTGGGGGGTGTCTGGGGTGAGTTTGAGGGGTCCTGGGGGGTGTCTGGGGGGTCCTGGATGGTCTGGGGTGAGTTTGAGGGGTCCTGAGAGAGTCTGGGGTGAGTTTGGGTGTCCTGGGGGGTGTCCAGGGGGTCCTGGGGGGTCTCCGGGGGGTCTGGGGTGAGTTTTGGGGGTCTTGGGGGGGGCTTGGGGTCAGTTTAATTCTGGGGTTGGGGTTAATCCTGGGGTGGAGGCTCCTCCCTGGAGGTGCTGGGACCTCTCCAAACCTCCCCCAAACCCCCCCAAAATCCCACCAAATCCCTCCAAACCCCCCCAACTCCCCCAAAACTCTCCCAAACCTCCCCCCAAAATCCCTCCAAATCCCTCAAAGATCCCCAAACCTCCCCTCAAATCCCCCCCAAACCCCTCCAAAATCCCCCCAAACCCCCTCCATACCCTCCCCAACTCCCCCAAACCCCCCCCAAAATCCCCCAAACCTCCCCCAAAATCCCCCCAGATCCCTCCAAGATCCCCAAACCCACCCCAAGTCCTCCAAACCCCCCCAAAACCCCCCCAAAATCCCCCCAGACCCCCTCCAAACCTCCTCTAAAATCCCCCAAACCCCCGCAAACCCCCCCAAACCCTCCCAAACCTTCCTGAAAATCCCTGAACCCTCCCAAAATCCCCCCAAACCCCCCCGAACCCTCCCCAAACCCCCTCCTCGAACCCTCCCCGCAGGTGAAATCCGTCAGCCACGACCTGGAGCAGCTGAGCCGGCTGCTGCACCTGGCTCGGAGCCTGATCCAGAACCCGTTCCTGTGCCTGGGCTCGTACTCGTGCAGTTTGGTGGCCTCGGTGCTCTACTGCGTCCTGGAGCCGCTGGCCGCCTCCATCAACCCCCTCAACGACCACTGGACTCTGCGCGATTACGCCGCGCTGCTGCTGGGACGCATCTTCTGGTGGGGAGGGGGCTCCTGGGGGAGGGTCCCCGGGGGGTTTCTGGGGGTTTCTGGGGGTCTCAGCGCCCGCCTGTGCCCGCAGGAGTCACGGGGAGTTGGTCAGGGGGCTTTACCAGCAGATCCTGCTCTCGCTCCAGAAGGTTCTGGCGGATCCGGTGCGGCCGCTCTGCTCCCACTACGGGGCCGTGGTGGGGCTGCACGCGCTGGGGTGGAAGGTGAGGGGGGGTCTCAAGGGGGTTTGGGGGGTCTCAAGGGGGTTTGGGGGGTCTCAAGAGGGTTTGGGGGGTCTCAAGGGGGTTTGGGGGGTCTCAAGGGGGTTTGGGGGATCTCAAGAGGGTTTGGGGGGTATTCAAGGGGGTTTGGGGGGTCTCAAGAGGGTTTGGGGGGTCTCAAGAGGGTTTGGGGGGTATTCAGGGGCATCCTGGGGGGGTTTTGGGGGGTCTCAAGAGGGTTTGGGGGGGCTGGGGGGTATTCAGGAGGGTCCTGGGGGGGTTTGGGAGGGTCTCAAGAGGGTTTGGGGGGTATTCAAGGGGGTCTTGGGGGAGTTTGGGGGTTCCAAATAGGGGTTTGGGGGGTCTCAAGAGGGTTTGGGGGGTCTCAAGATGGTTTGGGGGGTATTCAGGGGGGTCTTGGGGGGTTTGGGGGGTCTCAAGAGGGTTTGGGGGGGCTGGGGGTATTCAGGGGGGTCTTGGGGGGAGTTTGGGGGGTCTCAAGAGGGTCTGGAGGGGCAGTGAGAGGGTTTGGGGGGTATTCAGGGGGTCTCATGGGGGGTTTTAGTGTTCGGGGGGGGTCCTGGGCAGGTTTTTTGGGGGTCCCAGACCGTGTCCCCCCCCCGCAGGCGGTGGAGCGGGTGCTGTACCCCCACCTGGCCACCTACTGGCCCAACCTGCAGGCCGTGCTGGACGATTACTCCGTGTCCAACGCTCAGGTCAAGGCCGACGGCCACAAAGTCTACGGAGCCATCCTGGTGAGGGGCTGGGGGCGCATTTGGGGTGGGGGTCCCGCACCCTTCACCCCCCCCACCCACCCCTGACATCCCCCCGTGTCCCGCAGGTGGCCGTGGAGCGGCTGCTGAAGGCCAAGGCTCAGCAATCCCCGGGATTTGGGGGTCCCGAGGGGTCCCCCCGGCACAGCCCCCGCGCTGCGGAGCCCCCGAACCCCGAGCTGGGCTTTGGCCGCCCGTTGTTACCGGGGGGCGGCGGGAGCGGCCCCCCCGCCTCCTCCTCCTCTTCCTCCTCCTCTTCCTCCTCCTCCTCCTCCTCCTCACCGCTCTCGCCGCCGCCGCCGTCGCTGCGGGACATGTACCGGGAGCTGTACGATTTTTTCGGGGACAGCCTGGCCGCTCGCTTCGGTACCGGCGCCCCCGCCGAGCCCCCGAGCCCCCCGGGCGCGGCCGAGGGCGCCCGCAAGGAGCCCCCGGCCGAAGGAGCCGCCCGGAAAATGCCGCAATTGACGAACGCCACGGTGAGCCCGAGGGACGAGGAACCCCCCCCGGGCCGGCCCGCCCTGCACCGAGCCCCGGGACCCCCGCCCCGGCCCCGCGGGACCCCCCGCACCCCCTCCGGTCACCGGCCCGGGGCTCGGGACGTGTTCCAGAAATGCCGGTTCGCTCCTCGGGGGCCTCCCCGCTTCAGTTTCGTGATCGCGGGGCGGCAGACGGGGCGGCGCTGCCCCGGCCGGAGGTTCCAGACGAGTTTCCCGCAGCCCCCCGGGGCCGCGCTGGGTTCCCGGTACGCGCAGCGGCTCCCGATGATCGGCCGGACCGGGCGCGCCCCGCGCCGCTGGCCACGGGCCGAGTACTCGCTGCTGCTGCTGCTCTGAACCCCCCCGGGACCCCCAAATCCATCCCCGGGACCCCTGAATCCACCCCCGGGACCCCTGAATCCACCCCCGGGACCCCCAAATCCACCCCCGGGACCCCCGAATCCACCCCCGGGACCTCCAAATCCTTCCCCGGGACCACCGAATCCACCCGCGGGACCCCCCAATCCACCTCCGGGATCCCCGAATCCACCCCCGGGATCCCAAAACACTCCTGGGATCCTGGAATCTTCCCGTGGGATCCCGAAATCCCACCCCGGCACCTCCAAATCCTCCTGGGATCCCAAAATCTCACCCTGGGATCGCAGAATCTCTCTCTGGGACTCCAAAATCCCCCTAGGATCCTAAAATTCCCCCTCTGGGATCCCGAAATCCCCCATGGATCCCAAAATCCACGCCCCAGGACTCCCAAACACCCCTGGGATCCCCAAATCCCACCCCGGGATCCCGAAATCCCCTCTGGGATCCCAAATCTCCCCCTGGGGACGGGGGCTGGAAACGGGCAGTGGGCGCTGGATGGGGTGGGATGGGCAGTGAAGGGGGTCCGGTGGTCACTAACGGGCGTCTGGGGGTCATTAAAGGGTGTCCGGTGGTCACTAAAGGGTGTCTGGTGGTCATTTAGGGGTGTCCGGTGGTCACTAACGGGGTGTGGTGGTCCATAAGCGCTGTGGAGTGGTCAGTGATGGGATGTGGTCAGTGTGGAGTGGTCAGTTTTGGTGTTGTTTTGGTGTTGTCAGTTTTGGTGTTGTCACCGAGTGTCCCCGGGTGTCCACACCGGTTCCGGTGCCGGTTCCTCCTCCCGTTCTCCCCCCGGATCCGCCCCCCCCCCCCCAAAAAACCCCTCCGGGCGAGGCTGGAACGGATTTTACTGCAAAACCTCAGAATGTCCAAAATCGCCCCCCTCGGGGGTCTCCGCGCCCCCCGCCCCCCAGCCCAGGCGCTGCCGCACCATTTCCGGCAGAAAACTCCGCAAAAAGTGGAAAAACTCCTGGAAAAGCTGCGAGGGGGGGTCGGGCTGGAGGCGCAGCAGAATTTGGGGGTCCCGGCGCGACCCCCCCGGGCGGGCGCTGAGCTGGAACCGGAGCAGCGGCTCGGGAGGGGGCCCGGGGGGGGTCCCGGTGTCCCCCCGGACAATGGCATCGGTCACCGCCCGCTCCAGCGCCAGGAGCGACCCCCCGGGACCCCCAAAATCCCCGGGACCCGGAGCCCCCCCGGGACCCAAAGCCCTCCCGGGATCCAGAACTCCCCCGGGACCCCGAAAACCCCCGGGAGCCTCAAAATCCCCGGGACCCGGAGCCCCCCCGGAACCCCGAAACTCCCCGGGATTCTGAGCCCCGCCGGGATCCGGAGCCACCCCGGGACCCTCGGGACCCTGAACCCCCCCGGGGCCCGGAGCTCCCCCAGGATCCGGAGCCCCCCCGGGACCCCCGAGCCGGAGGCGGCGGCGGAGGCGGCGGCGGCCCCGCCACACCCGGTACCAGACACAGCAGCTCCACCGGGCCGGCACCGCGGGGCCCCGGGGGCGCTTTGCGGGCGGGACCCCCGCCCCATCCGCGACCCCCTCGGGGAGGCGGCGCTTCCAGCCCGGTCCCGGTGCTCCCGGGACCCCCGAATCTCCCCGGGAATCGCCCGTCACCCTCTCCAGGTGACTCCCGGCTCCCGGTTCTGGCTCCGAGGGGTCCGGGAGCAGCTCCTCCTCACTCGCCGGTGCTCCCGGGACCCCCAAATCCCCCCGGGAATCGCCCGTCACCCTCTCCAGGTGACTCCCGGTTCCCGGTGGTGGCTTCCCCTCATCCCCGAGTGTCCCCGGGACCCCCAAATCCCCCTCCAGGTGACTCCCGGCTCCCGGTTCTGGCTCCGAGGGGTCCGGGAGCAGCTCCTCCTCACCCCCCGGTACTCCCGGGACCCCCGAATCCCCCTCCAGGTGACTCCCGGCTCCCGGTTCTGGCTCTCCCGGCTCCGGGAGCAGCTCCTCCTCATCCCCCGGTGCTCCCGGGACCCCCGAATCCCCCTCCAGGTGACTCCCGGCTCCCGGTTCTGGCTCCCCCGGGTCCCCCTCGGGCTCGCAGCCGCAGCCCAGCACCTCCCTGAGCACGAACCCCACGGCCGCGCACACCTCGCTCCGCGGGACCCCCGGAGCCCGCAGCGGCACCGGGATGAGGAATTTCCCCTGGGAATTGCCGGGATTGCCGGGCTGGAGCAGCCGCATCACGCCCCAGGGGCGGCCCCTCCGCGATTTCTGGAGGAACTCGGGGCCGCGACAGAGGCGGGCGGCGTCGCGACAGCAGCGCACGAATCGCGACACCGTGCGCGGGGTGACATTGGCGGCCACGTTGTGGCTGAGCTCGAAGGGGTCCTGCAGGGTCAGGGGGCCCGGGCGGAGCCCCCCGAGGGTCCCGGGCGGGGGTCGCGGCAGAGCTCGGCCCTCCAGGGGGGACAGGAGGAGCCCCCCCAGATCCAGGCTCCCGTAATAGGAGAAGAATTCGGCCAGGAGGGAGGCTGGGGCGGGGGGGAAGGGGGCGGTCAGAGAGCTGAGACCCCCAAAATCACCCAGAAAGATCCTCAAAAATCACCCAGAAACAACCCCAAAAACCACCCCCATAAAACATCCAGAAATACCCTCAAAAACATCCAGAAACAACCCCAAAAACCATCCCCAAAAACATCCAGAAACAACCCCAAAAACCATCCCCAAAATCACCCAGAAACAACCCCAGAAACCCCCCAAAACCACCCCAAATCCCACCCCCGAAATCATCCAAACACCCCCCAAAATCACCCAGAAACCTCCAAAACCACCCCAAAACCAGCCAGAAACAACCCCAAAACCCAGCGGGGTTTGAGGACCCCCAGTGGGATTTGAGCCCCCTCCCCAATTTAAGGACACCCCTCCCTGATTTCAGGACGCCTCCCCGATTTGGGGACCCCTCCCCGATTTGAGAACCCCCTCCCCGCTTTGGGGACCCCTCCCCAATTTGGGGACCCCTCCCCAATTTGGAGCCCTCCCCTTGATTTGGGGACCCCTCCCCGATTTCAGGACCCCTCCCCAATTTGGGGACCCCTCCCCAATTTGGAGCCCTCCCCTTGATTTGGGGACCCCTCCCCGATTTGAGAACCCCCTCCCCGATTTGGGGACTCCTCCCCGATTTGGGGACTCCTCCCCGATTTGGGGACTCCTCCCCGATTTCAGGACCCCTCCCCGATCTGGGGACCCCTCCCCGATTTAAGAACACCCCTCCCCGATTCGGGGACCCCTCCCCGATCTGGAGCCCCCTCCCCGATCTGGAGCCCCCTCCCCGATTTGAGAACCCCCTCCCCGATTTGGGGACTCCTCCCCGATTTCAGGACCCCTCCCCAATTTGGAGACCCCCCCTCACCGGCGCTCTGGGTGTTTCCGCTGGGCTCCAGCTCGGCCGCGTCCCGGGGGAAGCTGCAATCCCACCCCCCAACCTGGGCACGATCCCGGGGTCCTGCGGCCGACACGGGGAGGAGGGGTCAGGGACCCCCAAAACGGGCCGGGGGACCCCCAAAACGGGCCGGGGGACCCCCGAAAAGGGGCGTGGGGAGGGGTCCCGGGTACCCGCGAGGTGTCGGAGGCGCCGCACCGAGGGCAGCACGGGGGGGCTGCGGCTCTGCAGGAACAGCACCAGCAGCAGCGTCAGAGCGTAATTGGTGAGGAGGGGTCCGCCCCCGGCCCGGTTCCCTGCGGGATAAACGGGCGGGGGTCGTGCCGGGGGTCCCCAGGGGGCCGCGACCCCCCTCAATTGGCGGCGACCCCCCCTCAATTGGCCGCGACCCCCCCTCAATTGGCCGCGCCCCCCCCTCGCTGCCTGCAGGAGATTCCTGGTGGGGTTTGGGCTCTGCTGAGCTCCCCCTCCCAATGAGATTTTTGGGGGGGGTCCCTTCTGCTTTTGGGGGGTCCTCGCCCCTTTTTGGGAGTCTCAGTCCTTTTTGGGAGGGGTCTCCAGACCTTTTTAGGGGGTCTCAGTCCCTTTTGGGGGGTCCTCGCCCCTTTTAGGGGGTCTCAGTCCTTTTTAGGGGGGTCTCAGTCCCTTTGGGAGGGGTCTCCAGACCCTTTTTGGGGTTCCCAGCCCATTTTTTGGTGGTCCCAGCCCATTTTTGAGGGTTCCCAGCCCATTTCTGGGGTCCCCAGCCCATTTTTGGTGGTCCCCAGCCTATTTTTGGGGTTCCCCGCTCCTTTTTGGGGGTCCCAGCCCGATTTTAGGGGTCCCCAGCCCATTTTTGGTGGTTCCCAGCCCATTTTTGGGGTTCCCAGCCCCTTTTTGGGTTTCCCAGCCCATTTTTGGGGTCCCCAGCCCATTTTTGGGTGGTCCCAGCCCATTTTTGGGGTCCCCACCCCCTTTTTGGGGGTTCCCAGCCCCTTTTTGGGGTTCCCAACCCCTTTTTTTGGGGTTCCCAGCCCATTTTTGGGTGCTCCCAGCCCGTTTTTGGGTGGTCCCCAGCCCATTTTTGGTGGTCCCCAGCCCATTTTTGGTGGTCCCCAGCCCATTTTTGGGGTTCCCAAACCCGTTTTTGGGGTCCCCAGCCCATTTTGGGGAGGGGTCTCACCCGCCAGGCGCTGCCCCGCTGCCCAGAGCCGCACGGCGTAGCCCAGGGGCCGCACCCGGGGGTCGGCGTCGGCGCAGAGCCGCAGGAAACGGGTGTTGAACAGAGCCAGGCTGGGGAAATGGGGGAAAAACGGGGAAAAATGGGGAAAGAAATGAGGAAAATGGGAAAATAAATGGGGAAAATGGGAAAAAAACGGGGAAAATGGGGAAAAATGGGGAAAGAAACAGGGAAAATGGGGAAATAAATGGGGAAAATGGGAAAAAAATGGTGAAAATGGGAAAAAAACGGGGAAAATGGGGAAAAATGGGGAAAGAAACAGGGAAAATGGGGAAATAAATGGGGAAAACGGGGAAAAAACAGGGAAAATGGGAAAAATGGGGAAAAAGGGGGAAAAGTGGGGAGGGGGGGTGAGAAGGAAGGAAAAAAAAGAAGAAATAAAGGGAGGAGGGAAAGGGAACGAGGAGGAAGAAGGGAAAGAAATGGGAAGGTGCCTCCCAGTTACTCCCAGTACCCTCCCAGCCCCCTCCCAGTGCTCCCAGTACCCCCCAGTCCTTGCCAGTGCTCCTAGTCCCCTCCCAGTGCTCCCAGTGCCCTCCCAGTCCCCTCCCAGTTCCCTCCCAGTACCCCCAGTCCCCTCCCAGCCCCTCCCAGTTGCTCCCAGTCCCCTCCCAGTTGCTCCCAGTCCCCTCCCAGTCCCCTCCCAGTGCCCCCAGTCCCCTCCCAGCCCCTCCCAGTTGCTCCCAGTCCCCTCCCAGTACCCCCAGTCCCCTCCCAGTTGCTCCCAGTCCCCCCCAGTCCCGTACCGGTTGTCCAGGCACACGTCTCCGGCCAGTCCCGACTGTTTGTGGCTGAATTTGACCACGGGCCGCCGGGCCCCGGGCACGGCTCGGACCCCCCGGACCCCCGGCACGCAGCGCCGCAGCACCGCGCCCACCAGAGCCAGCAGCTGCTCGGGGGGGGCCCCGCGCCCCAAAAGGGACCCCCCGCACCCCAAAAGGGACCCCCCGGGCTCGGGGGATTCACCCCCCGACAGGGACCCCTCGGACTCGGAGCCCGAGGGAGGAGCGGCCTCGTCCCCTAAAAGGGACCCGTCCAGGGAGGGGTCTCTGGACCCCAAAAGAGACCCCTCGGACCCCAAAAGGGACCCTTCAGACCCCAAATGGGACCCCTCAGACCCCAAAAGGGACCCTTCAGACCCCAAAATGCTCCTCTCAGACCCCAAATGGGACCCCTCGGACCCCAAATGGGACCCCTCGGACCCTAAAAGAGACCCTTTGTCCCCCAAAACAGACCCTCTGTCCCCCAAATGGGACTCTTCAGACCCCAAAACGGACCCTCTGTCCCCCAAAATGCACCCCTCAGACCCCAAAATGCACCCCTCAGACCCCAAAAGGGACTCCCTGGAAGGGGGGTCCACCCTGTCCCCCAAAAGAGACCCCCCAGACCCCAAAAGTGACCCCTTTAGGGGGGGGTCCTTGTCCCCCAAACGGGACCCATTGGGAGGGGGGTCCCCATTTGGGGTCTCCTGGTTTTGGGTGTCCCCATTTGGGGTTTCCCGGTTTTGGGGGTCCCCATTTGGGGTCTCTGGGCTCTGGGGGTCCCCATTTGGGGTCTCTGGGCTCTGGGGGTCCCCATTTGGGGTCTCCCGGTTTTGGGGGTCCCCATTTGGGGTCTCCTGGTTTTGGGGGTCCCCATCCTGGCCCCCCAGCTCCAGGTGCAGGTCGAGGTCGCAGCCGTGGACGTCGAAGCCGTTGACGGAGGAGCCGTAGGGGACAACGGAGCAGCCTGGGGGGGACACGGGGACAGGTGGGGATGGGGGTGAGGCACACCTGGATCACACCTGGGCACACCTGGACACACCTGGATCACACCTGGGCACACCTGGAGCACACCTGGGGCACACCTGGAGCACACCTGGGGCACACCTGGAGCACACCTGGGGCACACCTGGACACACCTGGGGCACACCTGGACACACCTGGGGCACACCTGGAGCACACCTGGGGCACACCTGGACACACCTGGGGCACACCTGGAGCACACCTGGGGCATGTCACACACACCTGGGCACACCTGGACACACCTGGACACACCCAGATCACACCTGGACACACCTGGGGTACATCACACACACCTGGATCACACCTGGACACACCTGGGCACACCCGGGGTACATCACACACACCTGGATCACACCCGGATCACACCCGGACACACCTGGATCACACCTGGGCACACCTGGACACACCTGGATCACACCTGGGACATGTCACTCACACCTGGATCACACCTGGGCACACCTGGATCACACCTGGGACATGTCACTCACACCTGGATCACACCTGGATCACACCTGGATCACACCTGGACACACCTGGATCACACCTGGGGCATGTCACACACACCTGGGCACACCTGGGCACACCTGGATCACACCTGGATCACACCTGGATCACACCTGGATCACACCTGGACACACCTGGGGCATGTCACACACACCTGGGCACACCTGGGCACACCTGGATCACACCTGGATCACACCTGGGCACACCTGGATCACACCTGGACACACCTGGATCACACCTGGGACATGTCTCACACACCTGGGCACACCTGGATCACACCTGGGCACACCTGGATCACACCTGGACACACCTGGATCACACCTGGATCACACCTGGGACATGTCACTCACACCTGGACACACCTGGACACACCTGGGGCACACCTGGAGCACACCTGGACACACCTGGGAAGAACTCCGTGAACACCTCTCGGATCAGGGCCAGCAGCAGCTCCCGCAGGCGGCGCTCGGCCGCGCTCAGCTCCAGAGCCACAACCAGCAGCTGCAGCTGCGCCCCCACCTGCGGGAACACAAACTGGGAACACTGGGAACACAAACTGGGCAAACTGGGAACACTGGGAACACTGGGAACCGCCCCCCCACCTGCGGGAACACACACTGGGCAAACTGGGAACACAAACTGGGCAAACTGGGAACACAAACTGGGCAAACTGGGAGCACTGGGAGCACTGGGAACCGCCCCCCCACCTGTGGGAACACAAACTGGGCAAACTGGGAGCACTGGGAGCACTGGGAACCACCCCCCACCTGCGGGAACACAAACTGGGAACACTGGGAACACAAACTGGGCAAACTGGGAGCACTGGGAGCACTGGGAACCGCCCCCCCCACCTGCGAGAACACAAACTGGGCAAACTGGGAACATTGGGAACCACCCCCCCACCTGCGGGAACACAAACTGGGAACACTGGGAACACACACTGGGCAAACTGGGAGCACTGGGAGCACTGGGAACCGCCCCCCCACCTGCAGGAACACAAACTGGGCAAACTGGGAGCACTGGGAGCACTGGGAACCGCCCCCCCACCTGCGGGAACACAAACTGGGCAAACTGGGAGCACTGGGAACACACACTGGGCAAACTGGGAGCACTGGGAGCACTGGGAACCGCCCCCCCACCTGCGGGAACACAAACTGGGCAAACTGGGAACACAAACTGGGCAAACTGGGAGCACTGGGAACACACATTGGGAACACTGGGAACACTGGGAACTGCCCCCCCACCTGCGGGAACACAACACAAACTGGGAGCACGGGGAACACACACTGGGCAAACTGGGAACACTGGGAACCGCCCCCCCACCTGCGGGAACACAAACTGGGAACACTGAGAACCCCTCTCTTCCCTTACTGGGCAAACTGGGAGCACTGGGAACCCCCCCAGAACCCCACCAGGACCCCTGGGAGAGCTTTGGGACCCCCCCAAAAGCTTCGGGACCCCCCCCAGAAGCCCCCAGGACCCCAGGAAGAGCTTTCAGACCCCCCCAGAACCCCCCCAAACCCCAGGCAAGCTCTGAGACCCCCCCCAAAACCCCCCCGAGAGCTCTGGGACCCCCCCAAACCCCCACCCCCCGCTCCCCGAGCCCCCCACTCACATCCTGGGCCCGGCCCAGCGCCTGCAGCAGCCCCGGGGGTCCCGGGGGGGTCCCGGGGTGGTCCCGGGGGCGCTCCCGGGGGAATTCCCGGTGCTCCCGGGGCCGCACCCGCAGCCGCCGCCCCCCCAGCAGGTGCCGGGGCTCCTGCAGCGCCCGCAGCCGCCCCGCGGCGTCAGCCAGCTCCACGATGGCAAACGCGCCCTGCGGGGACACGGGGACAGCGCTGGCACGACACTGAGTGACACCAGAGTGACACCGGGGTGACACCGGAGTGACACCGGAGTGACACCGCAGTGACACTGAGTGACACCGGGGTGACACCGGAGTGACATCAGAGTGACACCGGAGTGACACCGGGGTGACACCAGAGTGACACCGGAGTGACACCGGGGTGACACCGGAGTGACATCAGAGTGACACCGCAGTGACACTGAGTGACACCGGGGTGACACCGGAGTGACATCAGAGTGACACCGGAGTGACACCGGGGTGACACCAGAGTGACACCGGAGTGACACCGGGGTGACACCGGAGTGACACCGGAGTGACACAGGGGTGACACCGGAGTGACACTGAGTGACACCGGAGTGACACAGGGGTGACACCGGAGTGACACCACAGTGACACCGGAGTGACACCAGAGTGACACCGGGGTGACACAGGGGTGACACCGGAGTGACACCACAGTGACACCGGAGTGACACCGGGGTGACACCGGAGTGACACTGCAGTGACACTGAGTGACACCGGAGTGACACCGGGGTGACACCGGAGTGACACCGGAGTGACACCGGAGTGACACTGAGTGACACCGGAGTGACACCAGAGTGACACCGGAGTGACACCGGAGTGACACTGAGTGACACAGGGGTGACACTGGAGTGACACTGAGTGACACAGGGGTGACACTGGAGTGACACCAGAGTGACATCAGAGTGACACTGAGTGACACCAGAGTGACACCGGAGCGACACCGGAGTGACATTGAGTGACACCGGAGTGACACCGGAGCGACACCGGAGTGACATTGAGTGACACCGGAGTGACACCGGAGTGACACCGGAGTGACACTGAGTGACACAGGGGTGACACCGGGGTGACACCGGAGTGACACTGAGTGACACTGAGTGACACTGAGTGACACCGGAGTGACACTGAGTGACACCGGAGTGACACTGAGTGACACTGAGTGACACTGAGTGACACCGGAGTGACACTGAGTGACACTGGAGTGACACCGGAGTGACACCGGAGTGACACCGGGGTGACACCAGAGTGACACCGGAGTGACACCAGAGTGACACTGGGGTGACACCGGAGTGACACTGAGTGACACCGGAGTGACACTGAGTGACACTGAGTGACACTGAGTGACACCGGAGTGACACTGAGTGACACTGGAGTGACACCGGAGTGACACCGGAGTGACACCGGGGTGACACCAGAGTGACACCGGAGTGACACCGGAGTGACACCGGAGTGACACCGGGGTGACACCAGAGTGACACCGGAGTGACATCAGAGTGACACCAGAGTGACACTGAGTGACACCAGAAGGACATCAGAGTGACACCGGAGTGACACTGAGTGACACTGTCGTGACTATCGCCCATGGGAGGGGCAGAGGGAGCACTGAGGGGACACCCAGGGCCACCAAATCCCTCCCAGGGCCACCAAATCCCTCCCCAGGGCCACCAGATCTCTCCCCCCTCCCCCCCGCTTTTTCCTTCCCTATCGCGACAATCACGACACCCCCAGAGCCCCCAAAGCGCCCCCGAGGGCTCCCAGCGCCCCTCCCCCACCCCGACTATCGCGACAGTCGCGACACCCCCGAGCTGCCCCTCCCCCCCCGCACCTTCTCCTTGTCCATCACGACTGTCGCGACATCCCCGAAGGCGCGGAAGTGGCGCCGCAGCCGCGCGGGGTCGGTGCCCCGGGGGAAGCCGCTGACGAAGAGGCTCCGCTGCTCCTGCGAGAGCCGCTCGGAACGGAGACACCGGAGCCGCCGGTGCCGCTTCCCCGCCAGGTGGGACTGCAGGCTGGGGACTGCGGGACCGGGAAACGGGAATGGGAACCGGGAACAGAACCGGGAACGGGAATGGGAACCGGGAATGGGAACCAGAACCGCTTCCCCGCCAGGTGCGACTGCAGGCTGGGGACTGCGGGACCGGGAAACGGGTCACCGGAACCGGGAACAGAACCGGGAATGGGAACCGGGAATGGGAACGGGAATGGGGAACGGGAATGGGACCGGGAATGGGAATGGGAACCGGAACCGCTTCCCCACCAGGTGGGACTGCAGGCTGGGGACTGCGGGACCGGGAAACGGGAATGGGAACGGGAACAGAACCGGGAACCGGGAATGGGAACCGGGAATGCGTGCCAGAGCCCCCCCGGTCCCGTTAACCGGGGTGCCAGAGTTCCCCCGGTCCCGTTAACCGCGGTGCCAGTTCCCCCGGTCCCGTTAACCGGGGTGCCAGAGCCCCCCCGGTCCCGTTAACCGGGGTGCCAGAGTTCCCCCGGTCCCGTTAACCGGGGTGCCAGAGTTCCCCCGGTCCCGTTAACCGCGGTGCCAGAGTTCCCCCGGTCCCGTTAACCGCGGTGCCAGTTCCCCCGGTCCCGTTAACCGCGGTGCCAGAGTTCCCCCGGTCCCGTTAACCGGGCTGCCAGAGTTCCCCCGGTCCCGTTAACCGGGCTGCCAGAGTTCCCCCGCTGCCGGGAATTGGGATAGTGGAGACTCCCCGGGCCCGGTAAAACGGCGTCTGGGAGCGCTCCCGGACACGGGAACCGGGGAATCACCGGAGCCGCCCGGGGTCCTCGAGCCCCCCGGTCCCGTTAACCGGGACCTCAGAGCCCCCCCCCGGTCCCGTTAACCGGGATCTCAGAGCGCCCCCCGGTCCCGGGAATTGGGGTCCCGGAGCCCTCGGTCCCTCACTCACGGTTGGCCGCGGTGATCTGGCACAGTCGGCAGCGGAAGCCGCCCCGGTGCAGCGGCTCCACGTCGGGGTCGGCTGCCGGGTCATTTCCCGGCACCGGGCCCGTGGCGGGGTCGGGCTCAGGGCCCGGGGCCGGCCCCGGTTCCATGGCGAGCCCCGGTTCCCGCGCGCCGTCCCTCAGCCACTTCCGCCGGAAGCGGTCCGTCCCTTCCCGCTCCCCCCGCGCGATCCGGCCCTCACGGTTCCCCCCGGAAACGCGCCCCGTTACAAACATTCCGCCCGCTGCCCCCCCAGGTATCCCCGTTTTCCTCCCGTTTTTCCTCCGTTTTCGTGGCTCCCGCTGAAGAAAAAACTCATCGCGTTTATTTCCTGTCGCTACAGAACCGGGACAGCCCGAGATACAAAACCGGGGGCGTCGCTCCACGTACAAAAGGGGCCCGCGGGGGGGGGAGGGGGGTTTGGGGGGGGGTTTGGGGGGCAGAAAGGACAGCGGGGGGAGGGGCACCGGACCCCCCCCCAACCCCCCCCGCGAGATTTTTCTATGGAAATAAAAAAAATACAAAAGGGGCCGGGCGGGGGTGATGGGGGTCAGTCCTCGAGCACGATGGGCTCCGAGGTGCTGGCGGGGTGAGGGGGGGCGGGGGGCGCCAGGGCCCCCCCCGGGCGCAGGGGGAGCCCCGGTTTCACCTTCAGGGGGAGGTTGGGGCGCCGGGCGGCGCGGCGGAGCTCCAGGTGCGTCAGCGCCTTCCGCAGCGCCCTGGGGAAAGGGGGGGGACGGATGGGAGGGGTCACCCCCAAAATTCGGTGAGATTCTTCCTCCCCCTCCACATGTGACTGATAATTCCTGTGTGATTCTCACCCCAAAACTCCCCAGTTCCCCGTACTGGGTGTCCTTGGTGGCCATGAACACCCCCAGAACCCTCCCAGATGCACCCAGGATGTCCCAAACCCCCCTCGGGACCCCCCAAAACCTCGGGATCCCCCTAAACCCCCTCACGACCCCCCTAAACCCCCTCAGGACCCCCCAAACCCCCTCGGGAGCCCCCTAAACCCCTTCAGGACCCCCTCAAGCCCATTCAGGATCCCCTCAAACCCATTCAGGACTCCTCAAACCCCCTCAGGACGCTGCAGACCCCCTCAGGACCCCCCTAAACCCCCTCAGGGCTCACCAAACCCCCTCGGGACCCCCCTAAACTCCTTCAGGACCCCCTCAAACCCCCCAGGACCCCCTCAGGCCCATTCAGGGCTCCTCAAACCCCCTCAGGACTCACCAAACCCCCTCATGACCCCCCTAAAGCCCTTCAAGACCCCCTTAAGCCCATTCAGGACTCTCCAAATCCCCTCAGGACCCCCCTAAACTCCTTCAGGACCCCCTCAAGCCCCCCAGGACCCCTCAAAACCCCCTCAGAACTCACCAAACCCCCTCACGACCCCCTCAAGCCCATTCAGGACTCCCCAAACCCCCTGAGAACCCCCCCAAACCCCCTCAGGACTCACCAAACCCCCTCGGGACCCCCCCAAACCCCCTCAGAACCCCGTCAAACCCCCTCGGGAGGGCCCGGGCCCGCCGTACCGGGTGTCCTTGGTGGCCACGAACACCACGGGGTTGGGGGCGTCCGCCGGGTTCAGTTTCTGCCGTTTGCTGCCGGGGGGGGGCGCGGGGCGCAGCGCGGCCGCCAGGGGGCGCCCGTTGGCCGAGAACGGCAGCGCCGCCGTTCCGACCTGCGCGGGAACGTCAGCCCCGCCCCCTGGCCAATCACAGCGCGCCGCGCGCGCCCGCCGGCCAATCGCGGCTCACCCCCCGACCAATCACAGCCCGCCCTGAGCTGCCACTCAACTGTAACCCCGCCTTAATCCCCACAGCGCAACTGTCAATCAAATGCATTCCCCGCCCACAAATCCAGCAAGATTTAACTCCAAGGCCACGCCCACTGTCAATCATCCCAAGCCACCCCCCCACATTCTACACCTGTCAATCATCCCAAGCCACACCCCCACATTTTACACCTGTCAATCATCCCAAGCCACACCCCCACATTTTACACCTGTCAATCATCCAAAGCCACACCCCCACATTCTACACCTGTCAATCATCCCAAGCCACACCCCCACATTATACCCCTGTCAATCATCCAAAGCCACACCCCCACATTATACCCCTGTCAATCATCCCAAGCCACACCCCCACATTATACCCCTGTCAATCATCCCAAGCCACACCCTCCACATTCTCCACCTGTCAATCATCCCAAGCCACACCCCCACATTTCTACCCCTGTCAATCATCCCAAGCTACACCCCCATTATACCCCTGTCAATCATCCCAAGCCACACCCCCCATAATTTACACCTGTCAATCTTCCAAAGCCACACCCCCACATTCTACCCCTGTCAATCATCCCAAAGCTCCACCCCCAGGTTAGGCTCCCTGTCAATCACCCTCAGTTCCACCCTGTCAATCACCCCATGTCCACGTCAATCACCCCATGCCCCTGTCAATCACCCTGTTCCCCTGTCAATCACCCGTACCCTCATGCGGGGGGGCCGGTGGCCATCGCCGCCCCCCTCGTAGCCCCTCTTTCCCCCCAGCCCCGCCAGCCCCCGGCTCTGGCTCAGCTGGTTCCGGTTGATCGGGGTCTTGGTGCCTCGAGGGGTCTTCGGCTTCAGGGGGGCTTGAGCCGCTGGGGAGGGGGGGAGGGGGGGTCAGGGGTGTCCCCCAATTCCCAAAATCCAGCCCTGAGCCCCCCTCCCCCACCCTGGGGTCACCCCTGTTTGTGCACCCCCCACCCCGGGACCACCCCCAACAGCCTCGTGTCACCCCCACTCACCTGGACCCCCTTTCCTGTATCCCCCACCCCCAAAATCCCCTCCAGACCCCCCAAAATCCCCCCCAGACCCCCCAAAATCCCTCCCAGACCCCCCAGAATCCCTCCCAGACCCTCCAAAATCCCCCCCAGACCCCCCAGAATCCCCCCCAGACCCCCCAGGCCCCCTCACCCAGCTCCTTGACGATGGCGGCGAGGGGCAGCCGGGTCAGCGGGTGAATCTTCAGGGGGGCCTTGGCGGCCTTGGGCAGCCGGATGGAGCCTGGGGAGGGGGACACAGGGTCGGGGGGGGGTCCCACAGCACCCACCCGACACTGGGGGAGGGTCCAGACACCCCCAGGACCCCCTGAGGGGGTGCCTGACCCCCCATTCCTCCTCTCAGCCACAGAACTCACACTCAGCCTTGATGGTGTTGGGGTTGATGAGGATCCCAAACCCCGTTTTTTTCTCCCAAATCCCAATTTTTCCTTCATTTTCCCCACTCACACTCAGCCTTGATGGCGTTGATGGGGGTGCAGGGATCCCACAGTCCCTTCAAACCCCCTGAGGGGATCCCAAACCCCCATTTTCCCCCCCAAACCCCATTCACGCTCAGTCTTGGTGATCCCAAACCCCATTTCCCCCCATTTTCCCCCCATTTCCCCCCTCACCCCTCTCACACTCAGCCTGGATGAGCACCCCAAACCCCATTTCCCCCCATTTTCCCCATTTCCCCCCCACACCCCTCTCACACTCAGCCTTGATGGTGTTGATGTTGGTCCCAAATCCCATTTCCCCCCATTTTTCCCCATTTCCCCCCATTTTTTCCCCATTTCCCCCCACACCCCTCTCACACTCAGCCTTGACGAGGATCCCAAACCCCATTTTTCCCCATTTTCCCCCCCATTTCCCCCCCATCCTTCTCACATTCGGCCTTGATGGCGTTGGCGTTGATCCCAAACCCCATTTCCCCCTCATTTTCCCCCAATTTTCCCCATTTCCCACACCCCTCTCACACTCAGACTTGATGAGGACCCCAAACCCCATTTTTCCCCATTTTTCCCCCATTTTTCCCCCCCATTTTCCCCCCACACCTCTCACACACTCAGCCTTGATGAGGACCCCAAACCCCATTTTTCCCCATTTTTCCCCCATTTCTCCCCATTTCCCCCCATTTTCCCCCCACACCCCTCTCACACACTCGGCCTTGATGAGGACCCCAAACCCCATTTCCCCCCATTTTTCCCCCATTTTCCCCCCCACACCCCTCTCACACTTGGCCTTGATGAGGACCCCAAACCCCATTTTTCCCCATTTTTCCCCCATTTCCCCCCATTTTCCCCCCACACCCCTCTCACACACTCAGCCTTGATGAGGACCCCAAACCCCATTTTTCCCCATTTTTCCCCCATTTCCCCCCATTTTCCCTCCACACCCCTCTCACACTCAGCCTTGATGAGGACCCCAAACCCCATTTTTCCCCCATTTTTCCCCATTTTCCCCCCCACACCCCTCTCACACTCAGCCTTGATGGCGTTGATGTTGATCCCAAACCCCATTTTTCCCCATTTCTCCCCATTTTCCCCCATTTTCCCCCCACACCCCTCTCACACTCAGCCTTGACGAGGATCCCAAACCCCATTTTTCCCCATTTTCCCCCCCATTTCCCCCCCATCCTTCTCACATTCGGCCTTGATGGCGTTGGCGTTGATCCCAAACCCCATTTCCCCCTCATTTTCCCCCAATTTTCCCCATTTCCCACACCCCTCTCACACTCAGACTTGATGAGGACCCCAAACCCCATTTTTCCCCATTTTTCCCCATTTTTCCCCCATTTCCCCCCATTTTCCCCCCACACCCCTCTCACACACTCAGCCTTGATGAGGACCCCAAACCCCATTTCCCCCCATTTTTCCCCCATTTTTCCCCCCACACCCCTCTCACACTCGGCCTTGATGAGGACCCCAAACCCCATTTTTCCCCATTTTTCCCCCATTTCTCCCCATTTCCCCCCATTTTCCCCCCCACACCCCTCTCACACACTCAGCCTTGATGAGGACCCCAAACCCCATTTTTCCCCATTTTTCCCCATTTCTCCCCATTTTCCCCCCCACACCCCTCTCACACTCGGCCTTGATGAGGACCCCAAACCCCATTTTTCCCCATTTCCCCCCATTTTTCCCCCCCATTTTCCCCCCACACCCCTCTCACACTCGGCCTTGATGGCGTTGATGTTGATCCCAAACCCCATTTCTCCCCCATTTTTCCCCATTTTCCCCCCACACCCCTCTCACACTCGGCCTTGATGGCGTTGGCGTTGATGGGTGCGTAGGGCCGGCGCGCGGCGCGGCGCGGCTGCAGAACGTCGCGGCACAGGCGGCGCGAGAGCCGCGTCAGCCGCGTGGTTTGCAGCAGGAACGTCTGACGGTTCTTGGCCAGCAGCTTGGCCCGGCTGGCGCTCGTCGTGTACGGGGACAGCGACTGCGCCTCGGGACGGGACAGGTGACCCCGGGAGTGCGGCTCCTGGGAAATTCAGGGGGGTTAGAAAGGATTGGACAAACCCCAAAATCCTCCCTAAAACACCCCAAGTTGGTGTGTGGGGACAGGTGACTTTGGGAGTGGGGATCCTGTGAATTTCTGGGGGTTAGAAAAGGTTGGACAAACCCCAAATCCCCCCTAAAACACCCCAGGGTGGGTGTAGGGGGACAGGTGATCCCGGGAGTGTGGTTCCTGTGGATTTATGGGGGGTTAGAAAAGGTTGGACAAACCCCAAATCCCACCTAAAACACCCCAGGGTGGGTGTAGTGGGACAGGTGACCTTGGCACAGGGGCTCCTGTGGCTTTTTGGGGGGTTAAAAAGGGTTGGACAACCCCAAAATCCTCCCTAAAACACCCCAGGGTGGGTGTGGGGGGACAGGCGACCTTGGGACGGGGCTTCCTGTGAATTTTTGGGGGATTAGAAAGGGTGGGACAAACCACAAATCCCACCCAGAACACCCCAGAGCGGTGTAGGGGGACAGGTGACCCCGGGACAGGGTTTCCTGCAGAATTCAGGGGGTCCCAGAAAACATTCAGGGCTTCTTAGAGGGGTCTGGGGGCTGTAATAAGAGTTGGAGAGGCTCTAAAGGGGGTTCAGGGGACTCTGAGGGGGATTTGGGGGGCTCCAAGATGGGTCTGGGGTCTCTAAAGGGGGTTCAGGGGACTCTGAGGGGGATTTGGGGGGGTCCAAGATGGGTCTGGGGTCTCTAAAGGGGTTCAGGGGACTCTGAGGGGGATTTGGGGGAGCTCTAAGGTGGATTTGGGGGGCTCCAAAAGGAGTCTGGGGTGTTCCAACAGAACTCAGGTGTCCCTAGGTGGAATTTGGGGGTCTCAGGAGGTTTTGGGGGTCCCTCCGAGGGGTTTGTGGGTCTGGGGGCTCACCGAGGCGCTGCGGGTCACCCCCTCCAGCTGGGTGGGGGTCTTGAGCCCCCCGTATTTCTTCCAGTAGATCCAGCAGGAGGCGCAGAGGCGGCACTGCATGTTGGGGGGGCCCCAGGCGTACCACTGGGGGGACTGGGACGCTGTGGGGGGCAACTGGGGGTTACTGGGGGCAACTGGGATGCTGTGGGGGGACCCAGGGACCCTCACAGGATTCCCCCTCCCCCCGCCAAATCTCTCTGAGACCCCCCAAAACTCCTCTCAAATGCCAAGGAACCCCCAAATTCCTGTTCCCCAAACCTCAGAGACCACCCATGACCCCAGGACCCCCCCAAGCCCCCCCCAAACCCCCCAGGGACCCCCCAAACCCCCCAGAAACCCCCCAAACCCCCCAGGGACCCCTCTAAGCCCCCCAGGACCCCCCCAAGCCCCCCCAGTCCCCACTGACTGTGGCAGCTCTCGCAGCTCAGCCCCTTCTGGAAGCCCCAAATTCCTGTTCCCCAAACCCCAGAGACCCCCCATGACCCCAGGACCCCCACACGCCCCCCAGGGCCCCCCCAAGCCCCTCAGGACCCCCCCAGGACCCCCCAGTCCCCACTGACTGTGGCAGCTCTCGCAGCTCAGCCCCTTCTGGAAGCCGGCCCCGTTGACGCCGGGTTTGGAGCCCACCGAGATGATCTGGTTGGGGTTGGGTTTGGTGCTGTGGGAAAGGGGGGGAGGGGGTCAGGGGATTTTGGGGGGTCCCAGAGGGGTCTCCTGTGCCCCCCCCAGGCCTGGCAGGGGGTCCCCAGAGCCCCCCACTCACTAGGTGGGGATGTAGACTTGCTTCAGCTTGCTGTCGGCCTCGGCTGCCTTCAGCCTCTTCTGCGAGCAGGGAGGGGGTCACAGGGGGCACTGAGCCCCCCAAAAACCCCCCACATCAGCCCCCCAAACCTCCACAGTCCCCCAAACCCCTAGATCAACCCTCCAAACCCCCAGATCAAGCCCCCAACCCCTGTAACCCCATTCCAGCCCCCAAACCACCAATCTAACCCCCCAAACCCCATCACAACCCCCCAAACCCCCATCACGAGCCCCCAAACCCCATTCCAGCCCCCCAAACCCAATCACAGCCCCCCAAACCCCCATTCCAGCCCCCCAAACCCCTATTCCAGCCCCCCAAACCCCCAATCTAACCCCCCAAACCCCCAATCTAACCCCCCAAACCCCATCACAGCCCCCCAAACCCCCATTCCAGCCCCCCAAACCCCATTCCAGCCCCCCAAACCCCCATTCCAGCCCCCCCAAACCCCATTCCAGCCCCCCAAATCCCCATTCCAGCCCCCCAAACCCCCCATTCCAGCCCCCCCAAACCCCATTCCAGCCCCCCAAATCCCCATTCCAGCCCCCCCAAACCCCATTCCAGCCCCCAAACCCCATTCCAGCCCCCAAACCCCATTCCAGCCCCCCAAACCCCCATTCCAGCCCCCCCAAACCCCATTCCAGCCCCCCAAACCCCCATTCCAGCCCCCCAAACCCCCAATCTAACCCCCCAAACCCCATCACAGCCCCCCAAACCCCCCCAAACCCCCATTCCAACCCCCCCAAAACCCCATCACAGCCCCCCAAACCCCCCAGCCCCCCCCCCCCATACCTGCTGGATGTAGCGGTCAGTGGTTTTCCACATGTAGTAGAACTGGACAATGCTGGCCAGCGACTTCCAGGGCAGCTGTGGGCACCCAACTCAGCTCAGGGGGCTCGAGGTGGGGGTTCCCTGACCCCTCCCCACCCAGGACCCCCCCACGAGGGGCTCCCCCCACTCACAAAATCCTGCCGGATGTCGTTGAAGTCCTTCCCGTATTTCTCCAGGGCCTCCTCGAAGAGCATGGCCTCGGACGCCGACCACTCCTCCATCTCATCCCGGCACAGCACCGGCCCCCCCTGCGGCACCAGCGTGGCCATGGCCCGCGCCAGATCGTAGCCGTTCCTCTGCAGCGTGTCCATGGCGTGGAACTGGGGGGCAATGGGGTGTACTGGGAGCACTGGGAGGGACTGGGAGGGCTCTAACGGGGGTTTGGGACAGGTTTTGGGGGGTTTGGGGCAGGTTTGGGGGGGTTTCAGAGCCCCCCCTGCAGCACCAGCGTGGCCATGGCCCGCGCCAGATCGTAGCCGTTCCTCTGCAGCGTGTCCATGGCGTGGAACTGGGGGGCAATGGGGTGTACTGGGGGCACTGGGAGGGACTGGGAGGGCTCTAACGGGGGTTTGGGACAGGTTTTGGGGGGTTTGGGGCAGGTTTGGGGGGGTTTCAGAGCCCCCCCTGCAGCACCAGCGTGGCCATGGCCCGCGCCAGGTCGTAGCCGTTCCTCTGCAGCGTGTCCATGGCGTGGAACTGGGGGCAATGGGGTGTACTGGGGGCACTGGGAGGCACTGGGAGGGGTCTAACGGGGGTTTGGAGCAGGTTTGGGCGCTCTGGGGCAGGTTTGGGGAGGTTGGGGCAGGTTTGGGGGGGTTCCAGAGGCCCCCTGCGGCACCAGCATGTCCATGGCGCGGAACTGGGGGAAATGGGGTGTACTGGGAACACTGGGAGGGCTCTAGCAGGGGGTGTAGGGGGTTTTGAGGGAGGTTTGAAGGGTTTGGGGCAGGTTTGGGGACTCTAGAGGGGATTTGGGGTATCCCAGGGAAGCATTGGGAACATTTAAAGGGAGTACAAAGATTCCTGGGGAAGTTCTAAGGAGATTTTTGTATGTCCCAATAAGAAATGAAAAACTCTAAAGCAGTTTTTGGGGCGTCCCAGTGACAAATGGGGGGATTCTAAGGAGTTTTTG
Organism: Poecile montanus; assembly: GCA_038429875.1. Lineage (NCBI taxonomy): Eukaryota > Metazoa > Chordata > Aves > Passeriformes > Paridae > Poecile > Poecile montanus. Next base: position 1,678,760 of record CM076533.1, read on the forward strand.
GGGTGTCCCAATGAGAACTGAGAGCTCTAAGAGAGTTTTGGGGTGCCCAGGGGCTCCCCCTCACCAGGGTGATGTCTCGGGAGGCCGCGGCCGCGCTCATGTGCAGGCTGGGCTGGCGGATGGAGCTGCTGCAGTCCAGCGCCCGTGCAAACGTCCCCACAGCCCTGAGGGGGGGACATGGGGGGCTCAGTGGGGTCCCCCCAATCCCCCCGACCCCCTCCCAGCTCCCCCAGTTCCCCCCTCACCGAGCCACCACCAGGAACTGGTCGATCTGCCGGTCTGTCAGGGGGTTGTCGGGGTCCCACACCTTCATCTCCATCTTCTGCTGGTTCCGGTTGTCCGACTCACCTGAGGAGGGGTTCGGGGGGTGCTCTAAGGGTGACCCCCACATCCTGCACCCCCCGGAGCCCCCCCAGAACCCCCCAAACCTTCGGCCAGGCGCTCGGGGATCTCAGCCTGGTACTTGCAGCCCACCCTGATCTCGCCCTGGTCCGCCAGCAGCGTTTTCTGCACGGGGTCGAACACCAGCGAGTAGAAGAAGCAATCCTGTGGGGAGGGGGCACATCGGGGGGGGGCTCAGCAGGGTGGGGACACCCCCAAAATCCTCCCCCAGACCCATTTTGGGGCACACAGAGCTCACCTCCTTCTCCAGGTACTGCCCCAGGATGTCGGTCTCGTTCAGCAGCGTCACGCTGCACTTCCCCCTGCCGGCAAAAATCGGGGAGGGGGTCACCCCAAAACCTCTCCCCAAGGAGGGGGTCACCCCAAAACCTCTCCCCAAGCCCCCCCAGAGCTTTTTCCCAGCCTGTCCTGAGCCCTTTGCTGCCCCCGGTACCGGATGTGGGTGGCCGGGAGCGACTCGAACTGGCGGGACAGGAACAGCTCCCGGTGCTTGAGCTGGTGCCGCTGCTGCTCCGTCATGGGCGGCTGCTTCGACTCCTCCTCGAACTCGCCTGGGGGGCCACGGGTGGGGGGGTCACACCGGGGTGTCCCCAAAATCCAGCTGGGAGAGCCATTGTTCTCCCAAAATCCCCCTCCGGGGTTTTGGCAGCGGTTCCAGGGAAGGGGGAGGGGAGGGAGGGGGAGGGGCTGTGGGGATCCCCCCCCACCCCCACTCCAGTCTGATGGGGGGATGGGTTGGGGTTCAGCTCTTTATCCCTTCCCAAAGGGGTGCAGCTGTGACCCCCCAAAATTGACAAAATCTCCCCAAAAATCAGCCTGAGGGTGGTGGAGAGGGACAGAGCAGCTCATACCCCACCCCCCCAAATTGGGGTGCCCCTTTGGGAGGGGTCATGGACCCCCCAACCCCCCAAATTACCCCAGTAACATCAAACCACCTCTCCCCAAAATCTGGGGGGCACCCCATTGGGATGAGTGGGTCACGGACCCCCCCCAAAATTCCTGAGCTCCCAAAGCAGGAGCAGCACCAAAAAAAAATCTGCCCCCCACCCTTCTCCAAAACCCCAAAAAAAACCCCAAAAAACACCCACCCACAGGCATTGCTGCTGGCCTGGCTTTTAAGGCTGCTCCAAAAAAACCCAAAAATCCCCAAAAGCCCCCCAGAACCCCCCACTCACGGGCGTTGCTGTCGGCCAGGCTGTTGAGGCTGCTGGAGATGTCGCGCCGCCGGAACAGACAAACCACCTTGGCCTCCACATTGCCATTGGCCGTCTGGGGGTTTGGGGGGGCACAGGGGGGTCAGGGGGGGCTCCCCAAAGCTTGGGGACCCCCCCCAGGATTGGGGACCCCCCCCAGGAACGGGGGTCTCACCTTGTTGAGCTCCTCGATGCGCCGCACCAGGTAGGGGTTGCTGGAGGAGTTCTCGAAGTAAACGTAGTCTGAGATGGGGGGCAAAAATGGGGGAGCCATGAGGAGAAACACCTCCCCCTCCCCAAAAAAATCCCTCTTCTTGAATGTGTCAGGATTTCTCTTCCTTCCTCCCCAAAATATTTTGGGGGCAGGATGGCCCCCTGCTAAAAAAAATTGGGGATCCCCCTCCTCGGGTTCTCCCTCTCACCCAAGCCCCCCCCCCTTTTCCTTTTAGATTTTGGGGAGGGGGTCTCCGTATGTTCCGTGTCTCAGGAATTGGGGTCTCCCCTCATGGACCCCTAAATCCCCTCACAGGACCCTCCCCATTTCTGGGACCTCCTTTTCCTCACAGACCCCCCAAATCCCCTCAAGGACCCCCTGAACCCCCTCACGGGACCCTTTCCTTTTCGGGACTCCCCGAACCCCCTCATAAAACCCCCCTAAATCCCCTCACAGGACCCCCCCCCAATTTCCGGGACCCCCCCCAAAATCCCGCACGGGACCCCCCCCTTTCCGGGACCCCCTCATTGCCTCACAAGACGCCCCCAATGTTTCCGCGACCCCCAAATTTTCACACAAGACTCTCTCCCCCTTTCCGAGACCCCCAAATCCCCTCACAGACGCCCCCTTTCCGTTGTGGGACCCCCCCTGACTCCCCTCACGCCTCCCCCTTTCCGGGACCCCTCAGAGACTCCCCTTAACCCCTCATGGACGCCCCCCAAATCCCCTCACGGGCCTCCCCGCGCCTCACGGAACCCCCAAATCCCCTCACAGACCTCCCCCCCCCCCCGCTTTCCGGGACCCCCCAAATCCCCTCAGGGCGCCCCCGGAGCCCTGAGGGCGCCCTTGGCCGTCCCTCCCGGCCTCCCGCGCCCGCCAGCGCGCTCACCGCCGACGCGGTACATGTTGGCCGCCATGGCCGCTCGCTCGGCCGCGCTACCCCCGGGCCCGGCCCCGGCCGCGCTTCATCGCCGCTCCCGCCGCCTCCGCGCCGGCACGGCCGGTTCGGAGCCCTTCGGGCACCTCCGGAGCGGCTTCGGGCACTCCCGGACACGTTCGGCAACCTCCGGCAAAGCCTCTCGGGCACCTCCGGAGAGATTCGAGCGCTGCCGGATTCGTTCGGGCACCTCCGGCACGGGCTCGGCGCCGCCTCGGGCGCTTCCGGAGCGACCTCGGCGCTTTTCGGCCCGGCTTCGAGGAAGCCTCGGCTCGACCTCGGCTCTTTCCGGCACTCCTCGGCTCAACCTCGGCTCTTTCCGTAAAGCGCTCGCCGAGTTCCGCCAAAACCGGAAAGACCCCGGGGGCGGGGAGACGGAAGAACCCGCGGCGCTTCCGGGAAGTGGCGGCGATTCCGGCGCGGAGAAAGCGGCGGGGCCCTGCCCTGACCCCAAGGCTTTTATTGACGCCTCTCACAGTGCAGCGCGATAACCGCGGGGGGGAAGGAACGGTTTAACCGAGCCCTCGCCCGCTCTTTGGTCCCAGGAAAGGGGGAAAAGGGAAGAGGAAGCAGCGAGGAAGAGGAAGCGCGGGGGGCTCAGCCGCTGTCGCCGGGCAGCACCCGCCACTGGAACACGCTCGTGTCCTTCCCGCCCAGCGACACCAGGTGCCCGTCGTCGTGCGTGAAGCGCACGTTGGTCACGTGGCTGCCGTGCCCGCCGTACACGTGACTGGGCGCCTGAGGGGAAGGGCGGGAAACACGTGAGGGGGGCGGGGTCACGTGTGGGGTCACGTGGTCTCGCCCCCTCATCTCAAACTGAGGTCTGAGAGCTCCCCAAAACTGGGGTCTGGACCCCTCTGATCGCCCTAAATTGGGGTCTGGGACCCCCCCAGAAAAAAAACAGCCTGTGAGTGTGGAGCCCCCTGACCCCTCAATTTGGGGTTTGGACCCCCCTGATCCCCCAGACTGGGATTTGGGACCCTCCTGATCCCCCCAAATTGGAGTCTGGGGCCCCCTTGATCCTCTAATTTGGGGTCTGGACCCTCCTGATCCCCCAAATTGGAGTCTGGGACCCTCCTGATCCCCCAAATTGGAGTCTGGGACCCTCCCACACCCTCCCCTGAACCCTGCCAGGACCCCCAGAGCCCCCCGACCCCCAAATTTGGGCCTGGGACCCTCTCACACCTCCCCCAGTCCTCCCCAGGACCCCCAGAGCCTCCCGACCCCCAAATTTGGGTCTGGGACCCTCCCCAAGCCCTTCCAGGACCCCCAGAGCCCCCTGCCCACCTTGGGCCGGGCACAGGGGTACCGGAACCGCTGGACTTTGCACAACCAGGACCCCCCAAACTGGAGTCTGGGACCCCCAAATTGGGGTCTGGGACCCCCCCAAACCCTTCCAGGACCCCCGGAGCCCCCTGCCCACCTTGGGCCGGGCACAGGGGTACTGGAACAGGTGAACCTTGCAGAAGTCGTCGGCCACGGCCACCACACGCTCGTGGTGCGAGCGGCACAGGGAATTGATGTCGGTGCCGTCCGAACCGTCCGGCCACACCCCTGCGGGATCGGGGTGAGTCAGGGGGACCCCAAAACCCCCCTGCCCACCCCCCCCAGAGCCCCCAGACCCACCGAAGACGTGGAAGCCGAGCACGCAGGTGTAGGAGGCCCATTCCCGGTCCCGGCTCTCGAAGCGGTTCCGGAGCAATTTGCAGCCCCCGGCCACGTCCCCTGGAGAGCGGAGAGAGAGACCCCCCCCAAAAAAAATTTGGGGGTTTGGGGGAGGTTGTGAGAGCTCCCAGCAAAACTGGGGGTGGGGACAGTGAAACCCCTCTGAAATTTGGGTGGGGGGGGTGGTGAAAGGCACCCAAAATCCAGGAGGGGGAAGGGAAAGTGAAACCCCCTCCCCAAAAATAATCTGGGAATGGGGAGGGAAAATGAGACACATCCCCCCCCCCAAAATCCAGGGAAGGGGGGAGCAGGGAGACCCCAAAATTTGAGGGGGAGGTTCCCAGTAGGGAAAGGCAGCTCTGCCCCCCACCCAGTTCTGGAAGGGTCAGGAAGGTCCTGGAAGGGCCAGGGGGTTCCCATTGGGATCAGGAAGGTCCTGGAAGGGCCACGAGGGGTCTCAGCAGGGTCAGGGGGTTCTCACTGGGATCAGAAAGGTCCTGGCAGGGTCAGGGCTTTCCCTCCCAGCTCTGGGGGTCCCAACAGGGTCAGGATCAGTTCTGAGGGTCCTGGCAGGGTCAGGGGGTTCCCCCACAGCTCTGGGGGTCCTGGCAGGGTCAGGATCATCTCTGGCGGTCCCATCAGGATCAGAAGGGCCCCATCACCCCCCCGGGAAGCCCCCCAAGCCCCCAGACTCACAGTAGAGGATCTCATAATCCCCCGAGTTGGACATGATGAAACGGCCGTCCTTGGACCAGTCCAGGTGGGTGATGAAACTCGAGTGACCCTGGGGGTGGGGGGGGATTATTGGGGGTTCAGGACCCCCCAGAGCCCCCCCAGACCCCCCCAGACCCCCCCAGAACCCCCCCAGACCCCCCAGGCTCACCGTGCAGCGGCCGAAGCGGCTGAGCTTGCGGCCACCCTCGGCCACGCTGTAGATGTAGATGAAATTGTCGTGGGAGCCGATGGCCAGGAAGGTCCCGTCTGGAATTTGGGGGGGACACGGGGTTGGGATGGGAGGGTCCCTAAAACACTGGGGAGGGTTTGGGGGGTCCCAAACACTGGGGAGGGTTTGGGGGGGTCCCCAAACATTGGGGAGGGTTTGGGGGGTCCCAAACACTGGGGAGATCCGGGGGGGCTCCTCATGATACAGGGACAGGGTTGGGGACAGTTTGGGGACAGTTTTGGGGTCAGTTTAGGGACAGTTTTGGGGACAGTTTTGGGGTCAGTTTTGGGGACAGTTTTGGGGCCAGATTTGGGGTCAGTTTGGGTCAGTCTGGGGACAGTTTTAGGGACAGTTTTGGGGTCAGTTTGGGGCCAGTTTAGGGCCAGTTTTGGGGTCAGTTTAGGGACAGTTTTGGGGCCAGTTTGGGGCCAGTTTTGGGGTCAGTTTAGGGACAGTCTGGGGACAGTTTAGGGCCAGTTTTGGGGACACTTTGGGGTCCGAGGGGACACGCGGGGCTCACCAGGTGAGAAGCGAACCACCGAGAGCTGCTCGCTGCTGTCCGAGCCCCCGGCCAGGAGCTGCCGAGTGCCCGTGTCCAGCACCAGCCACCTGCGGGAGGGGACAGGGGATGGGGACAGGGACAGGGGACAGGGACGGGGACACAGGGATGGGGACAGGGACAGGGATGGGGACACAGGGATGGGGACAGGGACAGGGATGGGGACACAGGGATGGGGACAGGGACAGGGATGGGGACACAGGGATGGGGACAGGAATGGGGACAGGGATGGGGACATGGGGACAGGGACGGGGACACAGGGATGGGGACATGGGGACAGGGACAGGGACACAGGGATGGGGACAGGGACACACGGACAGGTGGACAGGGGGTCAGGGACATGAGTTGGGGGGACAACGGGAATTGGGGACACCAGGATGGGGAGGGGGGGAAATGGAGGAGGACACGAGGACGGGGGGGACATGGGAACCATGGTCACTGACCCCCGTGTCCCCCCAGTGTCCCCCAGTGTCCCCAGTGTCCCCCAGTGTCCCCAGTGTCCCCCCAATATCCCCAGTGTCCCCACTCACCTCCCGGTCAGCAGCCCCACAGCCACCACGTGTCCCCCGGGGTGGAAGTCAGCGCAGAGCCCGGTGTCCTGTGGGTGGGGAGGGGTCACAGGGGATGGGGAGGACGGGACAAGAGCCTCCAGCCCCAATTTCGGGGGTCCCCAGCCCCAGGCTCCAGCCAGGCTGTGACCCTGGTCCCTTCCCAGCCCTTCTGTACCCTCAAACCCCCCTAAACCCCCCCCCGAACCACCCCTAAACCCTCCAAACCCCCCCAAATCCCCCCAAACGGAGCCCCTGACCCCTCCCCAGGTCTCCCCCCCCCCAATTTGGGGAGGGGTCTCACCTCCAGCGCCAGGCTCCAGGCCAGCGCGTGCTCCCGCCCGTCCCACAGGCAGAGCTGCCGGTCGTGGCCGCAGGTGAGGAAGCGGCAGCAGCTCGGGTGCGTGGCCAGACCCCAAACCTCGTCCGTGTGACCCTGGGGAGGGGTCCGGGGAAGGGTCAGCACCTCGGGACCCCCCTCCCCAGGGACCCTCTGGGGACCCCCACTCCCCAGGGACCCTCTGGGGACCCCCACTCCCCAGGGACCCTCTGGGGACCCCCACTCCCCAGGGACCCTCTGGGGACCCCTCCCCTGCCCACCTGCACGATGGGGGTGAAGCCGGAGCTGAGCGTGCCCCGGAGCAGCGCGTTCCGGGTGGTCCCGACCAGCAGCTCCTCCCCGGGACCCTCAGCGATCGTCCGCACGGCCCCCAGGCTCTCCGGGAGCTGTGAGACCCCAAAATGAACCCCAAATACCCCGAGAGAGACCCCCAGGCTCTCCGGGAGCTGTGAGACCCCCGAAATAAACCCCAAATACCCCGAGAGAGACCCCCGGGAGCTGTGAGACCCCCGAAATAATCCCCAAATACCCCGAGAGAGACCCCCAGGCTCTCCGGGAGCTGTGACACCCCCAAAATGAACCCCAAATACCCCGAGAGAGACCCCCAGGCTCTCCGGGACCCCAAAAAACCCCAAATACCCCGAGAGAGACCCCCGGGAGCTGCGGGACCCCCAAAATGAACCCCAAATACCCTGAGAGGGACCCCCGGGAGCTGTGGGACCCCCAAAATGAACCCCAAATACCCCGAGAGGGACCCCCAGGCTCTCTGGGAGCTGTGGGACCCCCGAAATAAACCCCAAATACCCCAAGAGAGACCCCCGGGAGCTGCAGAACCCCCAAAATAAACCCCAAATACCTCATCAGAACCCCCCAAAGGACTCAGGGGACTGGAGGACCCCCCAAAAAAACTCCATTAAAACTCCATGAGGTGCTCAGGGGAGCTGGGGGACCCCAAAAACCCCCAAATTCCCCCCCAGAATCCTGCAGCCCTTTGGGATTCAGGATCCAGGGAGGATTTTGGGGTTGCCCTGGCAGGATTTGGGAGAGTTTTGGGGTACCCAGGCGGTTTTTGGGAGATCTTTGGGGCACCAAGGGAGATTTTTGGATACTCAGGGCAATTTTTGAGGCGCTAAAGGAGATTTTTGGGGTATCCAGAGTGGGGTTTGAGGCACCAAGGGAGATTTTTGGCTACCCAGGGCAATTTTTGAGGAAATAAAGCAGATTTTTGGTGTATCCAGAGCAGGTTTTGGGGCACTAAAAAGAGATTTTTGGCTACTCGGGGCTGTTTTTTAAGGAGTTTTTTAGGGCTGTTTTTTGGGGCTCTAAGGGAGGTTTTTGGGGCACCGAGGGAGGTTTTTTTTGAGGGGTTTTTTGCCCACCTCGACCTCGTGCAGCAGCTGCAGGGTGGGGCTCCAGCTGAGCACCCTGCGGTCCTTCCCTCCCCCGCTCAGCACGGTCCCGTCGCGGCGGCGGCAGAGCGCGAACACGCTGCCCTCGTGGGCACGGGTCTGCTGCCCGATCTGGTACATCTCTGGGGGGACAAAAACACCCCAAAAACATCCCAAAAATATCCTAAAAACATCCCCCAAAACACCCCAAAAACATCCCAAAAATATCCTAAAAACATCCCAGAAACATCCCCCAAAACACCCCAAAAACATCCCAAAAATATCCTAAAAACATCCCCCAAAACACCCCAAAAACATCCCAAAAATATCCTAAAAACAGCCCCAAAACCATCCCAAAAATATCCTAAAAACACCCCCAAAAACATCCCCCAAAACACCCTAAAAACATCCCAAAAATATCCTAAAACCAGCCCCAAAAATATCCTAAAAACAGCCAAAAAACAGCCCCAAACCCCATGAACACGCTGCCCTCGTGGGCATGGGTCTGCTGCCCGATCTGGTACATCTCTGGGGGGACAAAAACACCCCAAAAACATCCCAAAAATATCCTAAAAACACCCCAAAACACCCCAAAAACATCCCAAAAATATCCTAAAAACATCCCAAAAACATCCCCCAAAACACCCCAAAAACATCCCAAAAATATCCTAAAAACACCCCCAAAAACATCCCCCAAAACACCCTAAAAACATCCCAAAAATATCCTAAAACCAGCCCCAAAAATATCCTAAAAACAGCCAAAAAACAGCCCCAAACCCCATGAACACGCTGCCCTCGTGGGCACGGGTCTGCTGCCCGATCTGGTACATCTCTGGGGGGACAAAAACACCCCCAAAACATCCCAAAAATATCCTAAAAACACCCCAAAAACGTCCCAGAAACATCCCCCAAAACACCCCAAAAACACCCCAGAAACATTCCAAAAATATCCTAAAAACAGCCCTAAATCCCCCCCAAATCCCCCCCAAACCACCCCAAACCCCACCTTTTCCCCCCTTTCCCGGGGTGGGGGTCCAGGTGAGGATGTTCCCCTCCAAAAATCTACCCCAAACCCCCTAAAACCACCCCAAATCCCCCAAACCCCCCCAAATTCCCCCCAAGCCACCCCAAATCCCCCCCCCAAACCCCACACCCCCCCCTCCAAATCCCACAAATCCCCCCCAAACCCCAAAAATCCCCCCCAACCCCACCTTTTCCCCCCTTTCCCGGTGTCAGTGTCCAGGTGAGGATGTTCCCCTCCAAAAACCCCACCCAAACCCCCCTAAAACCACCCCAAATCTCCCCCCAAAAACCCCCCAAACCCCCCAAATCCCACCCCAAGTGCCCCAAACCCCAAAAATCCCCCAATCCCACCTTTTCCCCCCCTTTCCCGGGGTGGGGGACCAGGTGAGGATGTTCCCCTCCAAAAATCTACCCCATATCCCACCCAAACCCCCCTAAAACCACCCCAAACCCCCCCAAATCCCACAAATCTCCCACCAAATCCCCCCAAAACCCCCAAAATCCCCCCCAACCCCAAAAATCCCCCCAACCCCACCTTTTCCCCCCTTTCCCGGGGTGGGGGGGCCAGGTGAGGATGTTCCCCTCCAAAAACCCCACCCAAACCCCCCCAAATCTCCCCTCAAAGCCTCCAAACCCCACCCAAATCTCCCCCCAAACCCCACCAAATCCCCCCCAAACCCCAAAAATCCCCCCCAACCCCACCTTTTCCCCCCTTTCCCGGGGTGGGGGTCCAGGTGAGGATGTTCCCCTCCGAATCCCCGGTCAGCACCGCCCCGGCCGAGTCGAAGATGAAGCACTGGATGAACTTTGGCTTCTTGTACTTCTACAAGAAACAAACCCCAAAAAAAAAAAAAACCCTCAGAGACCCCCCAAAAAAAACCCCAAACCGGGCTGGGGACCCCCAAAACTCACCCCAAAAATCCCCTGTTTCTTGGTGAGGGCGCTGCCGCTCCAGGTCCAGAAATAAACGTGGGATTTGCCGCTGCTGATGATGCTGCCGCTGTCCCGGGGGTTGAACTCCACCGTCAGCACCGACTCGTTGGTGCTCTGCGGGATTTGGGGGGATTTGGGGGGATTTGGGGGGGGTTTGGGGTGGGATTTGGGGGGATTTGGGGGGATTTGAGGGGTTTTGGGAGGTTTGGGGTGGGATTTGGGGGGGTTTTGGGGTATGATTTGGGGGGTTTGGGGGGTTTACGGGGGTTTTGGGGTGGGATTTTGGGGTTTTTTGGGGGGGGATTTGGGGGTTTTGGGGTGGGATTTTGGGGTTTTTTTTGGGAGATTTGGGGGGATTTTGGGGGGTTTGGGGTGGGATTTGGGGAATTTTGAGGAGTTTAGGGTGGGATTTGGGGGGTTTTGAGGGGGTTTGGGGGATTTGGGGGAGGATTTGAGGTGGGATTTGGGGGGGGTTTTGGGAGGGTTTTTTGGGGGGGTTTGGGGGAATTGGGGGGTTTGAGGGGTTTGGGAGGTTTGGGGAGGGTTTTTTTGGGGGGTTTTGAGGGGATTTGGGGGGATTTGGGGGTTTTGAGGGGGTTTGGGGAGGGTTTTTTGGGGGGTTTTGAGGGGATTTGGGGGGGATTTGGGGGTTTTGGGGGGGATTTGGGGGGGTTTTGGGAGGGTTTTTTGGGGGGGTTTGAGGGGTTTGGGAGGGTTTTGGGGTGGGGTTTTGGGGGGGGATTTGGGGGGGTTTGGGGGGCTTGGGAGGTTTGGGGTGGGATTTGGGGGGATTTGGGGGTTTTGGGGTGGGATTTAGGGGGTTTGGGGTTTTTTTTGGGGGGTTTGGGGAGTTTTGGGGGGATTGGGGGGTTTTGGGGGGACTTAGGGGGATTGGGGGGGTTTGGGGTGGGATTTGGGGTAGGATTTGGAGAGTTTGGGGGATTTTGAGGGGGTTTGGGGTGGGATTTAGGGAGCTTGGGGGGTTTGGGGCTGTTTGTGGGGTGGGTTTTGGGGATTTGGGGTGAGATTTGAGTTGGGATTTGGGGAGTTTGGGGCAGTTTGAAGGATTTGGGGTGGTTTTGAGGTGGGATTTGGGGAGTTTGAGGGATTTGGGAGTGGTTTTGGGGTGGGTTTTGGGGATTTGGGGCGTTTGGGACAGTTTGAAGGGGGTTTGGGGTGGTTTTAGGGGTGGGCTTGCAGGATTTGAGCTGGTTTGAAGTTTTTGGGGTGGCTTTTGGGGTGGATTTGATGTTTCTAGGGGCCGGTTTGGGGTTTTTGGGGTGGGCTTTTGGGGTTTTTGGGGTGAATTTGGGGGTCCCACCTTGACCTCAGCCTGTTTGGTGCCACGGGCACAGTCCCACACCGACATCATGTGCTCGTTGGAGTCATCAACCACACACAGGAAAGCGCCCTGGTCCTGGGGACCCCAAAAAAAAAACCCCAAATCCCCCCATCAGCACCCCCCAAAATCCCAAATCCCCCCCTCCAGTCTTTTCTGGGGGAGGCTTTGGGGTCCCAGGGTTTTTTTTCAGGGGTTTTGGGGAGTTCGGAGTTCCCAAGAGTTTTTTTGGGGGGTTTTAGTGTGGTTTTGGGGTGGTTTTGGGGTGGGTTCCTTTGGTGTTTCGGGGTCCCAGAGTTTTGGGGTGGGTTTTGGGATCCCAAAGGGGTTTTTTGGGGGTTTCTGGGGTATTTTGGGGTGCTCCAGGGTATTTTGGGGTGGTTTTAGGGTGGTTTTGGGGTTGGGTTTTGGGATCCCAGGGTTTTTTGGGGGTGTTTTGGGGTATTTTGGGGGGGTTGGGGTATTTGGGGGGGGTTGGGGGTGTTTAGGGGTATTTAGGGGTATTTAGGGGGTATTTTGGGGTGTTCCAGGGTGTTTTGGGGGTATTTTGGGGTATTTTGGGGTATTTAGGGGGTATTTTGGGGTGTTCCAGGGTGTTTTGGGGGGGTTTTGGGGGGTTTTTGGGGCTCTCACGGCCGTGGAGAAGGCGAGCGAGCCCACGCCGCGCTCGAAGGAGCCGAGGCCGATCTGCTGCAGGGTCTGGAGCGTGGCCGAGTCCCAGATGTGCACGATGGGCTGCAGGGGCTGGGGGGATTGGGGGGATTTGGGGGAATTTGGGGGGATTTTGGGGGGTTTTGGGGGGATTTTGGGAGATTTGGAGGGATTTTGGGGGATTTTGGGGGGATTTTAGGGGATTTTGGGGGGATTTTGGGGGATTTTGGGGGGGATTTTGGGGGTTCACATCATGGGGGAGGGGATCCCATTTGCTGCTTGTCCTTTTTGGGGTCACTGGGGGGTCCCATCCCACCCTGTCCTTGTCACCTTTGGGGTCCCAGGGGGTCCCAAGAGGTTTTGGGGGGTTCCATCCCACCCTGTTCCTGTCCCCGAGGGTGTCCCAAAGGTCCCCAAAGTGTCCCAAGGGTCCCAGGGGTGTCCCGAGGGTCCCAGGGGTGTCCCAAAGGTCCCTGAGGTGTCCCAAAGGTCCCAGGAATGTCCCAGGGGGTCCCAGGGGTGTCCCAAAGGTCCCCAAGGTGTCCTCAAGGGTCCCAAGGGTGTCCCAGGGGTGTCCCAAAGGTTCCAGAGGTGTCCCCAAGGTGTCCCCAAGGTGTCCCAAGGGTCCCAGGGGGTCCCCAAGGTGTCCCAAAGGTTCCAGGGGTGTCCCCAGGGGGTCCCAGGAATGTTCCCAGGGTGTCCCCACAGTGTCCCAAGGGTCCCAGGGGTGTCCCCGAGGTGTCCAAAGGGTGCCAGGGGTGTCCCAAAGGTCCCAGGGGTGTCCCCAAGGTGTCCCTGAGGTGTCCCCAAGGTCCCTGAGGTGTCCCCAAGGTCCCCGAGGTGTCCCCAAGGTGTCCCTGAGGTGTCCCAAAGGTCCCAGGGGGTCCCCAAGGTGTCCCCAAGGTGTCCCCGAGGTGTCCCAAAGGTCCCAGGGGGTCCCCAAGGTGTCCCCAAGGTGTCCCCAAGGTGCCCAAGGGTCCCAGGGGTGTCCCCAAGGTGTCCCCGAGGTGTCCCCACCTTCCCGTCCTTGTCCACTCCGGCCGCCTGTCCCGTGGCCACGCGGAGCCGGTCGGGGTGCACGGCCAGGCTGGGGGGAAACGGGGGGACCCCGGGTTGGGGGCGCCCGGCCGGGGGCTCCCAGGGGCTCCCCCCAATTTTGGGGGATTTTTTTTCGGATTTGATGTTATTTTAGGGTGATTTTGGGTTATTTTGGGTTATTTTGGGGTGATTTAGGGGTTTTTTTTGGCTCTCTCACCACCTGACGCAGTCGCTGTGGCGCAGGTAGGGGCTGGTTCAGGGGTACAGGGGTGGGATATGGGGCACAGGGGTGTTTCCAATGGGGTTTTTTTGGGATTTGATGTTATTTTAGGGTGATTTTGGGTTATTTTGGGTTATTTTGGGATGATTTAGGGGTTTTTTGGGTTCTCTCACCACCTGATGCAGTCGCTGTGGCGCAGGCAGGGGCTGGTTCAGGGGTACAGGGGAGCACAGAGGTGTTTCCAATGGGGTTTTTTTGGGATTTGAGGTTATTTTGAGGTGATTTTGGGTTATTTTAGGGTTATTTTGGGGTGATTTAGGGGTTTTTTGGGTTCCCTCACCACCTGACGCAGTCGCTGTGGCGCAGGCAGGGGCTGGTTGGGGTGCACAGGGATGGGATGGGGAGCACAGGGATGTTTCCAATGGGGTTTTTTTGGGATTTGATGTTATTTTAGGGTTATTTTGGGGTGATTTAGGGGTTTTTTGGGTTCCCTCACCACCTGACGCAGTCGCTGTGGCGCAGGTAGTGGCGCTGGCGCCGCGCCGGCAGCTGCAGCAGCACCACCACGCAGGCGATGAAATAAACGAGCTCCCCCGAGCCCAGAACGTGGAGATTGGAGCGCGAGTCCCGGCCCCGGTAACCGTAACTGGGCAGCGTCAAGGCAAACTGGGAGCACTGGGAGACAACTGGGGGCACTGGGAGACAGACTGGGAGCACTGGGAGACAAACTGGGGGCACTGGGAGGCAAACTGGGGGCACTGGGAGACAACTGGGGGCACTGGGAGACAAACTGGGGGCACTGGGAGACAAACTGGGGGCACTGGGAGACAGACTGGGAGCACTGGGAGACAGACTGGGAGCACTGGGAGACAAACTGGGGGCACTGGGAGACAACTGGGGGCACTGGAACACAAACTGGGAGCACTGGGGGCCACACTGGGAGTGCTGGGAGACAACTGGGAGCACTGGGAGACAAACTGGGAGAGCTGGGAGACAAACTGGGAGAGCTGGGAGCCAAACTGGGAGCACTGGGAGCCAAACTGGGAGCACTGGGAACCAACTGGGAGCACTGGGGGCCACACTGGGAGTGCTGGGAGACAACTGGGAGCACTGGGAGACAGACTGGGAGCACTGGGAGACAGACTGGGAGAGCTGGGACACAAACTGGGAGAGCTGAGAGACAAACTGGGGGCACTGGGAGCACTGGGGGCCACACTGGGGACACTGGGAAACAAACTGGGGGCACTGGGAACTAACTGGGAGAGCTGGGAGCCAAACTGGGAGCGCTGGGAGCCAAACTGGGAATTTCAGGCCTTTTCCCAGGATTTCTGGGATTTCCCCCAGAGGCTTTCAGGGATTTCCCTCCCCAGGGGGATTTTTGGGATCCCTCCAGGAAATTTGGGATTTTAGGGATTCCCCTGGTGATTTTTAGGGATTTCCCTGACTATTTTTAGGGATTTCCCAGGTGATTTGTAGGGATTTCCCTGGTGATTTTTAGGGATTTCCCTGGTGATTTTTAGGGATTTCCCTGGTGATTTTTTAGGTGATTTTTAGGGATTTCCCTGGTGATTTTTAGGGATTCCCTTGGTGATTTTTTAGGTGAGTTTTAGGGATTTTCCCTGGTGATTTTTTAGGTGATTTTTTAGGGATTTCCCTGTCGATTCCAGGAGTTTTTCCTGGTGGATTTTTGGGGATTTTGGGGATATTTGGGATATTTTGGGCTGAGGATACACCCAGTCGAGCTGGAGGCGCTCCGGGGGCAGCTCGGCGCGCACGGGGCCCAGCCCCGAGGGCACGTACATGGTGATGGGGCGGCCCCGCAGGAACATCTTCACCGACACCCCCTCTGTGGGGGGCCCGGGGGGTCACCCCAAAAACCCCCCAGAACCCCCCCGGCCCGGCCCGGCCCCCCACGAGCCTCACCCAGGTTGTAATTCCCACGGCGAGAGCCTGGAAAAGGGGAAAAGGGGGAAAAATGGGGGAAAAAGGGGGAAAAAAAGGGGGGAAAAAGGGGGAAAAAAAGGGGGGAAAATGGGGGAAAAATTGGGAAAAATGGGGGAAAAAAGGGGGGGGAAATGGGGGAAAAAATGGGAAAAATGGGGGGAAAAAAAGGGGGGAAAATGGGAAAAATGGGGGGAAAAAAAGGGGGGAAAATGGGAAAAATGGGGGAAAAAAAGGGGAGAAAATGGGGGAAAAGGGGAAAAAAAGGGGAAAAAATGGGGGAAAAAAAGGGGGGAAAATGGGAAAAATGGGGGAAAAAATGGGGGGAAAAGGGGGGGGAAAATGGGGGAAAAAATGGGAAAAATGGGGGGAAAAAAGGGGGGAAAATGGGAAAAATGGGGGAAAAAAGGGAGTTATGGCTTCAAAATGAGCGGCCTGAACCCCACAAAATGAACCCCAAAAACCTCAAAATGAAGCCATTGAACCCTCAAAATGAATCCCCAGAATGAGCCCCAAAAACCCCAAAATCCATCCCTGAAATGAGTCCCAGAATCCCAAAATAAATCCTCAAAATGAACCCCAGAAACCCCAAAATGAAGCCATTGAATGCTCAAAATGAACCCTCAAAATGAGCCCAAAAAACCCCAAAATCAATCCCCGAAATGAGTCCCAGAAACCCCAAAATGAACCCCCAGAATGAGCCCCAAAAACCCCAAAATCCATCCCTGAAATGAGCCCCAGAAACCCCAAAATGAACCCCCAGAATGAGCCCCAAAAACCCCAAAATCCATCCCTGAAATGAGCCCCAGAAACCCCAAAATGAACCCCCAGAATGAGCCCCAAAAACCCCAAAATCCATCCCTGAAATGAGCCCCAGAAACCCCAAAATGAACCCCCAGAGTGAGCCCCAAAAACCCCAAAATCCATCCCTGAAATGAGCCCCAGAAACCCCAAAATGAACCCATTGAATCCCCAAAATCGATCCCCAAAATGAATCCCAGAAACCCCAAAATGAACCCCCAAAATGAGCCCCAAAAACCCCAAAATCCATCCCTGAAATGAGCCCCAGAAACCCCAAAATCCCCAAAATCAAACCTCAAAATGAACCCCAGAACCCACAAAACAAATCCCAAAAACGAAACCGATGAACCCCCAAAACGAGCCCAAAAAACCAACCCCAAAAACCCCAAAATAAAACCTCTGAACCCTCAAAAAAACCCCAGGGAACCCCCAAATTGAACTCCCTGAACCCCAAATTCCCCCCCTGAACCCCCCAAATTTTCCCCGTCCCCCACCTGGGCTCAAGGTCGGCTCCTTCGGGCGGCTGCGGGAGAGGAGTCGGAGATTTGGGGGGATTTGAGGGGATTTGGAAAATTTGGGGAATTTGGGGGGATTTGGGGGGATTTGGGGGGGATTTGGGGGAATTTGGGGGGTTCAGAGGGTTTGGAGGTAAAGGGGGGTAAATTTGGGGTGAAGAAGGGGGTTCGAGGGGAACTTTGGGGGGGATTTGGGGGAGTTGTGGGTGGGATTTGGGGTCTGGGGGAGTCACAGGGATTTTGGGGGATATTTTGGGGTTTTTGGGGTCCCACCTCTTGGGGCTCCCCTGCAGCAGCTTGGTTGGGGATTTGGGGGGGATTGGGGTGGGATTTGGGGGGTTGTGGATGGAATTTGGGATCCGGGGTGTTCACAGAGATTTTGGGGGATATTTTGGGGGATACTTTGGGGGGTATTTTGGGGTTTTTGGGGTCCCACCTCTCGGGGCTCCCCTGCAGCAGCTTGGTTGGGGATTTGGGGGGGATTGGGGTGGGATTTGGGGGGTTGTGGATGGAATTTGGGATCCGGGGTGTTCACAGGGATTTGGGGGGATATTTTGGGGGGTATTTTGGGGTTTTTGGGGGATATTTTGGGGTCCCACCTCTCGGGGCTCCCCTGCAGCAGGTTCGCTGATGACGCCGCTTTGCGGCTCAGGCGCTGCCGGGGGCTGGGGGGGCCCGAGGAGGAGCTGTGGCGGCGCAGCCTGGGGGGGTCCGGGGGGGTCCGGGGGGGTTTTGGGGGGTCCGGGAGGGGTTTGGGGGTCCAGGGGATTTGGGGGGAATTTTGGGGGGTTCAGGGGATAAAAGGGTTTGGGGGGAATGGGGGGGGAATGAGGAAATTTGGGGTTCGGGGGGATTTGGAGAAGGGGGGAGGGTTTGGGGGGATTTGGGGGGTCCGGGGGGGGCACAGGGGATGGGGGATGGGGGGGACACCGTCAGTGAAGGGGAGACACCCCCGACCCCCCCCAGCCCCCCCAAAACCCCCCCAAACCCCCCCAGCCCCCTCCCCCATGACGCCCCCTCCCCACCGCCCCAATTTCCCACGGGGGGGTCCTGGGGAGGGTCAGGGGGGGCTGGGGGGGGTTTGGGGGGTCCCGGGGGGTTCTGGGGGGGTTCATGGGGAACTTTTGGGGGTCTCAGGGGTCCCTCCCGGCCATCCCAGCCCCCCTCCCCACCCCTCCAGCCCCCTCCCCCAATTTGGGGGTGCCCCCCCCCTCCTCACAGCTCTTTGCGGGGTCCCCGCGGGGCCGGGCTGGGGGGCGCCGGGGGGGTCTCGGGGCTCGGGGGGGGCTCCGGGGACCCCGGGGCGGGGGGGACACGGGGGGGACCCCCGGCGGGGGCGGCTCCAGGGGGGCCCCGCCGGTCCCGGGGGGCTCCTGGGGGGGGCTCGGGGGGCGCGGGGGGGGCTCCTCCGTCTGTGTCCCCACGCTGATGCTCCGGGGGGGCTCCGGGGGGGGCTCCGGGGGGGCTCCGGTGGGGGCTGGGGGAGGGGGGGGACAGGGGTCAGGACCCCAAAAAGCCCCCCCGGCACCCTGAGACCCCCCCCAGGAGCCCGAGCTGGGGGTGCAGGGAAGGAACCGGGACCCCAAAAAGGGTGGGGGACCCCCAGATGGAGACCCCAGCCCCATTTGGGGGGGGTCCCAGGGTCCTTGGGGGGGGGGGTCCCGGCGCTCACCGAGCCCCCCGGCGTGGGGGGGGAGGGGGTCGCAGCCCCCCAAACTCTGCGGGGGTTCCCCCAACTTTTATTTGGGGGGGGTTTCCAGCCCCCACCGCGGTGTCCCCCAGCCCCGTGCGGGGGTCCCGCAGCCCCCCCGGGGGGGTCCCCGCTCTCACCGAGCCCCCCGGGGGGGTCGCAGCCCCCCAACCTGCGCAGGGTCTCCCCCAGCGCCGCCTTGACCAGCGCCAGCTCCTGCTCCACCCTCCGCAGCCGCAGCTCCAGAGCCCCCGGGGGGGGCCCGGCCTCGCCGGGGGGGGGGTCCCAGCTCACCTGGGGGGGGGGGGAGGGGGGGGGGGCAGGGTCACCTGGGGGGGGGCACGGGGCGGTCTGGGCACTGGGGGGGGCACCCGGACATTGGGGGGACCCCCGCGTGTTCCCCACCCCCGGGAACCCCCCGGACACTCTGGGACCCCCCCGTGTCCCCCCCCCCCCCCAAATGTGACCCGCGACCCCCCCCCCGGTCACCCTCGCCCCCCCCCCCCCCGGATCTCAGCAGCGCCCCTCCCCCCCCCCCCGTGAAACTCGGGGACCCCCCCCGTGCCCCCCCGCCCCCAACACCGGGACCCCCCCTTTCTGTGTCCCCCCCCGGGACCCCCCCGGGTCACCCCCCCCCAACCCCCGGGGACCCCCCCGGGTCACCCCCGCGGCCTTTGGGGACCCCCGGTGTCCCCCCCCGTGCCCCCCCCCGTGTCCCCACGTGTCCCGCCCCCCCCTTCCCCGCCCCATTCCCGGCTCCGCCCCCGCCCCGGCCCGGGGGGGGGTCCCGGGAGGGTCCCGGGGGGGGGTCCCGGGGTTGGGGGGGAGCCCCGGGGGTCCCCCCCGCCCCCCCCCCGGGGGTCTCACCGCGCTCCGGGGGGGGCTCCATGGCCGGGCCCGCGGCCGCTCCGACACCGCCCCAGGAAGCGCGGCCGAGTCACTTCCCCCGGCGGGGGGGGGCGGCCCGGGGGGGCCCCGGGACACCCCAAAATGTGGGGGGACCCCCCAGGGGGGCGGGAAGCCCCGGGGAACCCCCAAAATCCGGGTCGGGGGGGGTGGGGAGGGGAAGAAGAGCAGCCCCCCCCTCCCCAAAACAGCCGGGACACCCCAAAATCGGACCCGTCTGGGGACCCCTCCCCGAAATGAGGGGGGGGCTGTGACCCCTCCCCAAATAAATTGGGGGGGAGGGGCTCGGCTGATCCCCCGAAACTCCCGCGGGACCCCCTCCCCAAAATCCCACCGGGGTCCTCAGTGCTCCCTCCCCCCAAAATCGGGGTCTGGGTGACCCCCGACCCCCCCCCACACCCGTGCTGGGGTTCCCCAAAATTCAGGGTGACCCCCCCCCCCAAATCGAGACCCCCCCCCAAAACACAGACGAGGCTGAGGAGGGAGCGTTTATTGCAGGGAGGGGATCGGGGGAGGGGTCCCCCCAAAAAACGGGGGGGTCCTGGCGATAAATAAAGGTCTGGGGGTGGTCCCGGAGGCCGGGGGGTCCCGGGGGGGTCCCGGGGGGTCCCGGGGGGGTCCCGGGGCCCCCCTAAACCTCAATATCGGGGTCGGAGCCCCGGCCCTGGCGCTGCAGCTGCTCCTCCTGGCGCAGCTTCGGCTTCTCGGTGCGCGTGTGCCACACCAGCACCTGTGCCCGAAAAGCGCCCCCAAATCAGCCCCGAATCGCCCCAAAAATCATCCTGAAATCACCCCCACATCATCCCCCGGGCCACAACAGCGCCTGCAGCCGAAAACCAGCCCGAGAATCACCCCAAAAATCATCCTGAAATCACCTCAAGAATCAGCCCCGAACCGCCCCGATTGCCGCACCGGCACCCGCGCCCCGGAACCGCGACAAAATCACCCCAAAAACACCCCCGAAACACCCCAAAATCACCCCGAAATCACCAAGGGATCATTCTGTGCTCCACACCAGCACCTGCACCCCAAAATCTGCCCCAAATTACCCCAAAATCAGCCCAAATCCCCCCCCAGCCCTCACCTGGGTGCAGCCCGCGGCGCCTCCCGGGCGGGGGTCTCCAGCCCCCAAAATCCCCCCAAAATTCCCCCAAATTCCTCCTCAGGACACCCCGAACCCCCTCCAGGACCCCATGAACCCCCTCCAGATCCCTTTGGGACTCCCTGAGGGACCCCAAAACCCCCCCAAAACCCCCCAAACCCCCACCCGGGTGCAGTCATCGGCCCGTGGCTCCAGCTGGGCAGGGGTCACCAGCCCCCAAACCCCCCAGGACACCCCAAACCCCCCCCCAAACCCCCCCAGGACACCCTAAACCCCCACAAATCCCCCCAGAACACCCCCAGACCCCCCCAAAACACCCCAAAACCCCCCAGGACACCCCCAATCCCCACCTGGGTGCAGTTATCTGCCCGTGGCTCCAGCTGGGCGGGGGTCACCAGCCCCCAGACCCCCCCAGGACACCCCAAATCCTCCCCAAAACACCCCCAAACCCCCCCAGGACACCCCCAGAGCCCCCCAAATCTCCCCCAGACCCCCCAAATCCCCACCTGGGTGCAGTTATCGGCCCATGGCTCCAGCTGGGCGGGGGTCACCAACCCCCAGACCCCCCCAAACCCCCCCAGACACCCCAAACCCCCCCCAAATCTCCCCCAATCCCCACCTGGGTGCAGTTATCGGCCCGTGGCTCCAGCTGGGCAGGGGTCACCAGCCCCCAAACCCCCCCAGACACCCCAAATCCCCCCCCAAACCCCCTCAAACCCCCCTAGGACACCCCAAATCCCCCCCAGACCCCCCCAAACCCCCACCTGGGTGCAGTTATCGGCCCGTGGCTCCAGCTGGGCGGGGGTCACCAGCCCCCCCAGGAAGGAGCTCTCCAGGAATCCCCTCTCGGCGCGGGGGTCGAATCGGGCTCGGGGGTGGGCGAGCAGCAGCCGCAGCCCCACAGCGAACCCGGCCATGTCCAGGGGGAAGGGGCGCTCCGGCCTCCAGCCCGTGTGGAACCCCACAACGCGACCCCCCGAAACCAGCGGCCGCTCCAGGCGCAGACCCCCCACCAGCCCCACCGGCCACACCGACACGCCGCGGGTGCTGCGCATCTGGGGACGGGAAAAACAGGATTTATAGGGGATTTATAATGGAATTCTTGGGGATTTATAGGGGATTTATGGGGGAATTATTGGGGGTTTATAGGGGATTTATTAGGGATTTATTGGGGATTTATTGGAGCAGACCCCCCACCAGCCCCACCGGCCACACCGACACGCCGCGGGTGCTGCGCATCTGGGGACGGGAAAAAACGGGGTTTATAGGGGATTTATAATGGAATTCTTGGGGATTTATAGGGGATTTATGGGGGAATTATTGGGGATTTATTGGGGTTTATAGGGGATTTATTTGGGGATTTATAGGGGATTTATTTGGGGTTTATAGGGGAATTCCAGCCCCACCGGCCACACCGACACGCCGCGGGTGCTGCGCATCTGGGGACGGGAAAAAATGGGGTTTGTAAGGGGTTTATAGGGGAATTATTGGGGATTTATAGGGATTCTTTTGGGGATTTATTGGGGGTTTATAGGGGATTTATGGGGGAATTATTGGGGATTTATAGGGGATTTATAAGGGATTTATTTGGGGTTTATTTGGGGTTTATAGGGGATTTATTTGGGGATTTATAAGGGATTTATAGGGGATTTATGGGGGAATTATTGGGGATTTATTGGGGATTTATTAGGGATTTATGGGGGAATTATTGGGGATTTATAGGGGATTTATTCGGGGTTTATAGGGGATTTATTTGGGGGTTTATTGGGGATTTATTTGGGGGTTTATTGGGGATTTATTTGGGGATTTATTGGGGGTTTATAGGGGATTTATAGGGGAATTATTTGGGGTTTTTAGGGGATTTATAGGGGATTTATAGGGGATTTATAGGGGATTTATTGGGGATTTATTTGGGATTTATAGGGGATTTATTAGAGATTTATAGGGGATTTATAGGGGAATTATTAGAGATTTATAAGGGATTTGTAGGGGATTTATTGGGGATTTATAAGGGATTTATTGGAGGCTTATAGAGGATTTATTGGAGATTTATAGGGGGTTTATAGGGGGATTCCAGCCCCACCAGCCCCACCGGCCACACCGACACGCCGCGGGTGCTGCGCAGCTGGGGACGGGAAAAAACGGGGTTTGTAGGGGGATTAATAGAGGATTTATGGGGGAATTATTGGGGGTTTATTGGGGATTTATTGGGGATTTATAGGGGAATTATTGGGGATTTATGGGGGATTTATTAGGGATTTATGGGGGAATTATTGGGGATTTATTGGGGATTTATTTGGGGTTTATAGGGGAATTATGGGGGAATTATTGGGGATTTATTTGGGGATTTATTGGGGGTTTATAGGGGATTTATAGGGGATTTATTGGGGGTTTATAGGGGATTTATGGGGGATTTATAGGGGATTTATAGGGGATTTATTTGGGGTTTATAGGGGAATTATTAGGGATTTATAGGGGATTTATAAGGGATTTATTTGGGATTTATTCAGGGTTTATAGGGGATTTACAGGGGAATTATTGGGGATTTATTGGGGGTTTATAGGGGATTTATAGGGGAATTATTTGGGGTTTATAGGGGATTTATTGGAGATTTATAGAGGATTTATTGGGGATTTTTTTGGGGTTTATTGGCTGAGTTTAAGTTGACTTTAGGTCGAGTTTAGGATGGCTCAGGGTGGCTCATCGTGGCTGGGGTGAACTGCGGTTTTTCCAGGTCGGTTTCTTTTGAGGATTTTGGAGGTTTTTTTGGTGGATTTCGGGTTTTTTTTGGGGGGATTTTGGGTTTTTTTGAGCATTTCCAGCCCCTCACCTCCTCGAAGAGCCACAGGCTGTAGATGTTGAGGGGAATTTGAACGATTTTGGGGGGATTTGTGTGACTTTAGGGCAGCTCATCGAGGCTGGGGTGAATTGTGGTTTTTCCAGGTCTGTTTTTTTGGTGGATTTGGGTTTTTTTGGGGGGATTTTGGGTTTTTTTTGAGCATTTCCAGCCCCTCACCTCCTCGAAGAGCTGCAGGCTGAGGGGGATTTGAGTGATTTTGGGGGGATTTGGCTGAGTTTAGGGCAACTCATTGTGGCTGGGGTGAATTGGGGTTTTTCCAGGTCAGTTTTTTTGGTGGATTTGGGGTTTTTTGGGGGGATTTTGGGTTTTTTTCAGCATTTCCAGCCCCTCACCTCCTCAAAGAGCTGCAGGCTGAGGGGGATTTGAACGATTTTGGGGGGATTTGGCTGAGTTTAGGGTGGCTCACCGAGGCTGGGGTGAATTGTGTTTTTTCCAGGTTGGTTTCTTTTGAGGATTTTGGAGTTTTTTTGGTGGATTTTGGGGTTTTTTTGGGGGATTTTGGGTTTTTTTGAGCATTTCCAGCCCCTCACCTCCTCGAAGAGTCACAGGCTGTAGGTGTTGAGGGGAATTTGAATGATTTTGGGGGGATTTGGGTGACTTTAGGGCAGCTCATTGTGGCTGGGGTGAATTGTGGTTTTTCCAGGTCAGTTTTTTTGGTGGATTTGGGGGTTTTTTTGGTGGATTTTGGGGTTTTTTGAGCATTTCCAGCCCCTCACCTCCTCGAAGAGCTGCAGGCTGAGGGGGATTTGAGTGATTTTGGGGGGATTTGGCTGAGTTTAGGGCAGCTCATCAAGGCTGGGGTGAATTGAGGTTTTTCCAGGTCGGTTTTTTTTGGTGGATTTTGGGTTTTTTTGGGGGATTTTGGGTTTTTTTGAGCATTCCCAGCCCCTCACCTCCTCGAAGAGCTGCAGGCTGTAGGTGTTGAGGGGGATTTGAACGATTTTGGGGAGATTTGGGTGAATTTAGGGCAGCTCAGGGTGGCTCACCAAGGCTGGGGTGAATTGTGGTTTTTCCAGGTCGGTTTTTTTGGTGGATTTGGGGTTTTTTTGGGGGGATTTTGGGTTTCTTTGGGCATTTCCAGCCCCTCACCTCCTTGAAAAGTCACAGGCTGTAGGTGTTGAGGGGAATTTGAACGATTTTGGGGGGATTTGGCTGAATTTAGGGCAGCTCATCGAGGCTGGGGTGAATTGAGGTTTTTCCAGGTCGGTTTTTTTGGTGGATTTTGGGGTTTTTTGGGGGGATTTTGTGTTTCTTTAGGCATTTCCAGCCCCTCACCTCCTCGAAGAGCCACAGGCTGTAGGTATTGAGGGGGATTTGAATGATTTTGGGGGGATTTGGCTGAATTTAGGTCGAGTTTAGGATGGCTCAGGGTGGCTCATCGAGGCTGGGGTGAACTGAGGTTTTTCCAGGTCGGTTTCTTTTGAGGATTTTGGAGGTTTTTTTGGTGGATTTCGGGTTTTTTTGGGGGATTTGGGGTTTTTTTGAGCATTTCCAGCCCCTCACCTCCTTGAAGAGTCACAGGCTGTAGGTGTTGAGGGGGATTTGAACAATTTTGGGGGGATTTGGGTGACTTTAGGGCAGCTCATTGAGGCTGGGGTGAACTGTGGTTTTTCCAGGTCGGTTTCTTTTGAGGATTTTGGAGTTTTTTTGGTGGATTTTGGGGTTTTTTTGGTATTTTGGGTTTTTTGAACATTTCCAGCCCCTCACCTCCTCGAAGAGTCACAGGCTGAGGGGGATTTGAACGATTTTTGGTGGATTTGGCTGAATTTAGGGCAGCTCAGGGTGGCTCATGAAGGCTGGGGTGAATTGAGGTTTTTCCAGGTCCGTTTCTTTTGAGGATTTGGGATTTTTTTAGGAGATTTTGGGTTTTTTTGAGCATTCCCAGCCCCTCACCTCCTCAAAGAGCTGCAGGCTGTAGGTGTTGAGGGGAATTTGAACGATTTTGGGGGGATTTGGCTGAATTTAGGGCAGCTCATCGAGGCTGGGGTGAATTGAGGTTTTTCCAGGTCAGTTTTTTTGGTGGATTTTGGGGTTTTTTTGGGGGATTTTGTGTTTCTTTAGGCATTTCCAGCCCCTCACCTCCTTGAAGAGCCACAGGCTGTAGGTGTTGAGGGGAATTTGAACTATTTTGGGGAGATTTGGCTAAATTTAGGGCAGCTCAGGGTGGCTCATGAAGGCTGGGGTGAATTGTGGTTTTTCCAGGTCAGTTTTTTGGGGGGATTTGGGGTTTTTTTTTGGGATTTTGTTGGGTTTTTTTGAGCATTTCCAGCCCCTCACCTCCTCGAAGAGCTGCAGGCTGTAGATGTTGAGGGGGATTTGAACGATTTTGGGGGGATTTGGCTGAGTTTAGGGCAACTCATTGTGGCTGGGGTGAATTGTGGTTTTTCCAGGTCGGTTTTTTTGGTGGATTTGGGGTTTTTTTTGGTGGATTTTGGCTTTTTTTGAGCATTTCCAGCCCCTCACCTCCTCGAAGAGCCGCAGGCTGTAGGTGTTGTCATCATCAGCGAAGTAGACGACGCCGGGCTCGTCGCTGCGCCGCGTGTCCCGCAGCCAGCGCAGCGCCCGGTTCCGCTGCTCCGCTCCCCGCGGGAACAGCCAGGACGGGGCCCCGGGGCCCCCCCCGCAGCTCGGGGGGGGTCTCGGCGCTCAGGTGGGTGAAGGAGACCCCCGAGGCCGCCAGGACCCCCCCCACCAGCGCCGAGGGGGCGGCGGCGTCCTCGACCACCACCCAGTGCAGGGCGGGGACGTGGAGCAGCGTCTGCGAGAGGCGAACGAGCTCCGCCTTCTGCACCGGCCTGGGGGGGAGAGAAATGGGGCTGGGGGCGGCCTGGGGGGTCCCGGGGGCTCGGGGGGGATCGGGGGAGGGGGCTGGGGATTGGTTAAGGGGGGTAAATGGGGCTGGGGGTTGCAGGAGCTCTGCCTGGGGCAGCGGCCTGCGGGGGAATGGGAGGGGTTAAATGGGGCTGGGGGTTCAAATTTGGTTATGGGGGGGTTAAATGGGGCTGGGGGTTCAAATTTGGTTATGGGGGGGTTAAATGGGGCTGGGGGCGGCCTGGGGGGGGGAAATTGGGGCTGGGGGAGGCAAGGGAGGATTTGGGGGTCTGGGGGCTGCAGCGGCTCCCCCTGGGGGGGAATAGAAGGGGTTAAATGGGTCTGGGGGCTCGGGGGGGGTTTGGGGAGGGGTCTCACCTGGCGTAGGTCGGGGTCACCACGTAGATGGGGGGCAGCGCCGCCCCCTCCCCCCCCTGCGCCCCCCCGGGGCGGCCCCCGGCGCCGCTCGGGCTCGGGGGGGGGGCAGGGACAGGGCCGGCCTGGGGGGAGGGGGCGTCAGGGACCCCCAAAATCCACCCCGACCCCTCCCCCCAATTCCATCAGGGAGCCCCCCCCCCCCCGGGGGCTGAGGGGATCTCGAAATTTCCCTCAAAAACTCCCCCAAAATCCTCCCCAAGTCCCCACAAACCTCCCCAAATCCCCCCAAAATCGCCCCCAGACCCCCCCAAAATCCCCACAAAACCCCTTTAGATCTCCCCAAGCCCCCCCAAATCACCCCCAGATCCCCCAAATCCCCCTCAGACCTCCCCAATCAACAGAAAATCGCCCCTAGACCCCCCAAAATCGCCTCAAAACCCCCTCAGATCTCCCCAACCCCCCCAAAATCGCCCTAAACACCCCAAAATCGCCCCCAGACCCCCCCCAAATCCCCACAAAACCCCCAGATCTCCCCAAGTCCCCCAAAAAACTCCCCCAGACTCCAAAGTCATCCCCAGACCCCCCCAAATCCCCCTCAGATCTCCCCAATCCCCCCAAAAATTGCCTCTAGACCCCCCTAAATCCCCCTCAGATCTCCCCAACCCCCCCAAAATCGCCCCCAGACCCTCCAGATCCCCCCCCAGCCCCCCAATTTCCCCCTCGGAGGGCACAGCCCAGCCCGGGGGGGTTCCAGACCCCCCCAAGACCCCCCCAGAGCCGCCCCCGGCCCTCACCGAGCTCCCGGAGGGCGCAGAAGAGCCCCACGAGCGACACCACGAAATAAACCAGGAAAATGTTCCTGAGCCGCAGCCGCATGGCGGGGGAGGGGTCCCGGCAGGGTCTGGGGGGGGTCCCGGGGGTCTCTCAGGGGGTCCCGGTCTCACATCCTCCCCCCCCCGGGGGTCTTCAGCGGCTCCTCCCGGTTCCCCCCCCTCCCCCAATCCCGGTTCACTCCCAGTGCGGACGTGGCGCTGGTGCCGGCCCGGGCTCGGGGGGGTGTCCGGGGGGGGCTTCTGACCCTGCCGGGGGTCCCTGGGGAGGGGTCGGGGGGTCCCGGGCGGGCTCCCGGGTGGGGGCGGGGCCGGGGCCGCTCTCGGGGGCTCGGAGGCTCCGGTGGGGCAGCACTTCCGGTCTGGCGGCCACTTCCGGTCCGCCGTTCCTGTGTTCCCCCCTCCCCCCGCGGCTCCCGCGGCCGAAAGTTCCGGGAGTCGCAAGAAAGATTCCGCCCCCCCCTCCCCCCCCGCCCCGGGAATCCCAAAATTCCCGTTTTTTATTTGGTTTTATTTCGTGTTTTATCAAAACTCCGCTTGGCGCCTCGCCTCCCCCCCCCCCAACACCCCCCCGGGTCGCTGGGGGGGGGACCCGGCTTTGCCCCCTCCCCCAAAGAGGGGGGGAGGGGTCCCCAACCCCCCCCCCCAGAACCCCCGGGGGTGGGGGAGGGGCGGGAAAAGGGGGGGAGGGGGCGCGGGGGGGGGGGCGCACGCAGAGCCTTGGTCCCCAACCCCCCCCCTCGACACGACCCCCACCCAAATTCGGGAGGGGAACTCCCAATTTAGAGGGGTCAGAGCCCCAAAACCCCTCCAATTTGGGGAGGGGGATGCCCCCATTTAGGGGGGTCAGAGCCCCCAGAAACCTCCCCAATTTAGGGAGGGGGCAAATCCACCCCCAAGCCTCAAATCTGGGGGCTCAGAGACCCCAAACTCCCCCCAAATTTGGGGTAAGATGGAGGGGGGGGGCTCAATCCTCATTTTGCAGGGGGTCTCACCCCTCATTTTGGGGACCCCAACCCCGAATTTGGGGGAATCTCACCTCTCATTTTGGGGGGGTCTCACCTCTCATTTTGGGGGATTCAACCCCCCCCCGCCCTCAATTCTGGGCTCCTCAAACAGCAGCGGTTGTTGGGAGGTTTTTGGGGGGGGGGATTTGGGATTTTTTGGGGGGCTCTGGGGGGGCCCGAGGGCTTTGGAGGGATTTGGGGAGGGGGTCCGGGGGCCCCCCCCGTCCATTATCGCAGGGAGATGCTCCAGTCGGCCCCGATGGGGACCCCCGGGCGCCGCAGGGTCAGCACCGAGCGCTCGGGGTCGTGCTGGAACTGCAGCGGGGTCTGGGAACCGTCTGGGGAACACGAAATTCCAACTCAGGAACCCCAAATTCCAACTCAGGAACCCCAAATTCCGGCTCAGGGACCCCAAATTCCAGCTCAGGGACCCCAAATTCCAGCTCAGGGACCCCAAATTCCAGCTCAGCGACTCCCAAAAACCCCTCAGGAAACCATAAAACCCCTGAGGAACCCTAAAAGTCCAGCTCATGGACCCCAAAACCCCATCAGGAACCCAAAATACTCCTCAGGAACCGCAAGTTCACCCCTAAGGGACCCTGAACTCCTCTCAGGGACCCTGAATTCCCCCTCAGGGACCCCAAATTCTCCCAGAGACAACAAAACCCCCTCAGAGATCCCAAATCCACCCTCAGGGACCCCAAAAACCCCTCAGGAGCCCCAAAATCTCCTCAGGATCCCCCAAAATCCCTCCCCGGCTCTCCCCTCATTGTCCATCCTCAGCAGGCCGCTCTCCGGCCACCCCACCCCCAGGATGACCCCTCCAAAACCTCCCACAGAAACCCCCAAAATCCACCCTAAAGCCCCCCAAAATCCACCCTAAAGACCCCAAAATCCACCCTAAAGCCCCCCAAACCCCCCCCCAAATGCCCCCTCACCATGGGCGGTCAGCAGGGCGCTCTCTGGCCGCCCCACCCCCAGGATGACCACTCGCTCCAGCCAGGCCGGGCTGGACATGGACCCACGGGGGTCAGCAGAGCTGGGGGGGACACGGAGGTCACAGGGGGGGTCACAACCCCCCAAAATCCCCCAAAATTCCCCCCAGACCCCTCAACCCCATCACAGACAGGGCCCAGGAGAAACAGGGGGGTTGGGGTGGTCCTAAGGGAGGGTTTGAGGGCATTTTTGGCGTATTTTGGGTACCTGGCCATGAGGGCTCCCAGAGGTTGTTTTGGGATGGATTGAGAGATATTTTTCAATATTCTGATTATTTTTGGGCCAGCTTTTTCCCTCACGTTTCCCGCTCTTTTTCTCCCCTCACGTTTCCCGCCCTTTTTCTCCCCTCACGTTTCCCGCCCTTTTTCTCCCCTCACGTTTCCCGCCCTTTTTCTCCCCTCACATTTCCCGCCCTTTTTCCCCTTTGGTTTTGGGGTGTTTTGTCTACCTGCCCGGGAAGTGTTTTGGGGCTTTTTTGGGGGGCTATTTTAGGGTATTTTTAAGATATTTTTGGGTACCTGACTGTGAGGGTTCCCAGGAAGCATTTTGGGGCAGTTTTGGGGGTATTTTAGGGTATTTTTAAGATATTTCTGGGTACCTGGTTGTGAGGGTGCCCAGGGGCTGTTTTGAGGTGAGTTTTTGGGATATTCTGTGATATTTTAAGGTACTTCTAGGGTATTTCGGGGTTCCTGGCAGTCAGGGTGCCCAGAGGCTGTTTCTGGCTGGGTTTCTGGGATATTTTAGTGCTGTTTTTGGGATACTTTGTGTACCTGGATGTGAGGGTGCCGTTGGCGAAGTGGAACTGCCGGTGCAGGAATTCGTTTTTGGTGGCGTAGTCGAAGCTGATCCCATCATCCAGGTAAAGCTCCCCCTGCGCCGTGCCCTGCGGGATAAAAAAGGGGTTTGGAGGGGTCCCAGGTGGGGTTTTGGGAGGTTTGGGGGGGTCCCAGAAGGGTTTGGGGCGCTCCTGAGGGGTTTGAGGGGGTCCTGGGGGAGAAATGAGGGGTCTGGGGGTGTCTCAGGGGGGTTTTGGGGTCTCTGGAGGGGGGGGTTGGGGTGCCTGGGGGAGTTTTGAGGTCCCCACACTCACCTGAGGAGGTTTTTGGGGTCCCTGCACCCACCTGAGGGGTTTTTTGGGGTCCCTGCACCCACCTGAGGGGGTTTTTTGGGTTCCCACACTCACCTGAGGGGTTTTTGGGGTCCCCACATTCACCTGAGGAGCTTTTTGGGGTCTCTGCATTCACTCCAGGGGGTTTTTGGGGTTCCCACACTCACCCGAGGGGGTTCTTGGGGTTCCCGCACTCAACTGAGAGGTTTTTGGGGTCCCTGCACACACCTGAGGGGGTTTTTGGGGTCCCCACATTCACCTAAGGAGGTTTTTGGGGTTCCCACACTCACCTGAGGGGGTTTTTGGGGTTCCCGCACTCAACTGAGAGGTTTTTGGGGTCCCTGCACACACCTGAGGGGGTTTTTGGGGTCCCCACATTCACCTAAGGAGGTTTTTGGGGTTCCCACACTCACCTGAGGGGGTTTTTGGGGTCCCCACACTCACCTGAGGGGGTTTTTGGGGTTCCCACACTCACCTGAGGGGGTTTTTGGGGTCCCTGCACTCACCTGGGGGCTCAGGGCCACGTAGAGGGTGAAGGGGTCGCCCTTCATGGCCTCGGTGGAGCGGCGAGGCCGGTCCTGGCGCGGGATCACCGTCCCTCCCCGCTGGAACACCGGGATCTGGGGCGCACAGGGGGGCTCAGCACCCCAAAAACCCAAAAAAAAACCCAAATCCCTCCAAACCCCACCCCCCCCCAAAAAAAAACCCCAAATCCCTCCAAACCCCACTCCCCCCAAAAAAAACCCCAAATCCCTCAGGTCACCCCCAGTGCTTGAGGTGATTTTTACCACGGTATTCCCTGACTGGAACACAGGGAACTGGGGCGGGGATCCAGGAGGTTTTTGGGGTCTCCAGAGGAATTTTTGGGTCTCCATGGAAGTTTTGGGGTCTCCAGGGAGGTTTCTGGGGTCCCAACCCCCTCCCCAAACCCCCTGAGTCCCCCCAAATCCCCCCCAAAGGACCCACAGTGCTGAGGGCACCACCTTCCCCATGCAGGAACAGGGGGATCAAGGGAGGATTTTGGGGTGTCCAGGGATAATTTTGGGGTGTCCAGGGGGAGTTTTAGGGTCTCCTGGGGGTTTTGGGGTCCCAGACCCTCCCCCAAACCCCTTGAGCCCCCCCAAAAACCCACGGTGCTGAGGGTGACGGGCACATAGAGGGTCTGGGGTGCCCGGTGCTGCTCATGGGTCTCATCATCGTACCAGACCTGGGGAGGGAAATTTGGGGTTCAGGGGCATCCTGCACCCCAAAAAAACCCCTAAAAAAGACCCCAAAGCCCCCCAAAACCCCTCACTCACCTCTCCCTCCCCGGGCAGGTACACGTGGACCCCGCGGGCGCCTGCCTCCGTCACGGGGTGCACCAGCAGCACCCGGTCTGGGGGGCAGCGAGGAGTCAGCCAGGGGAAACCCCAAAAATGACCCCAAAAGGGATCCTAAGAGGGGTCAGGGACCCCAAAAAGGGAGTCAGGGACCCTAAAAAGGGTCAGGGACTCCCCCTCACCGATCAGGTACTGGTCATCCATAGCGAAGGTGTGGGGGTCATCCGGGAATTCCATCCACAGGGGCCTGGGGGAACAGCGGGGTTTGGGGTCAGGGGGCATTTTGGGGTCAGGGGGCATTTTGGGGGGTTGGGATCAGGGGTTTTGGGGGCATTTTGGGGGGTTGGGATCAGGGGTTTTGGGGGCATTTTGGGGGTTTGGGATCAGGGTTTTTGGGGCATTTTGGGGGGTTGGGATCAGGGGTTTTGGGGCATTTTGGGGAGTTTGGGATCAGGGGTTTTGGGGGGTTTGAGATCAGGGGTTTTGGGGCATTTTGGGGATTTGGGGTCAGCAGGGTTTGGGCTCAGAGGTTTGGGTTATTTGGGTTATTTGGGTTCAGGGAATTTGGGGTTATCCTGGATGGATTTAGGGTCACCCAGGCAGATTTTTGGGATGGATTTGGGGTTTTTGGGGACTCAGGATGGGGACTGCCTGGCAGCAGCAGAGATAAAAGGTCACGTAGCACATCAGGATCGGGGGGATTTGGGCTGATCCCGGGTAGGATCTGCTGCACCTCAGGCGGGTTTTTGGGACGGATTTGGGGTTTTTGGGGTCGCACACCTCATGACGGGGACTCCCTGGCGGTGGCAGCGGTAGAAGGCCGTGTACCAGGTGGGGATCAGGGCGTAGCGGCGCCGCAGGGCGGCTCTGACCATGTCCAGGTGCTCGGGGCGCAGCAGCCACGGCTCGCGCCGCGCCGTGTCCAGGTGAGCGTGGGCGCGGAAGAAGGGCTGGAACGCCCCGGCCTGGTACCAGCGCACCTGCAGCTCCGGGCCCGGGTTCTTGAAAAAGCCGCCCACGTCCGCTGGACACGGCACCGGGGGAGGGAGTGAGACTGGATACTGGGACTGGTGCTGATCCCAGCCCGGAGCCTGATCCCAGCCTGGATCCTGAGCCTGGTCCTGGTCCTGATCCCAGCCCAGAGCCTGATCCCAGCCCAGATCCTGAGCCTGGTCCTGGTCCTGATCCCAGCCCGGATCCTGAGCCTGGTCCTGATCCTGATCCCAGCCCGGAGCCTGATCCCAGCCCAGATCCTGAGCCTGGTCCTGGTCCTGATCCCAGCCCAGATCCTGAGCCTGGTCCTGGATCCTGATCCCAGCCCGGATCCTGAGCTTGGTCATGGTCCTGATCCCAGCCCGGATCCTGAGCCTGGTCCTGATCCTGATCCCAGCCCAGAGCCTGATCCCAGCCCAGAGCCTGAGCCTGGTCCTGGTCCTGATCCCAGCCCGGATCCTGAGCCTGGTCCTGGAT
Source organism: Poecile montanus (assembly GCA_038429875.1). NCBI lineage: Eukaryota > Metazoa > Chordata > Aves > Passeriformes > Paridae > Poecile > Poecile montanus. The sequence goes on from CM076533.1 coordinate 1,711,887, forward strand.
CCTGAGCCTGGTCATGGTCCTGATCCCAGCCCGGAGCCTGATCCCAGCCTGGTCCCAATCCCGGCCCAGAGCCTGATCCCAGCCCGGATCCTGATCCCAGCCTGGATCCTGAGCCTGGTCCTGATCCCGATCCCAGCCTGGATCCCGATCCCAGCTCAGAGCCTGAGCCTGGTCCTGGTCCTGATCCCAGCCTGGATCCCAATCCCAGCCCAGAGCCTGATCCCAGCCCAGAGCCTGATCCCAGCCTAGATCCTGATCCCAGCCTGGTCCCGATCCCAGCCCAGACTCTGAGCCTGGTCCTGGTCACGATCCCAGCCCAGATCCTGATCCCAGCCCAGATCCTGAGCCTGGTCCTGGTTCCGATCCCAGCCCAGAGCCTGATCCCAGCCTGGATCCTGATCCCAGCCCAGATCCTGACCCAGATCCCAGCCCTGATCCCTGTCCTGGTCCTGGTTCTGATCCTGGTCCCAATCCTGGTTCTGGCCCTAATCCCATTCCTGATCCTGATTCCAACTCTGATCCTAAATCCTGGTCTTGAACCCATTCCCGATCCTGATCCCAATCCTCATCCCATTCTCTATCCCACATCCCAATCCCTGACCCCAATCCCAGTGCTCCCAGTATTCCCAGTATTCCCAGTGCTCCCAGTTTGGCTCACCCCCGCAGAAGGCCAGCCCAAAGCTCAGGCACATGGAGATGGACAGAGACCCCTGACCCCATTTGCCATCCCATAACCCAATCCCTGACCCCAATCCCAGTGCTCCCAGTGCTCCCAGTGCTCCCAGTTTGGCTCACCCCCGCAGAAGGCCAGCCCGGCCAGCCCGAAGCTCAGGCACATGGAGATGGATGGAGACCCCTGACCCCATTTGCCATCCCATAACCCAATCCCTGACCCCAATCCCAGTGCTCCCAGTATTCCCAGTGCTCCCAGTGCTCCCAGTTTGGCTCACCCCCGCAGAAGGCCAGCCCGGCCAGCCCGAAGCTCAGGCACATGGGGATGGAGATCCGCAGATGATCCCACTCGGCCGTGTTGTCCCCGGTCCAAACCGCGCCTGGGGGGGTTTGGGGGGATTCAGGGGGGGTTCCCCTCCATCCTGGGATCCCCCCCCGAATTCCAGGATTTGCCCAAAATCCCGGGATTTCACCCCAATCCTCACCGTAGCGCTGGGAGCCGGCGAAGAAGGCGCGGCCGAGCACGAAGGGCCGGAGCCGCCCCCCCGAGCGCCGGATCTGCCCCTCGGCCGTGGCTTTTTGCTGGCAACGGGAAAAACGGGCTCAGCCACCCCAAAATCGACCCCAAAACTGACCCCAAAGGGCTCGGGGAGACCTGAAGGGGTTTGGGGGGAAATTAAAGGGGAATTGGGGGGGTATGAGATGGTTTGGGGGGTCCTAAAAGGGGTTTGGGGGGTCCTAAAAGAGTTTGGGGGGGTCCTAAAAGGGGTTTGGGGGTCCTAAAAGGGTTTGGGGGGTCCTAAAAGAGTTTGGGAGGGTCCTAAAGGGGTTTGGGGAGCCCTAGAGGGGTTTGGGGGATCCTAAAAGGGTTTGGGGGATCCTAAAGGGGTTGGGGGAGCCCTAGAGGGGCTTGGGGGATCCTAAAGGGGTTTGGGGGGCCTTGAAGGGATTTGGGAGGAAATGAATGGGGAATTGGAGGGGCCCAAAAGGGGTTTGGCAGGGTCCTAAAGGGGTTTGGGGGATCCTAAAAGGGGTTGGGGGATCCTAAAAGGGGTTTGGGGGGTCCTAAAAGGGTTTGGGGGATCCTAAAGGGGTTGGGGGGGCCCTGAAGGGATTTGGGGAATCCTAAAAGGGGTTTGGGGGGTCCTAAAAGGGGTTTGGGAGGGTCCTAAAGGGGTTTGGGGGGCTCTGGGAGGTCGGGATTTTTTGGGGTCCCTGTGGGGATTTCGGGGGTGTCCCTGAGGGGGGATTTTGGCAGATTTTGGGGAGGGGTCTCACCACGTAGAGCCCGTAGAGGTTGTGCAGCTCGCGGTGCTCCCAGCCCCCGAAGTGCCGCGCGTCCTTGTGCATCGTCACCTCGGGGCCGCTGAACACCGACGGCTCGTTCATGTCGTTCCACGTGAACAGCGCCTCCGTGGAGCCCTGGGGGGACCCCAAAAATATTGAGGGGGGTGGTCCTGAACCCCACATCCCCCCACCACCACCAAGGGATCCCCAAATTCGGGGGACGGTGTCACCCAAAGCCAAGGCGGGGTCTCCAAAAAGGCAAAAATTTGTGGGGGTCCCCTAAAACTCCAGGGAGGGGCTTGAGGCTCAGGAGGGCCCCAAAAATCAGTGGGGAAACCCCAAAAATATGGGAGGGGTCCTAAAACCTCCAGAGGGGTCCCCAAAGACCCCCCCAAAAAGATGGGGGGGGTCTCCAAGGGGAGGAGGAAAAGCCCGAAGGGGAGGAGAGTGAGGGGGGAAAAAGGGTGGGGAGGGGAATTTGGGGGGGGGGTCCCAGGGTTCTGGGGGGTCTGAGAATGCTTTGAAGGGGATCCCGGGGCTCTGGGGGGGTCTGACAGAGATTTGGGGGGGTCTGACAGAGATTTTGGGGGGTCCCCACCTCGTACTGGTCGAAGGCGAACATGTTGGCCCACCACTCGCGCATCTCGGGGTTTGTGAAGTCGGGGTACGCCGAGGAGCCTGGGGGGGAACGGGAGGAGCTTGTGACCCCCTTGGAGACCCCAAAACCACCCCAAAAACCACCCAAACCACCCCAAAACCCCCTAAAACCACCCCAAAACCCCCCAAGACCACCCCAAAACCCCCCGAGACCACCCCAAAAACCCCCCCAGACCCCACTGACTGAACCAACACCAGCCTTTGTAGCTGTTGCCACCCTTGGTCTTGATGTGGAGCTCCACGAGCACCCACAGCCCCCCAAAAAAACCAAAAAAATTCCCCCAAAAAAAACCCAAATCCCTCAAAAAACCCCCAAATCCCCTCCAGGACCCCCCAAAGCCCCCCAGCCCCACTGACCAGGCCAGCACCAGCCCTCGTAGTCGTTGCCATCCTTGGTTTTGACGTAGAGGCCGCGCGCCCGCAGCTCCGAGTACACGCGGTACCCCCCGTCCACCTTGATGTGGGGGTCCACGATGCTGACCATCTGTGGGGCCGTGTCCAGGGGGGGTCAGCGACCCAGGGAACCTTCCCAAACTCCCCAGTTCCCATTCCCAATCCCAATCCCAATCCCAATGTCTGATTCCAACCCCATTCTCCATTTTCTATCCCCCAAACCCTCATTCCCCACCCCAGCCCCGTTCCTGTTCCCAATCCCATTCCCAACTGACCCCAAACCCCAGTTCCACTCCCAGTCCCATCCCAAATCCCACCCTGCATCTCTGGGCTCTCCAGGAGCTCTGGGAATTCTGCAGGATCCCATCCCAAACCCATTCCCATCCCCACCCTACATTTTTGGGCTCTCCAGGAGTTCCAGAAGCTCCAGGAATTCTGCAGGATCCCATCCCAAACCCACCCCAAACCCATTCCCATCCCCACCCTGCGTTTCTGGGCTCTCCAGGAGCTCCAGGAGCTCTGGGAATTCTGCAGGATCCCATCCCAAACCCATCCCAAACCCATTTCTGCCCCATTCCCATCCCCACCCTGCATTTCTCGGCTCTCCAGGAGCTCCAGGAATTCTGCAGGATCCCATCCCAAACCCATTCCTGCCCCATTCCCATCCCCACCCTGCGTTTCCGGGCCGCCAGGTGCTCCAGGTGCTCCAGGAGCTCCAGGAATTCTGCAGGATCCCATCCCAAACCCATTCCCATCCCCACCCTACATTTTTGGGCTCTCCAGGAGTTCCAGAAGCTCCAGGAATTCTGCAGGATCCCATCCCAAACCCATTCCTGCCCCATTCCCATCCCCACCCTGCATTTCTCGGCTCTCCAGGAGCTCCAGGAATTCTGCAGGATCCCATCCCAAACCCATTCCTGCCCCATTCCCATCCCCACCCTGCGTTTCCGGGCCGCCAGGTGCTCCAGGTGCTCCAGGAGCTCCAGGAATTCTGCAGGATCCCATCCCAAACCCATTCCCATCCCCACCCTACATTTTTGGGCTCTCCAGGAGTTCCAGAAGCTCCAGGAATTCTGCAGGATCCCATCCCAAACCCATTCCTGCCCCATTCCCATCCCCACCCTGCGTTTCCGTGCCGCCAGGTGCTCCAGCATCCCGCGGGGGTTGGGGAATTTGGCGGGGTCCCAGGTGAAGTAGCGCTTGCCGTCGGCGTGCTCGATGTCCAGCCACAGCACGTCCAGGGGCAGCTCGTGCTCCTCGAATCCCCTCTCCACCGCCTCCACGTCCGCCTCGTCCTGGTAATTCCAGCGGCTCTGGTGGTAGCCCAGGGAGAAGAGGGGCGGCAGCGCCTGCGTGCCTGGGCAAGGGGGCAAAAACGCCGTGAGACCCCCCAAAAACGGCCCTAAAAATGGGTGTGGGGCTGGGGGGGAATGGCAGGAATCCCATGGGAGAGCCCTGAAAGTGGGAATGGGGTGGAAATCCCCCAGGAAATATCCCTGAAAGTGGGAATGGGGTGAAAATCCCTCAGAAATATCCCTGAAAGTGGGAATGGGGTGGAAATCCCCCAGGAAATCTCCCTGAAGGTGGGAATGGGGTGGAAATCCCCCATGGAATAGCCCTGAAAGTGGGAATGGGGTGGAAATCCCATGGAATAGCCCTGAAAATGGGAATAGGGTGGAAATCCCCTGGGGAAATAGCCCTGGAAGTGGGAATGGGGTGGAAACCCCATGGAAATATCCCTGAAAATGGGAATGGGGTGGAAATCTCCTGAAAATAACTCTAAAAGTTAAAATGGGGTGGAAATTCCCTGGAAATATCCCTAGAAGTTAAAATGGAGTGGAAAACTCCTGAAAATAATTCTAAATTTAAAATGGGGTGGAAATCCCCTGAAAATAACCCTGAAAGTGGGAATGAGGTGGAAATCCCACAAAAACATCCCTAAAAGTGGGAATGGGGTGGAAATCCTCTTGAAATAAACCCAGAAGTTAAAATGGGATGGAAATCTTCTGGAAATAACCCTGAAAATAAAAGTGGAGTGAAGATCCCTTGAAAACATCCCTGAAAGTGGAAATAGAGTGGAAACAGCCTGGAAATAATCCTAAAACTGTGAACAGGGTGTAAATCCCCTGGAAATAAACCCAAAAGCGAAAATGGGGTGAAAATCCCTTAAAAACATCCCTGAAAGCAGGAACAAGATGGAAAAATCTCTAAAAATAACCCTAAAAAGAGGAACGGGGCTGGAGAAAAGCTGAGAAATCATCCCAAAAATCTCTCTAAAAGCAGGAAAGGGGCAATCCAGGAGGGGCTGAAGGATTCCCGGTGTTCCCAGCCAGCGTCCCGTACCGGTCAGCCTCCCGTACTGCGCCGTGACGTCGGCGGGGCCCGGCCCCAGCAGCAGGAAGACGTCGATGACGCCGCTCTCGGACATCCAGCGCACCTCGGTCTGGGGGGTCTCGCCCCCTCCCTGCATGTAATCCAGGAGCTTCCCAAAAAGGGTCTGGGGGAGTGGGATGGGGGGTCAGGGATGTTAAATTCCCGCTGGAGTAACTGGACAGCCTCACAAAGCTCACCCAAAACCAGCCCAAAGCTTCTCTACTCTTGGATCTTCCCTGGGATGGCCACACAGGACCCCCCCAAACCCACCCAGGACCCCCCAAACCTCCCCCCCAATCCCCCTTCCAGGACCTTTCTGGCGGTGTTGGAGCCAATGTCCACCCAGGACCCCCTCAAACCCCCCCAGAACCCCCCCAATCCCCCTTCCAGGACCTTTCCAGCCGTGTTGGAGCTGATATCCACCCAGGACCCCCCCAAACCCCCCCAGAACCCCCCCAATCCCCCTTCCAGGACCTTTCCAGCCGTGTTGGAGCCGATGTCCACCCAGGTCTCGGCAGCGTTGAGCCAGAAGAGGCCGAGGCTGAGGCGGGGCCGGTGGGCGAGCAGCAGCGGCACGGAGCCGTACAGAGCCATGGGCGTGAACAGCTCGTACTGGAACACGTCCAGGTTGTACAGGCGGTACGGGTCACCCCCCCTGGGGACACAGGGACAGCTCAGGGACACCCCCACAGGCTCAGGGTGTCACTGTCACCCCCCCTGGGGACACGGGGACAGCTCAGGGACACCCCCACAGGCTCAGGGTGTCACTGTCACCCCCCCTGGGGACACGGGGACACGGCTCAGGGACACCCCCACAGGCTCAGAGGGTCACTGTCACCCCCCCTGGGGACACGGCTCAGGGACATGGGGACAGCTCAGGGTGTCACTGTCACCCCCCCTGGGGACACGGGGACAGCTCAGGGACACCCCCACGGGCTCAGGGTGTCACTGTCACCCCCCCTGGGGACACGGGGACAGCTCAGGGACACGGGGACGGGCTCAGGGATACAGGGACGGGCTCAAGGACACCCCCACGGGCTCAGGGTGTCACTGTCACCCCCCCTGGGGACACAGGGACATGGTTCAGGGACACAGGGACGGCTCAGGGGATCACTGGGGACATCAGAGACACCCCTACGGGTCCAGGGACACCCCCACAGGCTCAGGGTGTCACTGTCACCCCTCCTGGGGACACAGGGACACGGCTCAGGGACACGGGGACGGGCTCAGGGGGTCACTGGGGACATCAGGGACACCCCCACGGGCTCAGGGTGTCACTGTCACCCTCCTTGGGGACACAGGGACACCCCCACAGGCTCAGGGACACCCCCATGGGATCAGGGTGTCACTGTCACTCCCCTTGGTGACATCAGGGACACCCCCACGGGCTCAGGGTGTCACTGTCACCCCTCGCAGTCACTGTCACCCCCACGCAGCATTGCTGCTGCTGCTGCCACCCCGCTGCTGTCACTGTCACTGTCACCCCCCAGCGTCACCGTCCTCCCACGGTGACACCGCCCCCTCAGTGCCACCATCACCCCCCATCTCCCTCCTGTACCCCCACACCCCAGTGTCCCCAGAATGTCCCCAGAATGTCCCCAATGTCCCAAATATCCCCAAATATCCACACAATGTCCCCAGTGTCCCCAGAATGTCCCCAAAGCCCCCAATGTGCCTGATGTCCCCACAACGTCCTGAATGTCCCAAATGTCCCCACAATGTCCTCAGTGTCCCTGGTGTCCCCAGTGTCCCCACAATGTCCTTGATGTCCACACAATGTCCCCCTGGTGTCCCCAGTGTCCCCATTGCCCCCACAATGTCTCCAATGTCCCCACAACGTCCCCGGTGTCCCCAGAATGTCCTCAGTGTCCCCGATGTCCCCACAATGTCCCCCGGGTGTCCCCCTGGTGTCCCCAGTGTCCCCCCAATGTCCCCATAATGTCCCCAATGTCCCCAATGTCCCCCCAGTGTCCCCAATGTCCCCACAATGTCCCCAATGTCCCCCTGCTGTCCCCGCTCACTCGGTGGGGCGCAGCCGCAGGTTGTCGGCGTGCTCGGGGATGCCGTAGACGTGCTCGAATCCGGGCAGGGAGAAATCCAACCCCACTGAGGTGGGTCCTGTGGGGAAATGGGGGGGTCACAGGGGTCCCCCCGTGTCCCCCGCCACGTCCCCAGCTGTCCCCAGGTGTCCCCACCGTAGGGTTTGCTGTCCGTGTGCGTCTTGAACGTCTCCTCCCACGCCCCCGGCTCCTCCTCGGGCTCTGCCGGGGGCTCCACGGGCTGGGGGGGGGGGAAAATCCTGTCAGGAATGGGGGAGACCCCTCCCCAAAATGGGGGCGGGGTCTGTATTTGGGGTGTCCCAGCCCAGTGTCCCCCCCTGTCCCTGTCACCTTCTCGCTCTGGGTGCTGCCAGCGCCGTCCTCGGGGCTCTCCTGCGCCGCCCCCTCCTCGCCCGGGGGGTCCTTGGGGGGATCCCTGTGGGAATTTGGGGTCCTGGGGTGCCCCAAAGGGGGGGCGGGGGGGCGACAGGGACAGGGGGCACCCCCAGGACCCCCAATTTCGGGGGGATCTGGACCCCCCCCAGCTGCTCCTGCCCACTCTGGGGGGGGGGATCTCCCCATTTTTAGGGTGCACAGACCCCCCCTGGCTGCACCTGACCCTTCAATTTGGGGGGGCACAGACCCCCTCCAGCTGCTCTGGCCCCCTCCCCAATTTTGGGGCCTGGGGGACCCCTCCAAGCCGCTCCCCAATTTTGGGGGGATTTGAAGCCCCCCCGGCTGCTCCTGCTCCCTCCCACCGTGACAAGGAGGGGAAGGGGGGTGGGGATCCCTTTTTGAGGGGGGGTCCGGGGTGGGTGGGGGGCGCAGAGACGGCAGCGATTCCATGGATTTACCTACGGAAAAGGCTCTTGATCTTATCCCACACAGAACTAACTTTATCCGCCAGACTGGGGGTGGGGGGCACCAAAACAGAAACACAGAGAGTCAGCGCCGCCCCCCCGGCCCGCGGGGACCCCCCCTCGGATTGGGGGGGGGGGCGACCCCCGACCCCCCCTCTGTGCTTTGGGGGGACACCCCCCACCCCCCCTGCTGCAACCAAAGGTCTGGGGGGCAGATTTGGGGGTTTTTTGGGTTTTATTTGGAGTTTTTGGGGGTTTTTTGTGAGTTTTTTAGGAGGGATTTTGTGAGTTTTTTGGGGTTTTTTGAAGGTTTTTTTGTGAGTTTTTGGGGCATTTTTGGGGGTTTTTTGGGGGAGTTTTTGGGGGTTTTTTGGGGGGTTTTATTTGGAGTTTTTTGGGGGGTTTTTTGGGGTTTTTTTGGGGGGGTTTTTGGGTCACTCACGAGTCCCGGCGGCGCCGCTGGTGCTCGAAGACGAGGAGGCCACGGGCGTTGACGCTGCAGAGCAGCTCCCGGCCCCGCAGCAGGTCCAGGCGGAACGGGCGCTCTGTCACCAGCAGCCGGTGTCCCCCGGGGCCCAGGGACAGCTCCAGGGTGGCCTCGTCACGGGCTGTCACCTCCAGCCTGGGGACAGCCGAGTTTGGGGGGGGTTGGGAGCGCCCCAGAGCGCCGGGACCCCCACCCCGCCTGCGCCGGGGGACAGCGACCAAAGGGGGTGGCTGTGACACCCCTGTGTCCCCTGTCCCCTCTTGGGGGTGGCTGTGACACCCCTGTGTCCCCTGTCCTCCCTTGGGGGTGCTGTGACACTCCTGTGTCCCCTGTCCCCTCTTGGGGGTGGCTGTGACACCTCTGTGTCCCCTGGTGACACCTCGTGTCCCCTGTCCCCTCTTGGGGGTGGCTGTGACCCCCAATGTCCCCAGTGTCCCCTCACCTCTCGGCAGGTGGCTGTGACCCCCTAATGTCCCCAGTGTCCCCAGTGTCCCCAGTGTCCCCAGTGTCCCCTCTCCTCTCGGCAGGTGGCTGTGACCCCCAATGTCCCCAGTGTCCCCAGTGTCCCCAATGTCCCCTCACCTCTCGGCAGGTGGCTCTCCCAGCAGCACGTCGGGCACCTGGAAGCGGGGCCGGAGCGGGGCGAGCTCCTGGATGCGCAGACGCGTCACGTTCCCGGTGAGACCCCACACCTCCAGCAGCAGCGGCACCTGCGGGGGGACAGGGTCACCGGGGACATGGGGACAGGGTCACCTGGGGCATGGGGACATGGGGACAGGGTCACTGGGGACATGGGGACACCTGGGGACAGCATCACCTGGGCCATGGGGACAGCGTCACCTGGGGCATGGGGACATGGGGACAGGGTCACCTGGGAGCCCCCACACCTCCAGCAGTGGTGGCACCCACACAGGGGGGACAGGGACAAGGCCAGCTGGGCATGGGGACACACGGACAGCGTCACCCCAGACACCTGGGACACCTGGACACGGTCACCTGGACAGCCCCAGGGTCACCCACACCTGGACAGAGTCACCTGGACAGCCCCAGGGTCACCCACACCTGGACAGAGTCACCTGGACAGCCCTAGGGTCACCCACACCTGGACAGCCCCAGGGTCACCCACACCTGGACAGAGTCACCTGGGGGCCTCATTTGGGGTGAAGGGAGGGACATGGGGTCACCTGGGGGTCACCCCCGTGCAGAGGTTGGGGACACAGGAGCAGGGGTCAGCCCTGGGGTCACACACACCTGGGACAGGTGGGACAGGGACACGGCCAAATGTCACCAAATCTTGGCCAAATAGGGACAGCGGCCAGGTGGCACCTGGACATCTGGGACACGGGGTCAGGGACACAGTGACCCCTCTGTGACCTGGGTGACCTCAGTGACCAGCTGGACACAGTGACCTGTGACCCTCACCAGAGTGACCAGCTGGACACAGTGACCCTGTGACCCCTCCTGAGTGACCAGCTGGACACAGTGACCTGTGACCTCTCCAGGGTGGACACAGTGACCTGTGACCTCTCCAGGGTGGACACAGTGACCCTGTGACCCCTCCTGAGTGACCAGCTGGACACAGTGACCCCTCCAGGGTGGACACAGTGACCTGTGACCCTCACCAGAGTGACCAGCTGGACACAGTGACCTGTGACCCTGACCAGAGTGACCAGCTGGACACAGTGACCCTGTGACCCCTCCTGAGTGACCAGCTGGACACAGGGACCCTATGACCCCTCCAGGGTGGACACAATGACCCCTGTGACCCTCACCTGGGTGGACACAGTGACCCTGTGACCCCTCCTGAGTGACCAGCTGGACACAGTGACCCTGTGACCCTCACCAGGGTGGACACAGTGACCCTGTGACCCTCACCTGGGTGACCAGCTGGACACTGTGACCCTGTGACCCCTCCAGGGTGGACACAGTGACCCTGTGACCCCTCCAGGGTGGACACAGTGACCCTGTGACCCCTGTGACCCTCACCAGAGTGACCAGCTGGACACAGTGACCCTGTGACCCCTCCAGGGTGGAGACAGTGACCCTGTGACCCTCACCTGGGTGACCTCGTTGACCAGCTGGATCTTGGCCACATCGGGGCCGAGCTCCAGTGACTCCAGCAGTGCCCGGTACGGGGAATTCCCGGGCTGGATCCGCCGCTGCCGCCTGCAGGGGGGGGGGACAGGGGGGGCCACGGGCCCTGAGTGACCCCCCCGGGCCGCGCCGCCCCCTCCCCAGCCGCGCCCCCCGCTCCCCACACCTGCAGAAGCCGCTCTGCTCACACGTCTTGAAATTGCTGCGGTCGACGGCCAGCGCGGCCCCAAGGCACAGGGTCACCCACAGCGGCCACCTGGGGGGCACGGGGGGGGGGTCAGAGACCCTAAAAACACCCGAGACCCACCCTAAAACCCACCTGGGGGACATGGGGGGGGGATCAGTGACCCCAAAAACACCCGAGACCCACCCTAAAACCCACCTGGGGGGCACGGGGGGGGATCAGTGACCCCAAAAACACCCGAGACCCCCCCCCAAACCCACCTGGGGGACATGGGGGGCTCAGAGACCCCAAAAACACCAGAGACCCCCCCCAAACCCACCTGGGGGACATGGGGGGGATCAGTGACCCCAAAAACACCAAGAGACCCCCCCTAAAACCCACCTGGGGGGCACGGGAGGCTCAGAGACCCCAAAAACACCCGGAGACCCCCCCTAAAACCCACCTGGGGGGCACCTGGACACCCCAAACCCCCCTGAGCTGGGCACGGGGGGGTTCGAGAGCCCCCAAATCCCATCAGGGGGGCGCGGACCCCAAAAAGCAGCGGGGAGGACATGGGGGGGCACTGGGGGGGGGTCAGAGTCGGGGCAGGGACCCCCCCAAACCCAGCTTTGGCAGCACGGGGGGCACGGGGGGGAGGTCACGGAGCAGATTCGGGGGGTCCCGGGGGGCTTTGTGGGGTGGGGGGGGTCCCACAGGGGTTGGGGAGGGGTCGGGGGTGTGAGGGGGGCTGGGCCGCAGCCCAGGCCCGAGGCCTCGGGGGGGGTCCCCGGCGCCCAAGGCCCGGCCGGGGGGTCCCGGGGAGGGTCCCGGGGGGTTTTTGGGGCGGGGGTCCCATGGGGGGGTCGGGTGTGGCCCCGGGGGGTCCCACAGGGGGTGAGGGGGGGGGTCAGGCCCCTGGCGCGCGCTCACCGCCCCGGCGCCGCCGCCATCTTGGATCCGGCCTGACCCTTGACCCCGCCCCCGGCCCGACGCCGACGCTTCCCATTGGCTGCGGTGAGCCCCGCCCCCCGCCCCGCCCCGGACACGCCTCCCGAGGAGTTCCCGCCTTACCTGGTTGCCGGGGAGACGGAGGCCCCGCCCTCTTCGTGCTGTGATTCGCCTGTGAGACTTGAGCGATGGCAGCGCAACCCAATCAGAGCGCGGTTCGTGCAAGAGGCGGAACAAAAACCCAATGAAAGGGCGGGAACGCTGAGTGACACACGCCGCGCCCAATCAGAACGCTGCTTCCGCCCGGTGCCCCGCCCCCGAGGGCTTCCGTAGCAACGCCCCGCCTTTGTGCTCATGGCAACCACCGCCCTGGCGACCGCGGCCCGCCCTTTCCCGAAGAGCCAATCAACAGCGCGCATTCTTGAGTGGCGGCAATCTCAGCCAATCAGCAATCGTCTCTGACGCTGCTCGGCAGGGTGACATTGAGTGACGGGTTAGTTAACCAATGAGAGCGGAGCGCCCGGCTCGCCAGCCCGCCAATCAGCGCGTGGGGGCGGGGCGTCGGCAGGCCGCGGCTTTGTGGTGAGCGGGGCCGGGGGCGCTGGGGGGGAACTGGGACAAACTGGGCCAAACTGGCCTGGACCGGGGCCAAGCGGGACTCGTGGGGCCACGCTGGGAGAGACTGGGGCTCACTGGGGCTCAGCAGGACTGACTGGGGTGGGCCCCGTTGGGATTGAGTGGGTCCCGATGGGTGACACAGGGCCAGAGCGGCACTGACTGAGGGGGGGCCCCAGCGGTTCTGACCGAGCCCTACTGGGATCGACTGGGCCGCACTGGGACCCCCCAACTGCAGCAGCTCCTCCCCAAGGCTCCCCTCCATCCCCCCCAGGAATTCCGGGGTCACCGATCCCCCTTTTCCTCACCCCCAGCCCCTTTTGTCACCCCCCGGGATCCCAAACCGCTGATCCTCCCATTCCCCCTCCCCACTTCCATCACTCCCAGCCCCACAGAAATTCCCTGAGCGCCGATCCCACATTTTCCCGTTTTTCCCCCATTTTCCCATCCCCATGGAGCTCCCAGAGCCCTGACCCCGCTCTATTCCCCATTTTTCCCGATTTCTCCCCATCCCGATGGAATTCCCGGAGCAGATTCCCCATTTTCTCGGTTTCTTCCCCAATTTTCCCCATTTCCCCACAGCCCGCTGAAGTTCCCTGAGCACTAACCCCCTATTTTCCTCTATTTCTCCCCATTTTTCCCCTTCCAGCCCCATGGAGTTCCCCGAGCACTGATTTCCCATTTCTCCCTGGTTTTTCCCCCTCCATTTTCCTCCCATTTTTCCCCATTTTTCCCCTCTTTTCCCACAACCCAATGGAATTCCCTGAGCACTGATTGCCCTTTTCTCCCTGATTTTTCCCTGTTTTTTTTCCCCTTTTTCCTCGCATCCCAATGAAATTCCATGAGCACTGATTTTCCATTTCTCCTTGGTTTTTCCCCCCTTTTTCCTTCTCTTTTCCCACTCCCAATGGAGTTCCCCGAGCACTGACTGCCCATATTCCCGTTTTTCCCCCTCTTTCCACAGCCCGAGCTCCCCAAGCGCTGACTGCCCGTTTTCCCCCTCATTTTCCTGTTTTTTCCTCCTCTTTCTGCAGCCAAATTAAATTCTCAAAGCACTGACTGTCCATTTTTCCCCCTTTTCCCCCTCATTTTCCCCTCTTTCCTCAGCCCCATGGAGTTCCCCAAGCACTGAGTGCCCATATTCCCATTTTCCCCCTCATTTTCCCTCTTTCCTCAGCCCGATGGAGTTCCCCGAGCACTGATTGCCCATTTTCCCCCTCATTTTCCCCATTTTCCCCTCTTTCCTCAGCCCGATGGAGTTCCCGGAGCACTGACAGCTCATTTCTCCCCATTTTCCCCCTCATTTTCCCCATTTTCCCCTCTTTCCTCAGCCCGATGGAGTTCCCCGAGCACTGATTGCCCATTTCTCCCCATTTTCCCCTGATTTTTCCCCATTTTCCCCTCTTTCCTCAGCCCGATGGAGTTCCCCGAGCACAGCCGGCAGCTGCTGCGGGGGCTGCGGGAGCAGCGCTCCCGGGGGATCCTGTGCGACTGCACGGTGCTGGTGGGCACCGCTCCGTTCCCGGCGCACCGGGCCGTGCTGGCCGCCTGCAGCTCCTTCTTCCACCTGTGCTACGCCGAGCCGGGCGGCGCGGGAGGGGCTCGGGGGGCCGTGGTGGCCCTCAACAGCGACATCGTCACGGCCCCGGCCTTCGCGCTGCTGCTGGAGTTCATGTACGAGGGGCGGCTGGCGCTGGCGGCCCCGCTGGAGGACGTGCTGGCCGCCGCCAGTTACCTGCACATGAACGACGTGGTCAAGCTGTGCAAGAAGAAGCTGCAGGCGCGGGGCCCGGCCGAGGCCGACAGCACCAAACGCGAGGAGGACGCCCCCAGCCCGCCCCCGCCGCAGCCCCCGCCGCAACCCCCGCAGCCCCCGCCGGCCGAGGCGGCCGCACCGCCGGAGCCGCCGCTGGTGGACGCGGCCGACACCACCCAGCCCGGGGTGGGGGGCGAGCGACCCCCGCCCAGCCCCAGCAGCTCCAGCGAGGCCGCGCCGGGCCCCGGAGCCGCCCCTCCGCCGGTTCCCTGGGCCGCGCCCCCCGCCCCGGCCGGTGCCATCAAGACCGAGGCCATCGTGATCTCGGACGAGGAGCCCGACGGCGCCCGCCGCCCCCCCGCGCCCCCTCCCCCGCCGCCGCCGCCGCCGCCGCCTCCCCCGGCCCGAGCGGCGGCGTTTGGGGAGGGGGCGGCGCTGGCCCCGGCGCTGGGGGGGCTGCGGGAGCCGCTGTTCCTGGCGCCGCTGGAGCCCCGCGGGGGGTTCGGGCTGTTCGCCGAGGAGGCCCCGACGTGTCCCACGTGCGGGAAGACGTTCTCGTGCTCGTACACGCTCCGGCGCCACGCCACCGTGCACACCCGGGAGCGGCCCTACGAGTGCCGCCACTGCCTGCGCTCCTACACGCAGTCCGGGGACCTGTACCGGCACGTCCGCAAGGCCCACAGCCACGGCGGGCCCGCCCGCGGCCCCCGCGACCCCGCCCGCGACGGCGACAACCCGCCCTGACCGCCGCACCCGCCCGGGGCGCGGGGAGGGACCGAGCGGAGCGGGCGGCAGCGGCGGGGCTTGGAGCGGCCGGCGGGATGGGGACACCCGACCTGACCGGGACGGCGACACCTGCACGGCCCTGGGCTACCGGAACCGTGACACCTGCCCTGGGCTACCGGGACTGCGACACCTGCCCTGGGCTACCGGAACCGTGACACCTGCACGGCCCCGAGCCACCGGGACTGCGACACCTGCCCTGGCCGGGACGGCGGCACCTGCACGGCCCTGGGCTACCGGGACCCCCGGGATCGCGACACCTGCTGTGGCCGGGCCCCGCCCCGGGGGGTGACCGCGCTGCTCGGGACCCCCGGGACACCGGGCCCGCCCCACGGGGAACCGGAGGGATGGGTGGGCGTGGTCTCGGGGTGGGCGTGGCCTCGCGCGGGTGTACGGGGGATCACGAGCCAATAAAGCGACGCTGGACACGGGCGGTGGGCGGAGCCTAAAGGGGGCGTGGCTTCGTGTGGTACCACCCCATAATGGGCGGGGGCAGCGCCCCCTGGCGGCTCGGAGGACCTCGGGGGTAGGTCCAGGCCCGACTGGGCGCCGTCCCAGTTCATCCCAGTTCCGTCCCAGTTCATCCCAGTTCCGTCCCAGTTCGTCCCAGTTCCATCCCAGGCGCTCCCACCCCCCTTCCATCCCATCCCAGTCCCCCCCCAGTCCATCCCAGTGCACCCCACAAAGCCTTAAACCACTTTAATCACAAAAATAAACTCTGTGCGGCGGCTCCTACAAAAAGAGGGGTTGGGGGGGGGTTTGGGGAGGGGCGGGCGCCCCCTCCCCGTGTCAGGAGCAGGCGGGGGGGTCGCGGCAGGGGGGGCGCGCCCCGAAGAAGGCGGGTTCGGTCAGGGGGTGCAGCAGGAGCAGGAAGCCCAGCACCCCCAGCAGGTACGCGGGGAGCAGCGCCCGGCGCCGCGGGTGCCCCAGAGCCGCGCCCAGCGCCGGGAACCCCATGGAGTTACAGAAGGAGTGACACAGCACCGGCCCCGCCAGGTGACCTGGGGTGGGGGGGACACAAGGGACGTTGGTACCCCAAAAACACACCCGGGAACCCCGAAACCTCTGCCAGGATCGGCGGTGTCACCCCCCCACCACTCCCTGCCACCCGCGGGATCGCGACTCCCCCCCCCCCCCCCACCCGGGAGTTACAGGGAAATGGGGATGGGGACCCCCAAAATCCACCCTAAACACCCCCGGGGTCATCGAGGCCCCCCAAACCCACCGGTCCTGAGGAACAGGAAGGCCGTGTAGGCCCCGAACACGGCCGTGTAGGAGAACTGGAATGCTGGGAGGGGGAAAAAGGGGGGTCAGGGGCATCCCAAAACTCCCCAGCACCCCCAAATCCACCCCCCACCCCTGCCAGAGACTCAGAGGCACCACAAGGACCACCCTGGCCCCAAAAACTCCACCCTGGGCACCCCAAATCCCACCCTGGGCACTCCAAAACCCATCCTGGGCACCCCAAATCCCACCCTGGGCACCTCAAATCCCACCCTGGCCCCAAAAATTCCACCCTGGGCACCTCAAATCCCACCCTGGACACCCCAAATCCCACTCTGAGCACCTCAAAACCCACCCTGGGCACCCCAAATCCCACCCTGTTCCCAAAAACCCCACCCTGGGCACCCCAAATTCCCCCAGGCCAGCCCTGGGCACCCCAAGATCCCCCTGGAGCCCCCCAAACCCCCACAGGCCACCATGAAAACCCCCCAGAGTCCCTAAATCCTCACCCTGGACACCCCAAACTCTCTCAGGACACCCTGAACTCCTTTCACTCATCCTTGGACACCCCAAATCTTCACTCAGGACATCTCCAGACACCCAAAATCCCCTCCAGACACCCCAAATCTTTACCCTGGACACCCCAAACTCCCTCAGGACACCTCTGGACCCCCCAAATTCCCCCCAGATCCCCCCCAAAGCCCCCCTCACCTGCTGCCATGAAGATGCTGCCGACGGAGCCGTGGCGGAAGCGGAGCTGCTCGATCACGTGGTGGAAATGGGCTGGGGGCAGCGGGATTTGGGGTTCTTTGGGGGGTTTTGGGGGGGTTTGGGGGGTCGGGGAGCATTCAGGGCTGCAGGGGAGGGGAGTCAGAGGGAGTTTTGGGGGTTATTTTGGGGTCCCACTCACCCAAATCCCAAAGAGCACGGGGCAGGCCAGTACAGCTGGGTTTTGGGGTGGGATTTTGGGGGATTCACTCACCAATCCCCAAAGAATGAGGCACAGAGCAGCACTGGGAACTGTTTTGGGGTGGTTTTAGGGTTCCACTCACCAACCCCAAAGAAGAGGGGGCAGGCCAGCCCAAGAGGGGGGCAGAGGGGGATATTTTAGAATGTTTCTGGGTGTTTTTAGGATGTTTTAGGGTGTTTTTGGGGTGTTTTTAGGGTGGTTTTGGGATGTTTTTAGGATGTTTTAGGGTGTTTTTAGGGATGTTTTTGGGGTGTTTTTGGGTTCCACTCACCAACCCCGAAGAAGAGGGGGCAGGCCAGCACGGCGGGGCCGGGCCCCGTGCAGGGCACCAGCATGGGCAGCATGCAGGCCCTGAACACCAACTCCTCCGTCAGAGGGGCCACCACCTGGTTCCGCAGCCAGCGCACGTCCCCCAGGCACAGCACCCACACCCGCGGGTCTGGGGGACCCCAAAAACCCCACAGAACTGAGCCCCGAAATCCCAAACGCAGCAAACCCCAACAAACCACAACAAACACCAAAAAACCCAAAAAAAAAACCCAAAACCCAGCCCTGGTTCCACAGCACCCACACCCGGGAGTCAGGGGGACCCCAAAAACCCCACAGAACTGAGCCCCAAAATCCCAAATGCAGCAAACCCCAACAAACCCCAACAAACTCCAAAAAACTTCAAAAAACTCCAAAAAACCCCAAAACAACCCAAAAAACCCCAGCCCTGGTTCTGCAGCCAGCGCACGTCCCCCAGGCACAGCACCCACACCCGCGGGTCTGGGGGACCCCAAAAACCCCACAGAACTGAGCCCCAAAATCCCAAACACAGCAAATACCAACAAACCCCAACAAACTCCAAAAAACACAAAAAAAACCCCAAAACACAGCCCTGGTTCTATAGCACCCACACCTGCAGGTCTGGGGGACCCCAAAATCCCACAGAAAGGACCCCCCAAAACCCCAGAGCCCCACACGGTCCCCAAACCCAACAACCCCCTCCAAAAAAAAACCCAAAATCCCACAGAACTGAGCCCCAAATTCCCAGATTCCCACAGGCTCCACAAACCCAAAAAAAACCCCAAAAATCCCCCATTTCACCCCCTCAGCCCCCCCCAGTTCCACTCCCCGTGTTGGGGACCCCCTGCCCCCCCAAACCCCGATTGCTGAGCCCCCCCAAATTCGCGCCCCCTCCCCAAATTGTCCCCCCCTTACCCAGGGCCACCCTGATGCCATCGAGCCACCGCCAGGGACAGTCCATGGACAGCTGGATCAGCGGCCCCAGGAACAGGATCTGGGGGGTCAGGGGGGATTTGGGGGGCTCAGGGGGGATTTGGGGGGCTCAGGGGGGGTCACACCCCCCTTTTCCATCCCCTGGGGGGTCATTGGGGGGATTTAGGGTTTTTTTTTGGGGGGTCCCGTTTTCCACCCCACACCCACCATGGGGAGGGGGACCAGAGGAGGGGGGCAGGATTTTGAGTTTTGGGGGGATTTGGGGGGGGTCTGGAGGGATTTGAGGGTCTCAGAAGGGTTTTGGGGGGCTCAGGGAGATTTTTTTGGGGGGGGGTCTGAGTGGGTTTTGGGGGTCCCAGAGGGATTTTGGGGGGGGTCACAGCCTGTCTCACACCCACCCTGGCGAGCTGGATCTGGGGCCCAGGCAGAGGATCTGGGGGGGTGTCAGTGAATTCTGGGGGGGGTCCCGGGGGTCGGGGGAGCTCAGGGGGATTTTGGGGGTCCCAAGGGGGGTCCTGAGTGGGTTTTTGGGGGCTCTGTGTGGATTCTGGGGGTCCCAGGGGGGATTTGGTGTGGGGGGGTCTCACTCCTCCCACACCCACCTTGTATGAAGGGCCCAGGCAGAGCATGCAGGGAAGGGGGGGCTCAATAAATTCTGGGAGGGGGGGTCTAGGGGGGGTCAGGGGGATTTTGGGGGTCCCCGGGGGTGTCCCAGGGAGGTTTTAGGGGGGGTGGAAGCCCCCCAGACCCACCATGGTGAGCAGCAGAGGCAGCAGCGTGGCCGGGACCAGCCCCTCGAGGCGCAGCCCCAGCAGCGCGGGCAGGGGGGTGTCGGCCTGGGGGGGGCAATGGGAGGGGAGGGGGGGTCAGCACGGTTTGGGGGGGCTCTGGGACCCTCCCCCTGGATTTTAGGGGATCCCCCCCAAGCTCACCTTGACCCCCGTGAGCTCCTTCCAGAGCCACACCAGGGCCGGGGACAGCCCCGACACCACCAGGACGCTCGTGAAGCGGCGCTTGATGACCGACGGGTGGTCCCTGGGGAGGGGGCGGCCCGGGGGGGGCTTACACCCCAAAATCCCCCCGATATCTCCCCAACACCCCCAGACACTGAGGAGACCCCCCCAAAATGCACCTGGAACCCCCCCAAAAACCCCATCCCAACCCTATGGACACCCCAGGGACCCCCCACCCCCCCCAATACACTTTACACGCCCCCAGCCCCCCCATAACCCACAGACCCCTCCCCAAATTCCTTCCCGGGCTCCCCACAGACCCCAAACCCCTCCCCGATCCTCCGTGCACGCCCCCAAACCCCCTGAGACCCCCCCGAATTCCCCCCAGACCCCCCCGAATCCCCCCCAGACCCCCCGAATCCCCCGCAGGTGCCCCCCAGACCCCTCAGATCCCTCCCGGATCCTCCGCGCTCGCCCCCAGACCCCCCGAATCCCCCCCAGGCCCCCCGGAGGCCGTACCTGGGCAGGGGGCTGCCCCACACGTACAGGCTCCCCACGTAGGAGCAGGCCAGGCTGAGGCAGCCGAGCACCGCGGCCCAGCACGGCCCGGCCCCGGCGGCTCCGGGGGCCGCTCCCGACCCCGGCCCGGCCCAGGGGGAACCGGGGGGCTGAGGGGCCGCCATGGCGGGGGCGGGGCCTGCGCGGGGGGCGGGGAAAGGGGCGGGGCTTGGGGAGGGTGGGGGCGGGGTTATGCAGATGAGGGCGCGGCGTCAGTGGGGGCGGGGCGATGGGGAACTGGGGGAACTGGGATGGAACTGGGAAACTGAGGGGACTGGGAAACTGGGGGGGACTGGGATGGACTGGGAGGGACTGGGGGGAACTGGGAGGGACTGGGAAACTGAGGGGGAACTGGCAGGGACTGGGAAACTGGGGGGGACTGGGATGGACTGGGAAACTGGGGGGGAACTGGGAGGGACTGGGAAACTGGGAGGGAACTGGGAAACTGAGGGGGAACTGGCAGGGACTGGGAAACTGGGAGGGAACTGGGATGGACTGGGTTAGGGAAACTGGGGGGGAACTGGGATCAACAGGAGAGCAACTGCGGGATCGAGGGATGACTGGGACAACTGGGATTTACTGGGGGAAACTGGAAGCAATGGGGGAACTGGGAGCGACTACGTGAACGGGGAGTGCTGGGGGAACTGGGACCGCGAGGAGTTACTGGGAGTGACTGGAGGAAATGAAACCCACGGAAGGAACCGGGACCAACTGGTGTAACTGGGATGAGCCAGGACTGGGAGCACTGGGAGGGCACTGGGATGGGAGGGGGCTCTCTCCTGTCCCTCAGAGCATCCACTCGTCGGGGTCCTGCAGTTGGGGGGTCCCGGGGGTTACTGGGGGGATCCCGGGGGGTCCCAGAGGGGGGAGGGACCCCCAAACCCCACCTGGCCCTGGTTGCTCCGGGGCCCTTCCTCCTCCTCCTCCTCCTGCTGCTGCTGCTGCTCCTCCCTCCGCCCCCGGCGCTGTTTTTGGGGGGTCCCTGTGGGGGCACGGGGGGGGGTTTCAGTTCCCGGGGGGGTTTTGGGGACCCCCCCCAGCCCCGTTTCCCCCTCACCCCCGCGGGGCAGCCGTGGCCGGTGTGAGACCTCTGCCCACCTGCGGCGTGCGGCCGCCGCCAGCGCCGGCGTGTCCTGCACCTGGGGGGGACACGGTGACACCGGGGACACCCCCAAACCCCAGCCCGGACCTGGGGGACCCCCCCAGAACCCCCAAACCTGCAGGGCGCCCAGGCAGGCGCTGCGGAAGCGGGAGCTGGAGCTGGCGGCCACCACGGCCGTCACCGCGGCCACCGCCAGAGCCTGGGCTCGGGCCACGCTCTGCTGGGCCTGGAGGGGGGGATTTGGGGGGTCACGGAGGATTTGGGGGGGTCGGGGGGACCCCAAAACCCCGCACCCACCTGGTGCTGGCGGTGCAGCCCCCACAGGAGGGGGTGCAGGAGGCTCCGGAGCCCCCGGGCCAGCGCGGGGCGGCTCAGGCGGAGCGTGGGGTCCAGCTGGGGCAGGAGCAGCCGGCGCATCCCTGGGGGGGGACCCCGGATTTGGGGGGGCTCCTCGAACCGTAGGGGAGCCCTCCAGAGAGAGGGGACAGCCCTGAACCACGGGGACAACCCCAAAAACAAGGGGACACCCCCAAATCTTGGGGTCAGCCCCCAAACCTTGGGATCAGCCCAGCTTGGGTGGCTGAGCTGGAATGTGGAGTCTGGGGGAGGAGGACATGGGGGGCACCCCAAAATCGTGGGGACACCCCCAAAACCTTGAGGACACCCCTGAAACAAGGGGACACACCAGGAGGACAACCCCAAACCATGGGGACATCCCCAAAATGATGAGGGACCTTCCAGAACTTTGGGACAGCCCAAAACTTCAGGGACAGCCCAAAAGTTTGGGGACCCTCTTGAGCCACGGGGACACCCCGAGAACTTGGGGACATCCCCAGAGCTTGGGGACACCCCCAGAGCCTGGGGACACCCCAAAATCGGGGTCCCCCCTTTACCTGCATCGTACCCCCCAAAGGGGTCCCGGTGCTGCAGGAAGAGGAAAACCAGGAGGGTTTTGGGGTCCCCCTCGGGGCGGTTTTGGGGGTCTCCGTCCCCCTCAGGGGGGTCCCAGCGCACCCCAAAGGTGACATCGGGGGGCACCGGCTCTGTGGGGACAACACGGGGGTTCTGAGGGGGGGGGGAACCCCGAAATTCCCCCCAAAATCCCACCAAAAAACGCTGGAACTCCACGGACCTTCCTCATCCTCACAGGAGCCTTGGGGGTCCGGGGAGTTTTTGGGGTCTGGGGGGGTTGCAGCCAGGCCAAAGCCCCCCCAGTCCCCCAGCAGAGAGGGGTCCCCCAGGGCTGGGGGGGGCGGGGGGGGCACGGGGACCCCCGCGGGGTCGAACAGGTAAAGGTGGGAAGGTCAAGGAGAACAATGGGGGGGGGATGGAGCCCCCCAAAATCCCCCATAGCCCCAAATCCCACCTGGGCATCCTGAGATCCCCCAGGAAACCCGAATTTCCCACCCCCGCCCCCCGAGAACCTTCTGGACAACCCAAAACTCCCCTCAGGCACTCTGAGACCCCTCCTGGGGCACCTCAAATCCCCCCAGACACCCCAAATTCAACTCTGGGCACCCCGAAACTGCTCAGGTGCCCCAAAACCCCTACAAACACTCTGAATCCCCCAAATCCCACCTCAGGACTCCAAATTCCCCTCCCCAAAGTCCCCAACACCGCCCCAAATCCCCCCCTTGGACACCCCAAATCCCCCCTTGGACACCCCAATCCCCCCCAGGTGCCCCCAGCCCCGGATATTTGCACTCGGCGGAGCGGGGCTCCCGGCCCGGGGGTCCCGGGGGTCCCGGCGGGGCTGAGGGCGCTGACCGGGAGCAGCTGCAGGTCCCCCCCGAAGCCCGCGGCCGCCAGCGGGGCCGGTACCGGCAGCGGCAGCGGCGGCCCCGGGCACGGGCGGAGGCGGCTGCAGGGCGGCCTGAGGGGAACGGACCAGTCCGGACCAGTTCATCCCAGTCTGACCCTGCACTACTCGCCTGCCTCGTCCCAGTTTATCCCTCTCCGTTCCCGCCCGTCCCAGTTCATCCCAGTCTATCCTGGGATCACCTCGCTGCATCCCAGTCCCTCCCGGCTCCTCCCAGTTCACATCCCAGTGCATCCCAGTCCCGTCTGAGTCCCCTCAATCCATCCCAATCCACTCCAGTCCCATCCCAGTCCATCCCAATCTATCCCACTCCTTCCCAGTCCCATCTGAGTCCCCTCAGTCCATCCCAAGCCATCCCAGTCCCATCTCAAACCCATCCCAGTCCCCCCCCAGTCCCTCCCAGTCCCGTCTGAGTCTCCTCAATCCATCCCAGTCCCATTCCAGTCCATCTCAATCCACTCCAGTCCCCCTCAACCCCATCCGTCCCGTTCTAGTCCCCTCAATCCAGTCCAACCCATCCCAGTCCCCTCCCACTCCCATTTTAGTCTCCTCAGTCCCTCCCAGTCCCTCCCAGTCCCTCCCAGTCCGTACCCAGTGAAGTGCCGGCTCTGCACCCTCAGCCTGGTTCCCGCCTGTGCCCAGGGGGGCTCGGGGCTGGGGGACATCGGGGGAGGGGGACCCCAATTAGGGGGTTCCCAGGACTGAGGTGACCCCAGTTTGGGTGACCCCAAGGTGGGGGTGTGCCAAATTTGGGGGTCTCACCTGAGGGTTCGGGACATGACCTTCCCATCGATGCTGACACAGAAATGAAACTCGACCTGGGGGGGTCCGGAGGGGGTCACTGGGGAACCCCCCCCACCCTTTTGGGGACCCCCCGGGACCCCCAAAGCCCCCCGGTACCTCAGGGTGCACGAGGCTGGTCCGGTGCAGGAGCCGCCACAGGGACCCCCGGGTGGGGCTCAACGGGAGGGGCTGGCAGATCTGGGGGGGGGGCACGGGGGGGCTGAAGGGGACCCCAAAATCCCCCACGACCCCGGGGGGGCAGATCTGGAGGGGTTGACGGGACCCCAATACCCCCCCAAGGACCTTGGCTCAGTCTGGGGGGGTTCCCACCCCATCCCCCCACTCCCCCCGTCTGTTTTGGGGGGTCCCAGCCCCCCCCGGTGACCCCATTTCCCCTCCCCCCAGCGGTGACCCCATTATTTCCCCCCAAATCCAGGCCACCCCGACTATTTTTATCCTCCCGCCCCAATTCTCGCTCCCGGGGGGCTCCCGAGGCCCCCCCGACCCCAATTCCCCCCCCTTAAGGTGACTCTGGAGGGCTGGGAAAGAGCTCAGAGAGAGGGGGGACCCCAAAATCCCCCCCCCGACCCCCCCAAAACTCACCTGGAAGCTCCTCTGCACCCGAGCCCGGGCCAGGATCTGCCTGCAGCAGGGGGGGGGATTTGGGGGGGCTCCCGGCAGCTCCTGCACCCCTCGGGGAGCTGTGAGGGATTTTGGGGGGGATTTAAGGGGTTTGGGGGGAGATTGAGGGGATTTAGGGGGTCCCCAGAGAGGTTTTGGGGGGCTTGGGGAGCTCTTAAAGGAGTTGGGGAGGTTGGGAGTGTTCCTGGGAGGGTCAGGGGGTCTCAGAGAGGCTTTGGGGGGGTCTCTGGGGAGTTTGGGGGGGTCTCTTACCCCCGTCCAGCACTTCAGGGTCGAGGTCACGGCCGAGGGGTCCCGTGGCAGCCACTGGGAAAAGGGGGGAGGGTCAGGGGGGTCTGAGGGGAGCCCCCAGGACCCCCCAGGACCCCCCAGGACCCCCCACCCACCTGTGAAGATGCAGGGGGGCCCCCCCGGGCCCTTCCCCGCTGTCAGGGCCACCAGCAGAGCTCCCCGTCGGGGCTCCCCATTTTTGGCGGTCCCCAGAGCCACCAGGAGCTGCTCCAGGATCTGCAGGGCCAGAAGGGCTGAGGAGACCTCAAAAACCGCCCCCCAAAACCCCCAAAAATCACCCGGAGCCCCTTCCCCAAGACCCCCCCTTCCTTCTAAGTGAGGCCTGACTCACCCAGAGATCCCCAAAGCCCCCCCAAACCTCTCTGGAGACCCCCAACACCACCCGAGTCCCCCCAAATCCCCTCAAAACTTCCCTCATGACTTTTGCCCCCTCATAGACACCCCCCAAAGACCCCCTAGGGACCCCCAACCCACTTTAGTGACCACTGACCCCTCACAGTGACCCCCAGAGAACCCCCCCAATACCCGCCAAGCCCCACAACCCTCCTTAGTAATCCCTCAGAACCCCCATGACCACCCCCAGGGACCTCCCAAAGCTCTCACAACCCTCTCTAGTGATCCCTAACCCCACAAAACCCCTCAAAACAGCCCCAAAACCCCCTCACCCCCCTCACGGCCCCCTCCGCCATCTTTGCCCCGCTCTCCCCTCAGCGCCCCCTGGCGGGCGGGAAACGCGAGGGGCGGGAAATCCCCCCCGAGGGGGGCGTGGCCTCCGCGCTCGTTGCTATGGCAGCGAGCGGAGGGGGCGTGGCCTGGGGCGTTGCCGTGGTGACGGCGGAGGGGGCGTGGCCTCAAGCCCCGCCCCCCTGGGTGTGATGAGCTGCCGCGGTCTCAGCGCGCGCCGCGGCCGCAGCGCAGGTAAGGGGGGGGGGGGTCACACCTGGGGGGGCTCAGACGGGGGGAGACCCCCCCCAAAACCACCCCAAACCCACCCTCAGAACCCCCCCCCGGGGTCCCGCAAACCCCCCCGGCCCGCCAGATCCCCCCGCGTCCCCCCCCGGGCACTGCGGCAGCGGCTCCGCATCCCCGGGCAGAGCCCCCCCCGCGCTGTCCCGGGAGAATTTGGGGAGCCCCCACCCCAAAATTCGCGTGTTTGTGTTCCCAAACCCCCCCCGATCCCCCCCGGCGCTGCGGCCGCTGATCCCCGCTAAGAGCATTAACGGGGGGGGGAGTGGGGGGAGAGCGGGGGGCTCTGGGGGGGCTCTGGGGAGCCGGGGGGGGTCTCGGAGGAGTTTTGGGGGTTCCAGGCAGGAATTTGGGGCGCTCGGGGTTTGTTTGGGAGGATTTGGGGGCGCTCAGGGTGACCCGGAGAGTTTGGGGGGGGGAGCTTGGAGGAGTTTTGGGGGTCCCGGTGAGGATTTGGGGAGGCTCGGGGGTCGTCAGAGAGGATTTGGGGGGGCTCAAGGGGGTCTCTGGAGAGGTTGGGGGGCTTCGGTTGAGTTTGGGAATGGCCGGGGGGTCCTGACAGTTTTGGGGAGGGGGTCTAAGGAGGAGGGGGGGGGACTTGGAGGAGTTTTGGGGGGTCCCGGGGGGATCCGAAGGGTCCGGGGGGGCTCAAAAAGAGGACGGGGGGGCTTTGGGGGGTCCCCGGGAAGGATTTGGGGAGGGTCCCCCTCCCGTTTGGGGGGGTTTCGATTTAATATGGGGGGGGGTCTCTGCTGAAAGTGAAGTTTGGGGAAAGATTTGGGGGGGTCCCAATTAATTTGGGGAAGTTCCTGTTAATTGGAGGAGTCTTTATTAATTTGTGGAATTTATTAATTCGGGGAGGGGTCTCTTTTAATTCGGGATGTTCTTTATTAATTTGGGGTGGTTTCCATTAATTTAGGGGGGGAGCTTCATTAATTTAGGAAAAACCTCTCAATCCAAAGAATATTCTTATTAATTCGAGGAGGGGTCCCCCTTAATTTGGGGAGGGGTCTCGGCTAATTTAAGAACCCGAGGGTCACTTTGGGGGGGGGATTGTGACCAAACCCCCCCTTCCCCTCCCCCTTTTTATTTTTTGTTTTCCAGCTGCTCCCTGAACCCTCCCAGCGTCGCCCCCTCCCCAAATTTGGGGGTCCCCAAAGGTCACCATGCTGTCCCCTCCCCCCTACGACCCCCTGGAGCTGCCCAGGTTCAGCGACCCCCGCTGGGAGGGGGAGGGGGGCGCGGGGGGGCCCGAGGAGGAGGAGGAGGAGGAGGAAGAGGAGGAGGAAGGCTCCGCCCGGCGCTTCGAGCGCTCCCGCATCAAAGCTCTGGCAGGTGCGGGAAAGGGGAGGGGGAGAGACCCCAAAAATGGGGAAAAAAAATCGAGATGGGGAAAGATAAAAAAAAAAATTGGGGAAAAAAAAGTGAAAACGGGAAAAAAAAATGCAAAAAAACGGAGGGGAAAATGGGAAAAAATGAGGGGAAATGCACAAAAAGAGGTGGAAGGGTTAAAAAATCGAGGGGAACGTGCAAAAAGCAGCGTGAAACGCACAAAAAGTGAGGAGAAAAATTCAAATATCGTGGGGAAGTGGAAAGAATGGGGAGGAAAAGAGTAAAAAGTGGGGGGAAAAGTCCTAAAATTGGGTGGAAATGCATAAAAATTGAGGGGGGAGTGGATAAAAATGGGTGGGAAATGGAAATATTTGTGGGAAATGTGGAAAAATTCTGGGCAAAGCGCGAAAAATGGGAGAAAAAGAAAAATAGTTGAGGAGAAAGTGAAAAAAAATCGGGGAAAATGAACAAAAAGTGGGGGGAAAGTTTAAATATTGGAGAGGAAGGCAAAAAGTTTGGGGGGGAAAGTGCAAGAAATGTGAAGAAAACACAAAAAGCAGGATAAAAGTGCGAAAATTAGAGGGAGAGTGTAAAAAACTGGAAAGGGGAAAATGCAAAAAATTGTGGAAAAACCAAAAAAAAAAGGAAGAAACCGCCCAAAAAATGATGGGAATGGATAAAAAACGGGAGTGGAACCTGAGAAAAGTGGGGAGAAACTCGCCAAAAATGTGGAGGATCTAAAAAAAATGGGAATAGGGACCCCTGGAATGTTTTTGGGGAGGATAAATAAGTGAGGGAAATAAAGCAAGTGATGGAAAAGTGGAGAAATTCAGGGAAACAGCCCCAAAAAATGAAGGAAACGACCCCAAAAAATGATGGGAATCACATCGGGAATGTGTGAGAATCCCAAAAATGGGGATGGGGAACCCAAAACTTGGGGAGATGGACCCCAAAAAATGGGGAAATGCGCCCGAAAATGGGGAGGGGGCGGCAGAAAAATGTGGGAAAACCACAAAAAACGGGGGGAAAGAATTCTGAAACAGGTGGAAAAGTCCAGAGAAGAGGGGGAAACCACCAGAAAATATGGGGAGACCCCAAAAATGGGGATGGGGGAACCTCAAAACGTGGGAGTGATCCCTAAAATATCGGGGGAAACCCCCCAAAAAATGGAGGAAGACCCCCAAAAATGGGGGAAAACCCCCGAAAATGGGGGAAAACCCCTAAAAATGGGGGCATCCAGTGGAAAAACGGGGGGAACTCCCCAAATTTCCCTTCCCAAACCCCCTGGATTGCCCCAAACCCCCCAGGAAATCCCCCCAAACCCCCCCGATCTGCCCCAGGACCCCCCCAAGGACCCCCCCCAAATCCTCTTAGCGTTAATCCAGCACCGGCTGGCGCGGGGGGATCCCCCTCCCCTCCCCCCCGGACCCCCCTCGGGGGGCTCCGACCCCTGGGGGGCTTTGGGGGGATTTTGGGGGGGTTTTTTGGGAGGTTTTGGGGGTCTCTGAACCCACACTCAACTCCCCCCTTTTCCTCCCAGCCGTGCGGAAGAAGGGGGATGTGGGGAGGGGTCTTTGGGTGGGATTTGGGTGGTTTAGGGGGGTCTTTAGGGGATTTTGGGGGGGTTTGGGGTGGGTTTGAGGGTCTGTGACCCCCCCAGACCGACACAGAAGGAGGAGGGGGGCGGGGGGGGGAGACTCTGTTGGGATTTGGGGGCTCTGGGTGGGATTTGGGCGGTCGGGGGAGGGGTTTGGGTGGTCTGGGAGGGATTTGGGGAGAGTTTTGGGGGTCTCTGAGCCCCCCCGTGACCCCCCCAGACGAGCGCGAGGCCGTGCAGAAGAAAACCTTCACCAAGTGGGTGAATTCCCACCTGGCCCAGGGGTCGCACCTGGGGGATCTTTACAGCGACCTCCGGGACGGGCGGCTCCTGCTGCGGCTGCTCGAGGGGCTCTCGGGGGAGACCCTGGTGAGTGCGACCCCTCCCCAAAATGGGGACACCCCCCCTCAAAGGGGAACCCCCCCAAAAAAAAACCAGCACCACCCCCAAAAGAGGGACCCTCCCCAAAAATGGGAAATTCCTCAAAAAGGGACCCCCGGGACCCTCCCCCGGCTGCTCGAGGGGCTCTTGGGGGAGACCCTGGTGAGTGCGACCCCTCCCCAAATTTGGGACAACCGTCATGGGGACCCCCAGACCCTCCTGGAGACCCCCAGACCCCCCAAATCCTCCTGTCTGTGACCCCCAGCCTCCTCTGCCTTTCTCCCATATGCCCCAAACCCCAATTTCTGCGACCCTCACTCCCCCCGGGCCCCTCTAGACCCCCCAAAACCCCCTCCCCAGGCCCCCCACCCCCTCTGTGCTCCCCAAATCCCCTTCCCGTGGCCCCCACCCTCCTCTAGACCTCCCCAACCTCTTTTCCATCACCCTCAGTCCCCCCAAACCCCCTCCCCAAAACCTCCGCGCCCCCCCAAACCCCCCAACCCCTCTCCCCGTCACCCCCAGACCCCCCAAACCCCCTCCCCAAAACCTCCGCGCCCCCCCAAACCCCCCAACCCCTCTCCCCGTCACCCCCAGACCCCCCCAAACCCCCTCCCCAAAACCTCCGCGCCCCCCCAAACCCCCCAACCCCTCTCCCCGTCACCCCCAGACCCCCCAAACCCCCATTCCTACACCCCCCACCCCCTTTTATCCCCTCCCAAACCCCCATTTCCTCCCTCCCCACGCCCCCATCTCCCCCTGCCCGGCTCGGGGGGGGTCTCTGACCGTGCCCCCCCGGCCCAGCCGCGCCCCACGCGGGGCAGGATGAGGATCCATTGCCTGGAGAACGTGGAGAAGGCGCTGCGCTTCCTGCGGGAGCAGCGCGTGCACCTGGAGAACGTGGGCTCGCACGACATCGTGGATGGCAACCCCCGCCTGACCCTCGGCCTGGTCTGGACCATCATCCTGCGCTTCCAGGTGGCCCCCCCGGGACCCCCCCGCTGGGTGAAATGGGGAGGGGGCGCGGCCCGGAGCCACCCTGGGGAGGGGTCTGTGCCCATCCTGGGTGATTTCGGGGGGTTCTGAACCCACCCTGGGGTCTCGGGTTGGTCATTGAGGTACCCCTGACCTTCCACGGGCTCCTTCTGGGGGTCCTGCACCCACATCTGGGGGTCCTGCACCCACTTTTGGGGGTCCTGCACCCGCTTTTGGGGGTCCTGCACCCACATCTGGGGGTCCTGCACCCGCTTCTGGGGGGTCGTGACCCCACCCAGGAGGGTCCAGACCTCATTTTTGAGGGTCTTGACCCCACCACGAGAGGCTTGCACCCATTTTGGGGATCCCAGACCCGCTTTGGGGGGTCCTTGACCCTAATTTGGGGGTGTCTGACCCCATTTTTTGGGCTCCCCCTCCCCAGATCCAGGACATCAGTGTGGAGACCGGGGACACGCGGGAGAGGAAATCGGCCAAGGACGCGCTGCTGGCCTGGTGCCAGATGAAAACTGCGGGGTGAGGGGGTCCCGGGGGGTTTGGGGGGTCCCGGGGGGGTTTGGGGGGCTGGTGCCAGATGAAAACTGCAGGGTGAGGGGGTCCCGGGGGGTTTGGGGGGTCCTGGAGGTCCCGGGGGGGTCCTGGGGGTCCTGGGGGGCTGGTGCCAGATGGAAACTGTGGGGTGAGGAGGGTCTGGGGGGTTCCTGCGGGGGCTCGGGGGGATCCTGAAGGGGTCTGGGGGTCCTGGGGGGGTCCAGGAGGGGTCTGGGTGGTCTCAATGTGGCTCAGGAGGGTCTGGAAGGGTTTCTGGGGGTTCCCGGGGGGGTTTCGGGGGTCTGTGACCACCCCCGGCCTCCCCCAGGTACCCCAATGTGAACGTGCAGAACTTCACCACGAGCTGGCGGGACGGGCTGGCCTTCTGTGCCCTCATCCACCGGCACCGGTGTGGGGCAGGGGGGGCTGCTGTGGGGCACGGGGGGGTTGTGGGGTGGGGGGGGTTGTGGGGCAGGGGGGCTGTGGGGCAGGGGGGGCTGTGGGGCAGGGGGGCTGTGGGGCGGGGGGGCTGTGGGGCAGGGGGGGCTGTGGGGCAGGGGGGGCTGGGGGGTGGGGGGGCTGGGGATGATGGGGACAGGGAGTTATGGGGTTATGGGTCAGTGAGTCTGGGTCAGTGAGTCAGGGTCAGTGGTCAGTGGGTCAGTGGCCATGGCTCAGGGTCAGTGGGTCAGTGGTCAGTGGTCAGTGGGTCAGTGCTCAGTGCTCAGGGTCAGTGGGTCAGGATCAATGGCCATAGGTCAGTAGCCATGGCTCAGGGTCAATGGCCATAGGTCAGTAGCCATGGCTCAGGGTCACTCCTCATCTGTCCGGTCGCCCCCAGGCCGGCTGTAGGTCAGTGGTCAGTGGGTCAGTGGCCATAGGTCAGTGGGTCAGGGTCAATGGGTCAGGGATCAGTGGTCAGTGGGTCAGTGGTCAGTGGCCATAGGTCAGTAACCATGGCTCAGGGTCAGTGGCCATAGGTCAGTAGCCATGGCTCAGGGTCAGTGGCCATAGGTCAGTAGCCATGGCTCAGGGTCAATGGCCATAGGTCAGTAGCCATGGCTCAGGGTCAGTGGCCATAGGTCAGTAGCCATGGCTCAGGGTCAATGGCCATAGGTCAGTAGCCATGGCTCAGGGTCAGTGGCCATAGGTCAGTGAGTCTGGGTCAGTGGTCAGTGGGTCAGTGGCCATGGCTCAGGGTCAGTGGGTCAGTGGTCAGTGAGTCAGTGCTCAGTGCTCAGTGCTCAGGGTCAGTGGCTCAGGGTCAATGGCCATAGGTCAGTAGCCATGGCTCAGGGTCAGTGGCCATAGGTCAGTAGCCATGGCTCAGGGTCACTGCTCATGTGTCCGGTTGCCCCCAGGCCGGAGCTGCTGGACGTGGGGTCTCTGCGCGGGGCCAACGCCCTCCACAACCTGCAGAGCGCCTTCGCCGTGGCCGAGCGGGAGCTGGGGGTCACTCGGCTGCTGGACCCCGAGGGTGAGGGGCTGCGGGGGCTGCGGGGGCTGGGGGTCCCCGAGGGGGGATTTGGGGGTGGCTTTGGGGGTCCCCGAGGGGGGATTTGGGGACCTGACCCCCCCGTGCCCCCCAGATGTGGCCGTGGAGCAGCCGGACGAGCGGTCAGTGCTGACCTACGTGGCCGCCCTCTACCACCACTTCTCCAGGATGAAGGCGCTGGCCGTGGAGGGAAAACGCGTCGGGAAGGTCTGGGATGGACACGGGGTGGACAGATGGACATGGGGGGGACACGGGATGGACAGATGGACATGGGGGGGACACAGGATGGACAGATGGACATGGGGGGGACACAGGATGGACAGATGGTGTTGGGGGATGGGGATGGGCGGGGGGATGGGCTGGGGGGGCAGGGAGGGACAGATGGAGATGGACAGAGGGATGGGTGGGGGATGGGGATGGATGATGGATGGATGATGGATGGATGGATGGATGATGGATGGAGGATGATGGATGATGGATGGATGATGGATGGATGATGGATGGATGGATGATGGATGATGGATGGATGGATGGATGGATGGATGGATGGATGGATGGATGGATGGATGAACAGACAATGGATGATGGATGGATGATGGATGGATGATGGATGGATGATGGATGATGGATGATGGATGGATGATGGATAATGGATGGATGGATGATGGATGATGGATGGATGATGGATGATGGATGGATGGATGGATGGATGACGGATGGATGGATGGATGGATGGATGATGGATGGATGGATGGATGGATGGATGATGGATGATGGATGGATGATGGATGGATGATGGATGATGGATGATGGATGATGGATGGATGATGGATGATGGATGATGGATGGATGGATGGATGGATGGATGATGGATGGATGATGGATGATGGATGATGGATGATGGATGGATGGATGGATGATGGATGATGGATGGATGATGGATGGATGATGGATGGATGGATGATGGATGGATGATGGATGATGGATGGATGATGGATGATGGATGGATGGATGGATGGATGGATGGATGATGGATGGATGATGGATGGATGGATGGATGGATGGATGAACAGACAATGGATGATGGATGGATGACAGACATGAGCACAGACAGACAAACATCCTCCTGTCCCGCAGGTTCTGGAGGCGGCGCGCGAGGCCGAGGGCCTGGCCGGCCGTTACGAGGCGCAGGCGGCCGAGCTGCTGGGCTGGATCCAGCGCTCGCTGCTGCTCCTCACTGACCGGCGCCTGCCCCGCGGCATCCCCGGCCTGCAGGGGCAGCTCCAGGCCTTCAGCGCCTACAGAACCACCGAGAAACCCCCCCGGTGAGCCCCAAATTGGGCTGGGGGGCAGAGTGGGCTCGGGGGGCACCCCAGGGGGGTTTGGGGACCCCAAGTGGGGTCTG
Organism: Poecile montanus; assembly: GCA_038429875.1. NCBI lineage: Eukaryota > Metazoa > Chordata > Aves > Passeriformes > Paridae > Poecile > Poecile montanus. Next base: position 1,745,274 of record CM076533.1, read on the forward strand.
GGGTCCCCCCAGTGGGTTTCAGTTTCCCTCTGAGGGGTTTTGGGGTTTCTCTGAGGCTTGGGGTGGGTTTTGGGGTCCCCCCGGGGTGGGTTTTGGGGTCTCCCCAGGGTGGGTTTTGGGGTCCCCTGGTGTATTTTGGGGTCCCCCCGCAGGTTCGAGGACAAGGGGTCCCTGGAGGTGCTGCTGTTCTCGCTCCGGAGCTGCCTGCGAGCCAACAACCAGCGGCAGTTCGTGCCTCGGGAGGGGACCCACAGCACCGACATCAACAGGGTGACAGGGACAGGGGACAGGGACAGGGACATGAGGGGACATGGGGGACATGGGGGGGGGGGGGCACGGGGACCCACAGCAGCGACATCAACAGGGTGACAGGGACAGGGGACAGGGGACGGGGACAGGGGATGGGGGGGACACGGGAGGGGACTCAGTTACACAAAGTGCCAGGTGTCCCGGGTGCCCCAGGTGACACATACCAGGCACCCCAGGTGTCCCCATGTGTCCCAGGTGTCCCAGGTGACACATGCCAGGTGTCCCGGGTGCCCCAGGTGACACATGCCAGGTGTCCTGGGTGCCCCAGGTGACACATGCCAGGTGCCCCAGGTGACCGTGCGGTGCCCGCAGGCGTGGGAGCGGCTGGAGAAGGCGGAGCACGGCCGGGAGCTGGCGCTGCGCTCGGAGCTGCTCCGGCAGCAGCACCTGGAGCAGCTGGCGGCGAGGTTCCACCGCAAGGCCGCCCTCAGGGAGACCTGGCTGGGGGACAACCAGCGCCTGGTGGCACAGGTGACACCGGGACCCCCCACCCAGCGACCCCCGACACCCCCCGCGAGCCCAAATCAACCCCAAAACACCCCCAAATCACAACCCCGTGCCACAGGGGACTCCCCCTGTCCCCACCAGGACAATTTCAGGGCGCGTCCCCCTCCTTTGTCACCCCTCACGTCCCTTTCAGGACAATTCCGGGGGGGTCCCTGGAGTGTCCCAACCCCTCACGTCCCTTTCCCCCCCCCCAGGACAATTTCGGGGGGTCCCTGGGGGGGGTCGAGGCCGCTCTGCGCAAACACGAGGCCATCGAGAGCGACATCGCCGCCTACGGCAGCCGCGTTCGCGCCGTCACCGCCGTGGCCGCCGAGCTGGAGGCCGAGCGCTATCACGACATGGGCGGTATCGCGACACGGCGCGACCACGTTGTGTCGCTTTGGGAGGCGCTGCGGGCGCAGGTGGCGGCGAGGCGAGAGCGGCTCCGGGCGCACCTGGAGCTGCAGCGGCTCCTGCGCGACCTGGAGCACCTGATGGGCTGGATGGAGGAGATGGAGGTGGGGAGGGGACCGGGGGCGTGGGGTCCCCTGGTGGGACCCCCTCCCGGTGACCCCCCCCCCCGTGTCCCCCGGGTCCCCAGGTGCGGCTGCAGTCGCGGGATTTCGGGCAGCACCTGAGCCAGGTGGACGATCTGCTGCAGATCCACGCCCTGGTCGAGGGGGACGTGGCGGCCCAGGCCGAGAGGGTCCGGAGTGTGGGGGCGGCGGCCGAGCGCTTCCTCGGGGAGGGGGGCGGTGAGTGACCCCCAAATTTGGGACCCCTGTGATGCCCTGGAACCCCCAAACCAGGGACGCCTGAATCCCGGGACCCCCACGCACCTCCCCAAAACTGGAACCTACCAGAACCCCAAACCTCAAACCTCAGGACCCCCAAAAACTGAGACCCCAAAACATCGGATCCCTGAACCCTGGGACCTCCAAATCCCAGACCCCCAGGACCCCCAAACGCTGCCTCTCCCAAATCCTCGGGATCCCAGAATCCCAGACCTTGGGACCCTCAAAAATTGGGATCCCCAAACACCGTACCCCTGAACCCTGGGGATTCCAGACCCCAGGACCCCCAATCCCTGGGACCCCCGGGTCCTGCCAAGCCCCGCTGACCCCCGCCCGTGTCCCCAGGGTACCGCCCGTGCCCCCCGGAGCAGCTGCGGGCCCGGGTGGCGGCTCTGGAGCTGCGCTACCGGGGGCTCTCGGCGCTGTCGGCGCAGCGGCGGCTGCGGCTGGAGCGCTCCCGGCGCCTCTGGAAGTTCCTGTGGGATGCGGGCGAGGAGGAAGCCTGGATGCGAGAGCAGGAGCGGCTCCTGCGCTGCCCGGAGCTGGGCCGGGACCTGCCGGGGGCCCTGCGGATGCTGAGCCAGCTCGAGGCCATCCGAGGGGCGCTGGGGGGACGAGCGGGGCCGCTGGAGCAGCTGCTGGAGCGGGGCCGGGAGCTGCTGGCGCAGGGAGACCCCGACGGAGCCGCCGGATCCATGGTAGCCACCCCTGGATCAACGGGATCCGCTGCCGGATCGATGGGAAGCGCGAAACCCGCGGAATCCGCTGCTGGATCCACCGCCAAATCCACGGAACCTCCCCCGGGACCCCCGGAATCCAAGAGCGCATCCCTGGGACGCGCTGCCGGACCCGTGGAATCCACCCCCGGATCCTCGGAGGGACTCTCGGCATCCGCCTCCAGACCCTCGGACCCCGCTGTGGGATGCCCAGAAGACCCTGAGGGACCCCCGGGCCCCACTCCCGGCTGCCCGGACCCCGCGGCCGCCGTGTCCCGCCGGATCCGGGAGCTGGAGTCGCTCTGGGCGGCGCTGCCGGCGCTGGCCGGGGCTCGGGAGCGGCGGCTCCGAGCGGCCGCGGGGCGATTCCAGCTGGACGCGGAGGCTGCCGAGGCCGAGGCTTGGCTGGCGGCCGCCGCCCGGAGAGTGGCGGGGCCGGAGCTCGGCCACGACGAGAGATCCGCGGGGATCCTGGAGCGGCGGCTGCGGGAGCTGCAGGACGAGATGCGGCGGCGGGGGCCGGCGCTGGCGGCGCTGCGGGAGCAGGCGCTGCCCGGCGATGCCGCCGGAGTTCCCGATGTGGTGCCGGGGCTGGCGGAGCGGCTGGCGGAGCTGGAGCGGCGGCACCGGGAGCTGGAGGCGCGGGCGGAGCTGCGGCGCCTGGAGCTGCGGGACGCGCTGGGATTGTTCGCGGCGCGCAGCGAGGCCGATGCCTGCGCGCTCTGGGTGGGCGAGAGGGAGCAGTGGCTGCTCTCCATGGAAATTCCCGAGCGCATCGAGGACCTGGAGGTGGTGCAGCAGCGGTGAGCGCCCCGCGCTGAGCCGTGGAAATCCCAGAATTATTCCCCGGGAAATCCTGGATTTCCGCTGGGATTCCCCCAGGAATTTTCCCGAGAATACACGAGATCGCCCCGTTATTCCCGTTTTTCCTCAGGATCTCTCCAGTATTCCCAGTGTTCCCTGAGTTCCTACCTCCACCACAACATTCCCAGTGTTTCAGGTGTTCCCGTTTTCCCAGAATTTTCACTCCCAACACAGCATTCCCTGTACTCTCTGAATTCTCACCTTGACGTGAGATATTCCCAGCACTCCCAAAATTCCCACCTCAAACACCCTATCCCCAGCGCTCCCAAAATTCCCACCTCCAGCGCAATATTCTCAGGATTTGTGGTATTCCCGGGATTTGCGGTATTCCCAGGGTTTCTGGCACGGCGTTGCTGGGGTTTCCGCTGTTCCCTGAATTCCCAGCCCCAGCTCGGTGTTCCCGGTATTCCCGGTCATTCCCGGCGCTCCCGCAGGTTCGAGACGCTGGAGCCGGAGCTGGCGGCGCTGGCGGCGCGCGTGGCCTCCGTGGGCCGCGTCACGCAGGAGCTCCAGGGATCCGGGGACAGGAACCGGGAGAGCGCCCGGGAAACCTGGGAGCAGCTCCGGGACAGGTGGGGGCGGGCCCGGCGGGCTCATTCCGGCCAGGAATCGCGGGTGGATCCGGGCGGGGATGGATTTTCCAGGCGCTCGGGGATGCTCCGGGCGGAGGGAAGTGTTCCGGGCGGGGATGGATTCTCCGGGCGGTCGAGGATGCTCCAGGGATGCAGGGAGGGGTTTTCCAGGCCGGGATACTCTGGGAAGGGATGGATTCTCCAGCCTGGGACGCTCCAGGGATGGATTCTCCAGCCTGGGACGCTCCAGGGATGGATTCTTCAGGCCGGGAGCGCTCCCCGGGCTCTGTCCCACCGCGCCCCGATCCCGCCCGTGCCAGGTGGGAGCGGTTCCGGGCGCTGACCGAGCGCAAGAAGGTGGCGCTGACCGCGGCGCTGAACATCCACAATTTCCGCCTGGAATGCCACGAGACGCGGGGCTGGATGCGGGAGAAGACGGCGGCGATCGAGGCCACGCGGGCGCTGGGCCGGGACCTGGCGGGGATCACGGCGCTGCAGGGGAAGCTGTCGGGGATGGGGCGCGACCTGGACGCGATCCAGGGAAAGCTGCGGGAGCTGCGGGCCGAGGGCGAGAAGCTGCAGGGGGAGCAGCCGGAGCGAGCCCCCGAGATCCGCGAGGGGCTGGCGGGGCTCGAGGCCGAGTGGGACGCGCTGCGCCGGTGCCACCGGAGCCGCGAGGAGTCCCTGGGGCAGGCGCGGCGGCTCCAGGGCTTCCTGCGGGACCTGGCGGCGCTCCAGGCCTGGCTGTCCCGCACACGCGCGGCCGCGGGCTCCGAGGATGTCCCCGCGTCCCTGGCCGAGGCCGAGGGCTCCCTGCGGCAGCACGAGAGCCTCCGCACCGAGATCTCGCACTACGGCGCCGATTACCGGAGCGCCCGCGCCGCCGGCCGGGAGGTGACGCGGGGACAGACGGACCCGCAGAGCCTGAGCCTGCTCCAGCGCCTGGAAGCGCTGGACGCGGACTGGGAAGAGCTGGGCCGGGTGTGGGAGAAGCGGCAGCGGCTCCTGGCCCAGGCTGTCGCATTCCACGTCTTCCTGCGGGACGCCAAGCAGGTGGAGGGAGCGCTGGGGAAGCAGGTGAGGGGGAGCCGGGGTGTTGCGGGGAATGCCGGGGCTCCGGTGCCATCCCGATCCCCATCCCGATCCCGGTCCCGATCCCGATCCCGGTCCCGGTTCCGGTCCCGGTTCCTATCCCGGTCCCGGTGCGCAGGAGCACACTCTGGCGCACACGGAGATGCCGGGCACGGTGCCGGGCGCGGAGGCGGCCGTGCGGAGGCTGGAGGAGTTCCTGGCCGCGCTGGACACCGGAGCCGAGCGCGTCCGGGCGCTCACGGACACCGGGAAGAAGCTGCTGGACGAGGGCGGCGTCCACGCGGAAAAGGTGCGGGAGACGGTGGAGTCGGTGGAGAGCAGGTGAGGGAGACCCGTCCCGGTCCCGGTCCCGGTCCCGGTCCCTGTCCCGGTCCCGGTCCCGTCCCATCCCCTGGGAATGGGGTCTCTCACCGCCCCCGACCCTGGCACAGGCACCAGAAGATCCGGGAATCGGCCCAGGAGCTGCTGGGGCGGCTGCGGGATAACTGGGAGCTGCAGAAATTCCTGCAGGATGGGCAGGAGGTGAGACGGGATCGGGATCGGGATCGGGATCGGGATCGGGATCGGGATGTAGATGAGGGATGGGTGGGGTTAAAATGGGGATGGGATGAAGATGAGAACTGGGCTGGGCTGGGACTGTGGGAGGAGATCCTGAGCTGTGTCCCCATTCCTGATCCCATTCCCGGTCCCGTTCCCGGTCCCAGCTGACGCTGTGGCTGAACGAGAAGCTGCCGGTGGCTCGGGACGTGTCCTACGAGGGCACGCGGGACCTGCAGGGCAAGTGGCAGAAGCACCAGGCCTTCGCCGCCGAGCTCGCGGCCAACCGAGCCTGGCTGGAGGCGCTGGAGAAGGTGGGAATGGGGGAAAAAAAACGGGGGAAAAGTGGGGGAAACGGGGGGAAAACGGGATCTGGGAAGGAGCGTTCCTTGGGAAAGGTGGGATATGGGTGGGGGAAGTTGTCTCAAAATTCCGTGGGTCCAACCTCAGTGATTCCATGGGTCCAGCCTTAATAATTCCACGATTCCATGGGTCCAATCTTCACCGTTCCACGATTCCATGGGTCCAATCTTCACCATTCCACGATTCCATGGGTCCAATCTTCACCGTTCCACGATTCCATGGGTCCAATCTTCCTAATCCCACAATTTACTGGATCAACCTCGAGGATCCCACGTGTCACACACTGACAATTCCATGATTTTTTGGGTCCAACCTTGATGGTTCCACGGATCCACTTTCCATGATTCCACCACCCCCTGTGTCCAACCTCAACCATCCCACAATCCCAACCTTGACCGTTCCACGGCGTTTTGGGTCCGACCGCGCCGGTTCCGGGGTCCAGCCCGTAACTCCCGGCCGCCGTTCCCATGTCCCGCAGGACGGGGAGCAGCTGGCGCGGGCGCGGCCGGCGCTGGCCGGACGAGTGACCGCGCCCCGGCAGGAGCTGCGGGCGCTGTGGGCGCAGGTGGAGGCGGCGGCGGCCGCCAAGGGCCGGGGTTTGGCCGAGGCCGCGCGCGCCGAGAGCTGCGCCCAGGCCTGCGCCGGACTCCGCTCGTGGCTGGCCGGAGTCCGCGCCCAGCTCCGCTCCGGCCACTGCGGCCAGGACCTGACCAGCGTCGGGGTCCTGCTCACCCGGCACCAGGTCAGGGAAACGGGGGGGAAAGGGGGGGAAGTGGTACAGGTTTGGGGGGTGGGCTTTGGGGTGGGTGTGGGATGAAGGTTTGGGACACCCAGGTTTTGGGGTGAAGGCTTAGGGTGCAGATTTTGGGGTGCTCAGGGTTTTGGGGTGTTCAGGGTTTTGGATGCAGGATTTGGGTTCAGGTTTTTGGGGTTCAGGGTTTTGGATGCAGGATTTGGGTTCAGGCTTCTGGGGTTCAGGATTTTGGGGTTCAGGTTTTTGGGCGCAGGTTTCGGGATGCAGTTTTTGGAGTCCCCAGATTTGGGAGTGCTGGTTTTGGGTGCGGTTTCTGGGGGTTCAAGTTTTGGGGTGCAGATTTGGGAATGCAGGTCTGTGATGCAGGGATTCGGGTGCGGGTTCAAGTTTTGGGGTGCAGATTTTGGGGTCCCCCGGGCGTTCCTGACCCCCCAAACCCCGGCAGCTGCTGGAGACGCAGGCGGCGCTGCGGGAGCAGGAGGTGGGGGCGCTGCGGGCGGAGGCCGGGGGGCTCAGCCCGGGGCACCCCCGGAGCGCGGGGGTGCAGGAGCAGGTGCGGGAGCTGGAGCAGCAGTTCCGGGAGCTGCGGGAGCCGCTGCAGGAGCGCGGCCGGAGCCTCGCGGCCGCCAGGGAACTGCACCAGTTCCGCAGGGACCTGGAGGACGAGCTGGTGAGTGCGGGGATGGCCCCCGGTGCTGCCGCTGAGCCCCGGGGTGCTCGGTGTCCCGTTCCTGACCCCCCATTCCTGACCCCGAATCTCTGACCCCGAATCCCTGACCCCAAATCTCTGACCCCAAATCCCTGACCCCAAATCCCTGACCCCAAATCTCTGACCCCAAATCTCTGACACTCCCCCATTCCTGACCCCAAATCCCTGACCCCAAATCTCTGACCCCAAATCCCTGACCCCAAATCTCTGACCCCAAATCTCTGACCCCAAATCCCTGACCCCAAATCTCTGACCCCAAATCTCTGACACTCCCCCATTCCTGACCCCAAATCCCTGACCCCAAATTTCTGACCCCAAATCCCTGACCCCAAATCTCTGACCCCAAATCTCTGACCCCAAATCTCTGACATCCCCCCATTCCTGACCCCGAATCTCTGGCCCCTCCCAGGGACTCTGAACCCCAAATTCTCTCCTCTCCATGGCTGTCCCGACCCCAAATCCCTGAGTCCCCCCCATCCCTGTCCCTGCAGTGTCCTGGACCCCCAATGTCCCCATGTCCCCAATGTCCCCAGTGACCCCCACTGTCCCCCCATGTCCCCAATATCCCCCCGTGTCCCCAGTGTCCCCCAGTGACCCCCAATGTCCCCCCATGTCCTCAATATCCCCCTGTGTCCCCAGTGTCCCCCAGTGACCCCCAATGTCCCCAATATCCTCCCGTGTCCCCAATGTCCCCAATGTCCCCCCGTGTCCCCAGTGACCCCCAATGTCCCCCTGTGTCCCCAATGTCCCCCGTGTCCCCAATATCCCCAATGTCCCCCCATGTCCCCAGTGACCCCAATGTCCCCATGTCCCCAGTGACCCCAATATCCCCAATGTCCCCCATGTCCCCCCGTGTCCCCAGTGACCCCAATGTCCCCCCGTGTCCCCAGCTGTGGGTGCAGGAGCGCCAGGCCCTGGCCATGTCCACGGACCACGGGAAGGACCTGCCCTCGGTGCAGCTGCTGCTCCAGAAGAATGAGGTGGCTCAGAGAGTCCCCAAATGTCCCCAGATGTCCCCCTGTGACCCCTGTGACCCCCCAGGACTCTTTCCATGACCCCCACAGACCCCCCCATGTGGGGGGTCCCATCGATGTCCGTCCCCCAGACCCCCCACAGGTTTTCTGCCTTGCCCCCCTGATCCCCCATAAATCCCCACAGAGCCCCCAATTTCCCCCACTGACCCCCAGACCCCTTTAACCCCCCCAGACCCCCTTAGACCCCTCAATTTCCACCATGGACCCCTCCATAAACTCCCCCATAGACCCCAGGCCCCCCAATTTCCCTCACTGACCCCCGATTTCCCCCACAGACCCATAACCCCGCCCTCAGAGCCCCCAGATGCCCATAAAACCCCTCCTAGACCCCCCCAAACCCCCCCTGACCCCATGTTTCCCCCCTCAGACGCTGCAGAAGGAGCTGCAGGGCCGCGAGCGCCGCGTGACGGAGCTGCTGGAGCGGGGGGTCCCCGGGGGGGTTCCCGGGGGGGTCCCCGGGGGGGTCCCCGCTTTGCGGGAGGCCTGGCGGGAGCTGCGGGCGCAGGCGGCGCGGAGGCAGCGGCGTCTCGAGGCCGCCTTGGCCGCCCAGCGCTTCCTGCGCGACGCCGCGGCCGCCGAGGCCTGGCTGGGCGAGCGAGAGCTGCACATGCTGGCCCAGGACAAGGCCAAGGTGGGCCAGGGACAGGACCCCCACCCCTGGGGACAGCGGCGTCACCCCCGCTTTGGCTGGGGTGGCTGCAGGGGGGTGGTCGGGGGTGGTCCCAGAGGGGCAGGGAGGGGGAGAGGGGGGGTCAGAGGGGGTGTGGGGAGGGGTTTGGGGGGTCTGGGGGAGTCTGGAGGGTTTATGGGGGGGTTGTGATGGGTTTATGGGGATTGGGAGGGGTCTGCGGAGGTCTTTGGGGGGTCTGTGAGGGGGAGCAGGGGGAGCAGGGAATGTGGTGGGGGTCTGTGGGGCTTGTGGGGAGGGGCCTGTGGGGGTCAGAGGGGGAGCTGAGGGGTCTGGGGGGGTCTGGAGGGTTTATGGGGGGTTCTGTGATGGGTTTAGGGGGATTGGGAGGGGTCTGGGGGGGGTTTGGAAGGTTTGGGGGGTATATGGGGGGTCAGCAGGGAATGTGGTGGGGGTTTGGGGGGGCTGTGGGGAGGGGTCTGTGGGGGTCAGAGGGGGAGCTGAGGGGTCTGGGGGGGTCTGAGGGGGTCTGAGGGGGTTCTGAGTGGGGCCTATAGGGGATCTATAGGGGATCTATAGGGGATCTATAGGGGATCTATAGGGGATCTATAGGGGTTAAGGAGGGTCAGAGGGGATCTATGGGAGGTCTTTGGGGGTCTGCAGGGTCTGTGAGTGGCTTGGAGGGGTCAAGGGCACCCAAAGGACCTGCTGGGGGTCTCTGGGGGGTGGGGACACCCCGGTGACCCCCGTGTCCCCTCCGTGGTGTCCCCAGGACGAGCCGGGTGCCCAGGCCATGCTGAGCCGGCACCTGGGGCTGGAGCAGGAGCTGCGCGACTACGGCGGCACCGTGGAGCTGCTGGCCGAGCAGGGCCGGGCCATGGCGGCCAGCGGCCACCCCGACGGGTGGGGACACCTGGGGACACCTGGGGACACCCCTGGGGACACCTGGGGACACCCCTGGGGACAGCCCTGGAGACACCCTGGGGACACCCCTGGGGACACCCTGGGGATACCCCTGGGGACACCCCTGGCGCTGTGTGCATGGCCACCGCGTCCCCTGAGACCCCTATCCCCTGCTCACTGTCCCCTGACACCACTGTCCCCTGTCCCCCATGGTGACACCCCTGTCCCCTGTGGTGACACCTCTGTCCCCTGTCCCCTGTGGAGACACCGCTGTCCCCTGTCCCCCCTGGTGACACCTCTGTCCCCTGTCCCCCCTGGTGACACCACTGTCCCCTGTCCCCCTGGTGACACCGCTGTCCCCTGTCCCCTGTCCCCCCTGGTGACACCTCTGTCCCCTGTCCCCCCCGGTGACACTGCTGTCCCCTGTCCCCCCTGGTGACACCGCTGTCCCCTGTCCCCCATGGTGACACCGCTGTCCCCTATCCCCCATGGTGACACCCCTGTCCCCTGTCCCCCGTGGTGACACCGCTGTCCCCTGTCCCCCCTGGTGACACCGCTGTCCCCTGTCCCCTGTGGTGACACCTCTGTCCCCTGTCCCCCGTGGTGACACCTCTGTCCCCTGTCCCATGTCCCCCATGATGACACCACTGTCCCCTGTCCCCCGTGGTGACACCTCTGTTCCCCACGGTGACACCCCTGTCCCCCCCTGGTGACACTGCTGTCCCCTATCCCCCATGGTGACACCGCTGTCCCCTGTCCCCCCTGGTGACACCGCTGTCCCCTGTCCCCCCTGGTGACACCTCTGTCCCCTGTCCCCCCTGGTGACACCGCTGTCCCCTGTCCCCTGTGGTGACACCTCTGTCCCCTGTCCCCCCTGGTGACACCGCTGTCCCCTGTCCCCCCTGGTGACACCGCTGTCCCCTGTCCCCGCTGTCCAGCGAGCGGCTCCGTGCCCGCGCGGCGCAGGTGCAGCGTCTCTACGCGGGGCTGTGTCACCTGGCCGGGGAGCGCAGGGCCACCCTGCAGGGCCACCACCGCCTGTGCCAGCTGCGCCGCGACCTCGATGACCTGGAGCAGTGGATCTCGGAGCGAGAGGTGGTGGCGGCGTCCCGGGAGCTGGGGCAGGACTTCGAGCACGTCACGGTGAGGGGACACCGAGGGGACACTGAGGGGACACAAGGACAGGGACACTGAGGAGCCCCTGTGGCACCTCTGTGCCAGGTGGTCCCCAGGTCATCCTGACACTGGGGGGGATCCTTGTGTCCCCTGTCACTGGGGGTGTCCCTGTCACTGGGAGTGGCCCCCGGACTCCAGCTTGTCCCGTGTGCCCTCATGTCACTGGGGGTGTCCCGGTCACTGGGGGTGTCCATGTCCCTGTCCCCAGGGATGTCCCTGTCCCCAGGAGTGCCCCGCTGACCCCCTGTGTCCCCCTGTCACCGGGAGAGGACCCTGACCATGGTGTGTCCCGTGTCTGCCTGTCACTGGGAGTGTCCCCTGTCCCCGAAAGCCCCCCTGACACCCCTGTCCTCTGTCCTGGGACCCCCCTGACCCCGACCCGTGTCCCTGGGACCCCCCTGTCCCCTGTCACGTGTCCCCTGTCCCGTGTCCCCGACCCCTGTCCCCTGACCCCTGTCCCGTGTCCCCGACCCCTGTCCCGTGTCCCCGGGACCCCCCTGTCCCCCGTCCCGTGTCCCCTGTCCCGTGTCCCCTGACCCCCGTCCCCCGTCCCGTGTCCCCTGTCCCCTGTCCCGTGTCCCCTGACCCCCATCCCGTGTCCCCTGACCCCCGTCCCGTGTCCCCGCAGCTGCTCCGGGACAAGTTCCGGGAGTTCTCCCGGGACACGGGCGGGCTGGGCCAGGAGCGGGTGGACGCGGCCAACGCGGCGGCGGCGGCGCTGATCGCCGGGGGCCACCCCGAGCGCGCGGCGGTGGCCCAGTGGCAAGCGGGGCTCAACGAGGCGTGGGCAGAGCTGCTGGAGCTCGTGGCCACCCGGGCGCAGGAGCTGGCGGCCGCTCACGACCTGCAGCGCTTCCGCCGCGACGCCCGGCAGGTGCTGGCGCAGCTCCGCGACAAAGCCCGGCAGGTGCCCGAGGAGCTGGGGCGGGACCTGCGGGCGGCCGAGGGGCTGGAGAGACAGCACCGAACCTTCGAGCACGACGTGCAGGCCCTGAGCGCGCAGGTGAGGGACAGCGACAGGGACAGGGGACAGGGACAGGTGACAGGGGACAGGGACAGGGGACAGCAACAGAGGACAGGGGACAGGGACAGGTGAGGGGATAGGGACAGGGACATGGGACAGGGACAGGGGACAGCGACAGGGGACAGCAACAGAGGACAGGGGACAGGGACAGGGGAGGGGACAGGGACAGCGACAGGGGACAGGGGAGGGGACAGGGGACGGGTGAGGGGTGCTGTGGTGCAGGAGGTGGCTGTGAGTGGGATATGTCACCTGTCCCATGTCATACCTGGCCCCAGGTGACGGCTGTCCAGGAGGCCACAGGGCACCTGTCACACTTGTCACACCTGTCACACCTGTCCCATGTCACACCTGTCCCACCTGTCCCCAGGTGACGGCTGTCCAGGAGGCCGCAGGGCGCCTGTCACACCTGTCACACCTGTCCCATGTCACACCTGTCACACCTGTCCCATGTCACACCTGTCACACCTGTCCCATGTCACACCTGTCCCATGTCACACCTGTCACACCTGTCCCATGTCACACCTGTCACACCTGTCCCCAGGTGACGGCTGTCCAGGAGGCCGCAGGGCGCCTGGCCGCGGCGTACGCTGGCCCGCGGGCGGAGGAGCTGCGGGCGCAGGAGGGCGCGGTGGCCGCGGCCTGGGCCGAGCTCCGCGGGCGCTGCCAGCGCCGCCGCCGCCTGCTCGGGGACACCGTGGAGCAATTCCGGTTCCTCCGCGCCGCCCGCGACCTCCGGCTCTGGATGGACGGGATGCACCTGCAGCTGCAGGCCCGCGAGAGGCCCAGGTGGGACACGGGGGACACCGGGGACACGGGGACACAACTGGGACACGGGGGGGACATGGGGGGGGACACAGGGGGGACACACAGGGACACACAGGGACATGGGGACAGCTCTGGGGACACCGCGGGCAGCTGGGAACACAACTGGGACACGGGGGGGACACAGGGGGGACACACAGGGACATGGGGACAGCCCTGGGGACACACATGAGGACAGCCCTGGGGACATGGGGACAGCCCTGGGGACCTGGGGACACACAGGGACATGGGAATAGCCCTGGGATATGGGGACAGCCCTGGGGACATGGGGACACACCGGGACACACAGGGACACACAGGGACAGCCCCGGGGACATGGGGACAGCTCCGGGGACATGGGGACAGCCCTGGGGACATGGGGATAGCCCTGGGGACATGGGGACACGCAGGGACACTGGGACAGCCCTGGGGACACAGGGACATTGCAGAGATAAGGGGGGACACACAGGGACACACAGGGACACTGGGACAGCCCTGGGGACATTGTGACATCTCAAGGACACCCCAGGTGACCCCAGCACCACCCTGGTGGCCCAGCCCTGCCCACCGTGGCCAGCTGGAGCTGGGGTGTCCCCGTGGTGACCGCCGGTGTCCCTGTCCCCTGGCAGGGATGTCACCGCGGCCGAGCTGCTGATCCAGCAGCACCAGGGGCTGCGGGCGGAGCTGGAGGCGCGTGAAGGCTCCTTCGGGGCCTGCGTGGCCGCGGCCACCGCGCTGCTGCAGCGTGGCCACCACGACGCCGACAAGGTGGGACACGCCTGCCACCGTGTCACCCTGTCACCGTGTCCTCATCGCCCTGTCACCACCCTTGTCACAGTCCCCAAGTCCCCAGCCCCACATTCCTCATCCAAATCCTCGTGTCCCCACCACTGTCCCCATCCCAGGTCCCCTCGTGTCCCCGTCGCTGTCCCCGTGTCCCAACCCCACCCCTGTATCTCTGTCCCCATCCTGTCCCCAAGCGTGTCCCCGTGTCCCCCCAGCTGTCCCAGGAGCTGGCCGAGCTCCAGGAGCGCCGCAGGGACATCGGGGAGCGCTGGCAGGACAAGCTGGAGTGGCTGCAGACTGGTGAGAACTGGGGGGACCACGTGTCCCCCTCGTGTCCCTTCATGTCCCTCCGTGTCCCCTGTGCCAGCCTCAGGTGCTGACCCCACCCAGAAGGTGCCAACTGAGGGGTCCCTGTGCCCCGTGTCCCCTCTCAGTGCCCAGGACAGGGGACAGGGGTGGCAGAGGGGGGTCCCTGTGCCCAGGGGTGGCTCAGGGGTGGCAGGGGGTGTCCCTGTGTCCCCTCTCAGTGCCCAGAGATGACTCAGGGGTGGCAGAGGGGGTCCCCATGTCCCCTCTCAGTGCCCAGGGGTGGCTCAGGGGTGGCAGGGGGTGTCCCTGTGTCCCCTCTCAGTGTCCAGGGGTCACTCAGGGGTGGCAGAGGGGGGTCCCTGTGTCCCCTCTCAGTGTCCAGGGGTCACTCAGGGGTGGCAGAGGGGTGTCCCTGCCCCCCAGTGTCCCCCCGGTGACCGTCCCCGTGTCCCCAGTGCTGGAGGTGCTGGTGTTCGGGCGCGACGCGGCCACGGCCGAGGCCTGGCTGGCCAGCAGGGAGCCCCTGGCCCGCGCCCCCGAGCTGGGCTCCAGCCTGGCCGAGGCCGAGACCCCTCTCAAACGCCACCAGAGCTTCCAAAAGGCAGCAGCCGCCTGGGAAGAGAGATTCGCTGCCCTGAGCCGGCTCACCACGGTGGGGACACGGGGACGTGGGGGGGAATGGGGGGACATGGGGGGGGAAATGGGGAGGGGGGGCATGGGGGGAAATGGGGGGAAATGGGGGAGGGGACACGGGGGGGAATGGGGGAAAGGGGGAGGGGACCCTGGGGACATTGGGGACATGAGGGGAAATGGGGAGGGGAATACAAGGGGGGAGAAGGGGGGCACAGGGAGGGGGCACAGGGGACATGGCAAGGACAAGGGGAAGGCTGTGACACCGAGGGGACAGAACGTGGGAGGGGGTCCCTGTGTCACCTCCCCACCCTGGGGGGGTTGCCATGGGACCCCTGTGTGTCCCCCCCATTGTCACCGGGCTGTCCCTGACCCCCCTCGATCCCCCCAGCTGGAGGAGAAGGAGCGGCGGCGGCGGCAGGAGGAGGAGGAGGAGGCGAGGAAGCTGCAGCCCCCCGAGCCCCCCCCGGCCCAGGCTGAAGTCGGGGGGACCCCCCCGGTGGTGCCCCCCGAGAGGCAGGATGGGGGAGGGGGCGGGGAGGGGCAGAGGTGAGGGGGGGACGGGGGGGGGGGCATTCAGGGCCAGGGGAGGGATTTTGGGGACACCCTCGGTGGGGACGGGACATGGGGGAGGTGTGGGACATGGGGGGGAGGGGTTCTGGGGGTGACAGGGGGGTGTCCCCTGTGTCCCCACCCCCTCCAGGGCCCCCACCCCCCAGAGCCGCCCACCGGAGCCCCCGGCCCTCAACGGGATCCGCCCCGACAGCGCCGCGGGCCAGGTAACCCCCCCCCCCGACCCCCCCAAAATTCGGGGGGGACACCCTCGGACCCCTTTGTAGGACCCCCCCCCTCACCCCTGTCCCCCTCCCCAGGTCCCCAAAGGGGCGCAGGAGGGGGGGCCCGGGCCGGGGGGGGTGGCGGCCACGCTGCCCCCCCGTGTCCCCCCCCCACCCGAGACCCTGGAGGGGGGGGCTGTGCCGAAAGCAGGAGCTGGAGGCGCCCGGCAAGAGAGCGACCAACAGGTCAGGAGGGGGACACCGCTGGGGACACCCCTGGGGACACCCCTGGGGACACCTTGGGGACAGCGGGGACACTGGGACACCCCTGGGGACACTATAGGGACACCCCTGGGGACACTGGGACACTCCTGGGGACACCAGGACACCCCTGGGGACACCAGGGACACCTCTGGGGACACCCCTGGGGACAATCTGGGGACACCAGGGACACCATGGGGACACCTTGGGGACACCCGAGACACCCTGGGGACACCTTGGGGACACTGGGACACTCTGGGGACACCCCTGGGGACACCAGGACGTCCTGGAGACACCGCCCGGCCTTGGGGACACCCTGGGGACACCCCTGGGGACACCCTGGAGACACCTTGGGGACCCCTTGGGGACACTGGGACACCCCTGGGGACACCCCTGGGGACACGCCCCATTTCACATTCCCACACAGACCACGCCCATTCAGACACGCCCACATCACAGATTATATTTGGATATCCTGGCTCCGCCCACACGGCCCCGCCCTCCCATGGCCACGCCCATTAAGCACCACGCCCCTCAAAGTCCCAACGACCTCCAGGTCCTGGCAGAGTCTGGGCTGTGTCCTGGGGGTCCTTTAAACCCCCCCTGACCCCTCCCCAGGTCCTGGCAGAGCCGGGGCTGTGTCCTGGGGGCCCCCTAAACCCCCCTCTGACCCCTCCCCAGGTCCTGGCAGAGCCGGGGCTGTGTCCTGGGGGTCCTTTAAACCCCCCCTGACCCCTCCCCAGGTCCTGGCAGAGCCTGGGATGTGTCCTGGGAGTCCCTTAAACCCCCCCCGACCCCTCCCCAGGTCCTGGCAGAGCCGGGGCTGTGTCCTGGGGGGGATGGTTGGCTCAGAGACCCCTCCTGACCCCCCCAGGTCCTGGCAGAGCCTGTACTGCGTGCTGCGGGGGGGGGTCCTGAGCGTGTTCAAGGACGCGCGGGGGGCGGGCGCGGGGGTCCCGTACCACGGCGAGACCCCCACCCCCCTGCGAGGAGCCCGCTGCCACCCGGCCACCGCCTACCGCAAACGGAAACACGTCTTCAGGCTGGGGTACGGGGGGAAAAATGGGGGGAAATGGGGGGGAAATTGGGGGGGAAATGAGGAGGAGATGGGGGGAATTAGGGGGGGAAAGTGGGGGGAAAATGGGGAAAAATTGGGGGGAAAATTGGGGGGAAAATGAGGATGAGATGGGGGAAAATTAGGGGGGAAAAATAGGAGGAAAGAGGGAGGAGATGGGGGAAAAATGTGGGGGAAAATTGAGGGGATGGGGGAAGGAAATGGGGTGAAATGCAGAGAAAAATGTGGAGGAGATGGGGAAAATGCAGAGGAAGATGAGGGGAAATGAGGGGAAAAGCGGGGAGGAGACAGGGGAAGAGTGAGGGAAGAATGGGACGGGATGTGGGGGGACTGGGGAGGGGTCGCGGTGGCTGATCCTGAACCCCCCCCCGCCCAGGCTGAGCGATGGGAAAGAATTCCTGTTCCAGGCTAAGGACGAGGTGAGACCCCCGTGTCCCCTGGATGTCCCCTGGATGTCCCCTGGATGTCCCCAGTGTCCCCAATGTCGCCGTGTCCCCTCCCCAGGCCGACATGGCCCTGTGGCTCCGGGCGATCGAAGCCGCCGCCGGGGCCACGCTGGGTCCGGGGGGACCCCGGGAGGGCTCGGGGGTCCCCGGGGGTCCCCCCAAGGGGATGTCGCGGGCCCTGAGCCTCCCCCCGGTGCCTCCCCCCGCCGACGGAGCCCCCCGGCCCCGAGAGCCCAAGGAGAGGGAGAAACGCTTCAGCTTCTTCAAGAAGAACAAGTAGAATTTGGGGGTGACGGAGGGACACGGGGGGGCCCCATGGAGGGGCTGAGTGTCCCCCCCCGTCCCGGTGATGTCCCCGCGCAGCCCCCACCCCAATAAAGCGATTGGAGACACAGCCTGGGGGGTCTGAGTGTGCTGGGGAGCGGGGACTGGGACGGACTGGGATGGACTGGGAGGGGCTGGGATGGACTGGGAGGGGGTGGGATGGACTGGGAGGGATTGGGATGGACTGGGAGGGGCTGGGATGGACTGGGAAGGGCTGGGATTTGGGAAGGGCTGGGATTTGGGAAGGGCTGGGATTTGGGAAGGGGTGAGATTTGGGGTGCGGGTTTGGGCGATGGGATAAGGACGGGGCTCATGCGGGGGTGGGATTGGGGTGGGCTGGGCCGGTTTCGGACTGGGCCGGGGTTCGGCAACGGGCGGCGCGGGGCACCCCAGTGCTCCCAGTACGGAGCCCAGTGCTCCCAGTACATCCAGCGCTGTCAGTGTTCCCAATACCCCCAGCATCCCCAATACCCCAGGGACCCCAGCACAGAGCCCCGCGCTCCCAGTACGGCTCCCAGTGCTCCCAGTACGGCTCCCAGTGCTCCCAGTACAGCCTCCAGCGCTCGAAGCGCTCACCCCCCATCAATGGACCGCCCCTGCCCCCCCCCGCAGCTTCAATGGACCGCTCCTCCCTTCGCCCCGCCCCCTCCCTCCTGTGATTGGCTGCGGCCGCTCCGTGGGCGGGCTCACGCGGCGGAGCGATGACCTCACACTGCGGAGTTTGAATGACAGCGCCGGCATCCAATGAACTCGCGGGAGGCGGGGCGGGGCCGGGAGACGCCGCCGCCATTTTGTGAGCAGCGCGCGACGGACGGGGCAGGTGGGGGCGGGGAGGGCCCGGGGGAGGTTCGGAACCGGGGGTCGGCACCGGGGACCGGGGGGGGACACACGGGCCAGACCCGGCCGCGGCCCCGCTGAGGCGCCCGCAGGCCTCGGGGGATGCGATCCGGGAGGGTTTGGGGGGTCTCGGGCCTGTGGAAGGGAAGGGTTTGGGGGGGGGGGTCTCAGATCTGAAGGGTCTCGGGCCCGGGGGGGACAGGAGGGGTTTGGGGGGCGCCTCAGCCCTGAGGGGTTTTGAGGTTCCGGGCGTGGCTCTGCCCTGTGGGGATGTGGGGGATGCGCGGAGTTTTGGGGTGTTTGGGGGCTCTGCCCTGCAGGAAAAGGGGTGTCACAGACTTAGGTGGGTTTTTGGGATTTCAGAGGTTTAAGGTGTTTTTTGGGGTGTTAGAGGTTTAAGGTGTTATTTTGGGGTATTTGTGGGCACGGTGTAGGAGGGGCACAGCAGAGCTTTGTTTTAGGGGGGATTTGGGGTGTTTGAGGCTCTGCCCTGAAGGAGCAGAAGCAAAATTTGGGGGGGATTTGGGGTTTTTGGGGCTGTGCTTTTGAAAGGATCTCAGCCCTGGGGGCCACAATGAGGTTCAAGGTTTTTGAGGGGATTTGGGGTGTTTGGGGCTATGCCCTGAATGAGCAGGGACAAATTTTTGGGTTCTTTATTTGAGAAGATTTGGGATCTTTAGGGCAACAGCCCCAGGGACGCACACAGAGGTTTGGAGGCTTTATTTGAGGGGTGTTTGGGGAGCCAGCCCTGGGCACAGGGACAGAGATTTGGGGTATTTAAAGAGGATTTAGGGTGTCTGGGGGCACAGCCCCAGCGCCACACAGAGTTCGGGGATATTTCAGGGGATTTGGGGGCACATACAGAAGGATTCAGGGTGTTTATTTGGTGTTTTGGGGGGCACAGCCCCAGAGGTGTTTGAGGATGATTTAGGGTGTTTGTGGTCACACACGCAGAGGTTTGGGGCGATTCAGGGGATTTTTGGGTGTGCACACAGAGAGGCTCGGGGGGTTTCTCGGGGGGTTCCGGGGCTCACCGCGGCGCTGTCCGGCGCAGGCGGGTCGCGATGGTGAAGCTGTTCATCGGGAACCTGCCGCGGGAGGCGACGGAGCAGGAGATCCGCTCCCTGTTCGAGCAGTACGGGAAGGTGCTGGAGTGCGACATCATCAAGAACTACGGCTTCGTGCACATCGAGGACAAGACGGCGGCCGAGGACGCCATCCGCAACCTGCACCACCACAAGCTGCACGGCGTCTGCATCAACGTGGAGGCCAGCAAGAACAAGAGCAAGGCCTCCACCAAGCTGCACGTGGGCAACATCAGCCCCGCCTGCACCAACCTGGAGCTGCGCGCCAAGTTCGAGGAGTACGGCCCCGTCATCGAGTGCGACATCGTCAAGGACTACGCCTTCGTGCACATGGAGCGGGCCGAGGACGCCGTGGAGGCCATCCGGGGGCTGGACAACACCGAGTTCCAAGGTGAGGCGCGGGGCTGGGCGGTGGGAGGGCTCCGGGGTTCCTGGTGGACGCTCCTGCCGGCCCCGGCTCCGGGGTCGATCCTGGAAGTGACCACGGCCGGCTCCGCGGGGCCGTAAAGCGCCCTCAGGGCTCTGGGGTTGGTGTTGGTTGGTGCCCGCCCCGCCGCAGCTCCCGGGGCCGCCCGCGCGGCGCGGCCGGAGCGAGGGCTCGGGCTCGGGGGCTCTGGGCCGGGGAGGACGGGACTGACCCATCTCTGATTAACCAGCACGGCCGCCCCGCAGGAGGACCCCGACGGCGACGTCCTGTGCCGGGCCGGAGCAGCGGGTGACGCCAGGCTGCCGCCCGCCCTTGTAGCCTTGCCCAGCCTGGTAAGAGGGCGACAGAGGCGCCCGACCCCGCGCCCGGCGTCGCTCGGGCGCTCGACGGGGCTGAGCCGCCGGACTCGAGCCGCGGCGCTGGCGGCGGTGATGGCGAGCGCGTCTCCCGGCCGGGTGCTCAGGGCGGCGTCCGGCGCTTCACCCGTGTGGCAGCGCGGCCAGACTGGGCGCGCCCGGTGCTGCCGGGGCTCCGCACGTCCCGCCGCCCCCGTTGCGGGCCTTCCCCAAAAACAGCGACCCAGCCGGGCTGGCGCGGCTGCGCCCAGAGCTGCCCCGGCAGCGTCCGCGCTTGGCTTTGCCTCGTGCCGCGCACGGGCCGGGCCCCGATCGCTCCGGGGCGCTTCCCGGTGTCGCATCCCTCTCGCCGCCACTCCGGCGTTTTCCGGCGCGAAGCTTTGCCGTCACACGGGGCCGGCAGTGCTGGGTCCGGCCCCGGGCTGCCGGGGCTTTGCCGGGCCGGCCAGCTTGGCCGCGCTCGGCCGCGGCGGCACGTCCCGGTCGGCCGCTGTCCGGCGTCCATCTGGTGGCTCACGCTCGGTCCCGCGGCGGCTCCTCCCGCGCCGATGGCTGCGGAGGGCTGGGGGGGCGGCAGCCGGTCCTGTCCCGCCCTGCCGGTGCCCCGGCACGGCCGCACTGACCCTGCCTCTCGCGTCTCTCCCCAAGGCAAGCGGATGCGCGTGCAGCTGTCCACCAGCCGGCTGCGGACGGCGCCCGGGATGGGAGACAAGAGCGGCTGCTACCGCTGCGGGAAGGAGGGGCACTGGTCTAAGGAGTGCCCGGTCGATCGCCCGGGGCAAGTGGCGGACTTTGCCGAGGCCTATAACGAGCAGTACGGAGCCGTGCGCACTCCCTACACCGCGGGCTATGGGGAGACCGTGTATTACGATGAGGCCTACGGCGGGATGGCCGACTACTACAAGCGCTACCGCGTCCGCTCCTACGCCACGGCCTCGGCGTACGACGCCTACGCGGAGCAGACCATGGCCCAGTACTCCCAGTACGCCCAGTACTCCCAGGTCCAGTCCTCGGCCATGGCCGCCACCACGGCCATGGCCGGCCGCATCCCCACCACCTTAGACGCGTACGACCGAGCGCTGCTGCCCACCCCGGGCGCGGCGGCCGCCGTCGCCGCCGCCGCCGCCACCGCCGCGGCCGCCGCCGCGTCCTCCACGTATTACACCCGGGACAGGAGCCCCCTGCGCCGCACGGCCGCCGCGGCCAGCACCGTCGGAGAGGCGTACACGTACGAGCGTGGGCAGCTGTCGCCCGTCTCCTCGGTGGCCCGGGCGTCCCTCTACGACATGCAGCGCTTCGGGCGGGACCCGTACGCGGACCGGGCGCGATACTCCGCCTTTTGAGCCGGAGGTGAGCGCGTTGGCGGCTCTCGGCACCGCGGGAGGGCCCCGCTGCCGGTGGTCCCGGTTGTGCTGGTCGAGCTCGAGGCGGGTGACGGGTCACAGTGCCACGGACAGCTCCCGCGGGCGTTAAAGCCCGACCGTGGCGAGGAGGTGCCGTGGTGAGCGGGGCGGTGCCGGTGTCACTCTCACGGCCGTAACTCACGTTCTTGCTGGGCCGGGCGCCGTCCCGGCACAGTCCCCATGGGGCGGGGGGTTCCCACAGAGCCCCTGGCCTGGGGGCAGCTCCTACCCACGTCCCGGCGGGCCGAGGGTCCCGGTGGGCCGGAGCCCCGCCGCTGCTCCACGTCAGGACTCTGTTGCTGCTAGGAAGCCGCAGCTCCCCAGGGCTCCGGGGCTCAGCAGGGTTCCACATCAGCCCCGGGGGCACCTGCGCCAACTCCTCTTTTCTCTTACAGGTAAGATTTGTGCGGCTGGACGTCGGGGTCCCGTCGCACGCCGACTCGGCGCCGCGCGTCTCGGGCCGCGCCGGGTGCCTCCGCCGCCGCGTGCCACTCCCGGGCCCATTCCTAACGGACGCGCGGCTCGTCCTCAGCCCGGGCAGGATTAGCTCAGCCCCTCCCTCAGCTTCCCCCGCCCCCCTGGGCAGGATTTTGCTTTTCCAGGTAGTTTTGGGTCCCCACCCCGGGCTCAGGTGTGAGCACGCAGCCGCAGCCATAGCCGCCCCCCAGCGCCAGCTTTGCTTTGCTTCGCCGCCCCCTCGCTCCCCCGGAGCTCTTCCCGAGTCGTCGTTTTGCCTTTTTTTTTTTTTTTTCCTTTATTTTTTAAGAGGGTGGATAATCCAGTGGTAGGTTTTTAGCCCAACGCCGTAGCTGACCGGAGGCCGCCGCGCCGGCGGGGGTGGAACCCACCGAGTGATTTAGAGTCCCCCGACCCCACTTTCCGGTAAAATAAAACTCAAAATTTTTAACAAACGGCGCTGGCTCCACCCCCGGTTCTTTCTCTGCACTCAAGTCCCCTCAGAACGTGGCACAGAACCTTCTGGCATCCCCGGTGCTGCCTGTGCCCTGCCTGGCTCAGCCCACGCAGACTGGAGCTCCCAGGGAGGGGCTGCTGCAAACGGGGGCACCCCCAAAACCGTCCCAGGGCCCCCCAAAGGGGCACCCAGGGGTAACACAGGGGCTTTAACCAACCCCCAGCTCTTCCTCCTCCTCATGGACAACAGGAGCCA
Organism: Poecile montanus; assembly: GCA_038429875.1. Lineage (NCBI taxonomy): Eukaryota > Metazoa > Chordata > Aves > Passeriformes > Paridae > Poecile > Poecile montanus. The sequence goes on from CM076533.1 coordinate 1,767,919, forward strand.
CCACTTAACCTGCCCCAGGCTAATTAGTGCCCAGACTGCCTTGTTTGTCCCCAGATGCTCTCCTGCCTCCCCGTGTTCATTAATTAAGGTCATTAAGCCCAGGACATGCCTTTGCTGATGTTGCCGGTTCTGCCTCACCAGCGCCGATCGGTGCCATGGTCACCTGTGGGCACTGCCATCGCCACACCTGGGGACTTGGGGCGTGTGGCCACCCTGGGAAGGAAGGGAGAAGCATCAGACCGTCCTGCCTTGCTAATTACCGCGGTGGTTAACGAGCCTTGGCCATCCCTCCTGTGGCACAGCCGGGACTGGGCTGTGACCGGTGCTGGGGAGAGATGGGGACAGGAGGTGCCTGTCACGGTCATGGTTGTGACAGTGGTACCCACGACCCTGGCACACCACATGCCACGTCAGCTCTCGCTCACACTCGGCACCACCCCTCAAAACCAGCTTTTCTCACCCAAAACAAGGCCCTGGCGCAGGCTGGTGCCAGTGATCCCATGTGGTGGTGTCGCAGCAGGGCCGAGTCTGGCACTTCCTGCTGCCGGCTCCGAATGCTGCTCATCCTCCAAATCTGCCTCCTCCGGGGTGGGAAAGCAGCTCCAGCACTGGGAGCAGCTTCAGTCTGAGCCGGGTGGTGCTGGTGGCACCGGGAGTCCCCAGGGTGGGAGAGGATCCTGGGACTGGGAAAGAACCAGGCAGGAGGCGTTGGGAACCAGAGCAGACCCCAACGTTTATTTACAGTCATAAAAAAAACCCGGCACCGTGCCGGGCCTGACACTGGAAATGGGGAATTTGCCCAAAAAACGGGACAACTCATGGTATAAAAGAGTCTGAGCCACACGGCCGTAACCGTTGGCGGGTTATGAACCGGCACCGAGCGCCGGCGAGGGATGAACCACGCGGCCACTGCCAACCGTAAGCGCGGAACCTTCTAAAAAAGTCAAAACAGCAAAACCAGAAAGAATGGGCTGAAAAAGAACCGTCCGTGCCCCAGCGGGGCGGCGAGCAGGGCCGAGGCCGGCTCAGAGGCGGCGCTGGTAGCCCGAGTGGACGCGGGCAGCGGGCAGATAGTCGCTGTAGCCGCCCGAGTAGCGGGCGTACTCGCTGTGCGCGTCCGGCATGCGGCGGTAGTCCAGCGGGGACTTGGCGGGCGAGCGGCGGTACACCAGCGGCGAGTCCGCTAAGCGCCGGTAATCGGCCAGCTCGGACATACGGCGCTCAGAGCCGTACCTGGGTGAGAGAAGAGACGGGGGTCAGCCGGGGGGGGATGGCGCTTGGATCCGCCACCAGCGGTGGCACCGCGTCCCGCCCGGGGACGCACCGCAATGGGCAAAGCCGGCGCAGGACGGGATCGGACGCTGGACGCCGCCGAGGCCCCGCTGTGTGCCACCGCCTCCCTTCACCCGCACCAAACCCTGTCCCCTCCCCGGGATCTGCGCGGCGCGGGCGGAGCCATGGCGCCCACCGCACCGGGCGATAGCGAGCCGTGCCGGTGCCGCGCGGCGCCGGTCAAGCCGCGAGCGGTGCGCCGGAGCCCGCCGAGCCGGCGAGCAATGGGAGGCAGGGGCGGGGGTCGGTGCCCCGCCTGGCACCGTACCTTTTAGCCAGAGAGGACGATTTTTTGTACGGGTCGTCGTAGGCGGCGCTGCGAGGCGGGGAGAGGCGGGTGCGCTCGTAGGGCGGTGCGGCGGCTGTGGCCTGCGCCAGGCCCAGGTAGGAACCCGCTGGCTGCCCCAGCTGGCTCGGCCCGTCGTAGGCGCTGCCCGGCTGGGCTCGGTACGCGGCTGCCAGCGCGGCGGAGGACGGCTGCTGCGCCGGGTAGGAGGCCGCCATGGCACCGGAGGCCTGGGCCCGGTACGCGGCCGTCAGCGGGGCGGAGGCCTGCACCTTGTAGGAGGTGGCGGCGACGGCGGCCTGGCTGCCGTAGGACGCGGCCAGCGAGGAGCCCGTCTGCGCGCCGTAGCCGGCGGGGAGCGCGGCGGCCGCGGGCTGGCTGCCGTAGGACGCGGGCAGACCCGCGGCAGGCTGGGCGCCGTACGAGGCCGAGTGGCCCACGGTGGGCTGGGCGCCGTACGAGCTGGACAGTGCGGGCTGGGCACCGTAGGAGGCTGAGTGGCCGGCCACTGGCTGATAGGCAGCGGCGGCGTGGCCGGCCACCGCCTGGGCGCTGTAAGAGCTGGCGTGCACTGCCACGGCCTGGGCGCCATAGCCAGCGGACAGCGTGGCACCAGGCTGGGCACCATAGGAGCCAGCGTGGCTATCCATGGGCTGGGCGCCGTAGGAGCCTGTGGCCAGCTGGGCGCCGTAGGACGCCACGTGCACGGCCACGGCCTGGGTGCTGTAGGAGCTGGCGGAGCCGGCAGCGGGCTGGGCGCCGTACGCAGCGATGGCGGGCTGGGCGCTGTAGCCGGCCGAGTAGCCCGAGGCCGGCTGGGCACTGTAGGAGGAGGCCAGGGCGGCGGACTGGATGCTGTAGGAGCTGAGGGAGTTGGCGGCGGCAGGCTGGGCGCCGTACGAGGCGGCAGCGGCAGGCTGGGCACCGTAGGAGCCGAGGGAGTTGGCGGCGGCGGGCTGAGCGCCCGCGGCGCCCAGGGAGCCGACCGAGGGCTGGGAGCGGTAGGCGCTGCCCAGCGAAGCCGAGGGCTGCACGCGGTACGCGGCAGCCTGGCCCGTGGTGGGCTGTGGGCGGTACGCCACGCCCAGGGAGGCCGAGGGCTGGGCTCGGTACGTGGCCCCCAGCGAGGCCGAGGGCTGGGCGCGGTAGGCGGCCGGCTGTGCCGTCATGGGGAGTGTCACCGCGGCGTAGCCAGGACGGGTGGGCGACCGCCGCAGCGGGCTGCGGTCCCTGCCAAAGTAGGAGGGGGAGGCAGGCCGGGGCTGCGCATCGAAGGCGTCGTACTTGGCGCCGAAGCGCTGCTGGTAATCGTACAGGGAGGGGGTGGTGGCGTAGCCGGTGCCCGCGGCCGAGGGGAAGGCGGCGTCGGCCACCCGCCGCTGCTGGTCGAAGCCCTCGATCTTGGGCTGGAACTTCTCGCGGTACTCGAGGCCGATGCGCTTGGTCTTGTCGACGCCGAGGGCGGGCGGCGGCGCCTGGCCCGTGCCCTTCTTCTGTACGTTGGTGGAGAGCTCCACGTTCACCCGGCGCCCCTTCACCTCCTTCCCATTTAGGTTTTCGATGGCAACTTTAGCATCGGCTTCGTTCTCCATGTGCACAAAGGCATAGTCTGACAAAGCAGCAGAGAGAGCAGTGAGGGGAGAAAACACAACTCGTTACAGGAGCCGGCGCTAACGAGCCGTGCGGCAGCAGCGGGACGGGCGCAGGACGGGCGCTGCCAGCCCCGGGACGGCGCTGCCGGCCCCGCTCGCTGGTGAAGACACAACCACCACCGTTGGCTCTGCCCCACACTCCTCTGGTCACAGCCCACCTGGCGTCCCCCAGCCCACCTGGCTCCCTCCAGATCCCCCCAGGCTCTGCCTCCTGTCACCCCCTCCCAGCCCCTCCCTGGCACACGGGGACAAAGGGCCCGGGCTGGGCTGGCAGTGCCAGCACCGTGGGCTCAGCTGGGACGTCCTGGCAGTGAGCGGAGCAAAGCTGAGAGAACCGGCGCAGCACAGAGAGCAGGACAGGGACAGAGGCAGGGGGAGGAGAGGCGGGAGAGGAAGAGGAGACAGAGAAAGACAAGGACAGAGAAAGGAACAGGGACTTAAGACAGAGGGGAAGAGGAAGAAGAAGGGAGAATGAGGGAGGGAAGGGCCTGAGCACCCCCCATGAGTGCCGTGGCGAGGAGCCGCTGCCACGCGGCACAACCACGGTTCGGCAGCGCAGAGGCGTCTGAGGACAGCGAGGAGCAGGGAAGGTGGCAGCTCTGGTGGCTGCCTGTGGCACTTGGCCCAGCGGGTCTGGATGCCCCCATGGCGGTCTGGGGGTCACCCTCATGGCACGACGGGTCCCAGGCCAGCGACCCCGTGGTGTTTCCCTGCAGTCACAGACCGAGACCACCAGAACCAGTGACAACCCACCCAAGAGCGTGTGCTGTTCTGGGAGCGTAACTGGCCAAGCAAACCCATCCCAGATGTCTCAACAACAGCGCCATGTCACCCTGTGTCCCCCTCTCTGCCATCCCACCCCCCTGGCTCCTGTCCCACATCCACACATCCCACTCTGGTAGCCCAAAAAGGGGGTATCCCCTCCATTTCACCCCCAGCCCTGCTGCCACCCCCTGGGGTGGCCATGGCACCCCCAAACTCGAGGGGACGCGGGGTAGGTTCTGCTGGGCTGTGCTGGTGGCTGCGACCTGGGACAAGAGAGCGGAGGAACAACGTCCCCCTCCTGTGGGGAGGGGCACATGGGCACTGCGGGGGCATCACCAGGACTTCAGGGTCAGGTGAGAGGAGATGAGATGACAGCAGGGACAGGGAAGTGGAGTGACAATTGTTAGTCCATCAGTGTGCCACAAGTGACACTTGAGCTGGGGGAGGTGAGTGACCCCATTACACTCTGCTGGGGGTCCCCAGTGTGAAACCATCAGACCCCTCAGGGGTTTCATGGTGTGTTCTGTGCATGTCCCAGCTCCGTGTCCGAGCGTGCTGTGCAGGCCAGGCCATGGCCTGGGAGTGATTTGGTCACAGAGGTGGCTGCAGCAGGTAGGAGTTCATCCCACCGTGGGCTGGGGGTGGTGATTGTAGAGAACAGTGCTGCCAGGAAGGGGTTAATGGGGGTGTTCAGGAGTGTGGGGAGCCAATGTGGGCCACTCGAGGTAGGCAAGGGAGGATGAGGAGGTTGGCTGGAGGAGGGGTAATGTGGAGATTGAGGGGGCTGGGGAGCCCACACGGGCTCACGTGGCCCCCCCACCTGGGGTTTGGGGAGGCGATTGCAGAGCACGAGGCCGGCTGGAGGAGTTATCAGGGGAGTCACGGGGTCAGGGGCACCCACAGGGGCTGGCACAGCCCCACCTGAACCTGCGGGAGGCGATCGAAGACACGTGGTTGCCAGAGGGGGGGGTTAAGGGGTCTGAACCGCCCACACAGGCCCGCACCGCCCCGGCTGGGGCAGGCGGAGGCGATGGAGGAGGACGTGGCTGGCAGAAGGGGGGGTTACGGGAGCTCACTCGGGCTCGCACGGCCCCGCTCGGGGCAGGGGGGAGGCGGCAGGAATTCCCCCCGCTCCACCAGCCCGGGCCGCGCCGGGGTCCGGGCGGGGGCGGCGCCGCAGTCGGACGGAACTCGGGTGCCACGGATCACCCGGCGGCGCGGGCCGAGCTCGGCGGCGGGGGCCGCGCGGCCCCGGCGGCGGGTCCGGTACCTTTCACCACGTCGCATTCCACCACGGGGCCGTACTGTTGGAAGAGCGAGCGCAGCTCCCCGCTCGTGCACGCGGCCGAGACATTCCCCACGAAGATCTTGCAGGTGTTGGTGGGGCGCGGCCGGGATGGCTCCACCACGATGCGGCGGCCGTGCAGCTGGTGCCCGTTGAGCTGCGAGATGGCGCGCGCCGCCGCCGCCTCGTCCCGCAGGTGCACGAACGCGAACTGTTTCATGAGGGCGACGCCCAGCACCGGCCCCGCGGCGCCGGCGAACAGCTCGCTCAACTCCTCCGCCGTCGCCTCCTCGGGGACGTTCCCCACGAAGAGTTTGATGCCGGGACGCATCTCGGTGGGGGGGAGCGCAGCGGTGACAGAACCGGCGGCGGCGGCGGCGGCTTCAAAATGGCGGCGGTTCCTGAGGGCGGCGGGGGCGGCGCCGCGCGCAGCGCGCCTGCGTGCCGTGCGCACCGCCCTCCCTCAGCGCGCCTGCGTGCCGTGTGCACCGCCCGCCCGCGCGCCCCGCCCTCTACTTTCCCGCCGTGGTAACGGCCCCACCTCCCGCTTAAGCCACGCCCATTGGCCAACGGTCCGCTCTGGCCACGCCCCCTCTTAAAGGAGCCGCAGCACTTCAGGGATCGCGCGCCCCCCGTTCCCCCCCCCCAGACCCGCAGCGGCTGCAGAGCGAGGGGCGTTTATTCGGTCCCGGGGGGCTCCTAGAGGTGGGAGCTGGGGGCCTCCATGGCGGGGGTCCCCGGGGGGGTCCCGTGGCTGCGGTCTCGCTCCTCCCAGAGAGTGACGCCGTCGCAGGAACAGACGCGTTTGGGGTTCTGGAAGAGCCCGGCCGCGCGGGCCACCACGCCACAGGCCAGCCTGGGGACACGGGGGGGTCAGGGGGGTAACCCCACAAACAAACCCCCCCTCCCCAAAGCCCCCCCGGTGCTCACCCCGGTCCCGAGTTGCCGGTGACACGGGACAGCGGGTGCGACCCCCGGCCCAGATCGTCCTCGCCCTCGGCCACCACCACGGAGCGGCCGATGATGTCCCAGACCTGGGGAGGGGGGAGCTGGGGGGGTCAGGACCCCACAGAGACCCCCCCCAATTATGGGGTCAGACCCTCCTCGGTCATGGGGCACAGCCTGGACCCCCCCAGCTGGGGTCAGACCCCTCCTGGCTGTGGGGTGCAGCCCTGGGGAGGGGCCGAGCCCCCAGGACCCCCCCAGGACCCCCCCCAGACCCCAATTCCCACCTTCAGCCGCGTGTCCTCAATTCGGAACTGTGCTCGGCCCTCAGCATCTGCCCAGATGTTCCCCAGGTCCCCGGCGTGCTGTGGGGGCAGGGGGGGTCAGGAGCCCCCCAAAACTCACAGAGCTCTCACCAAGTCCCCAAATCCCTCATTGTCCCCCAAACCCTGTCCTAGACCACCCCAAACCCTCCAGAAACCTCCAAGAGACTCCCCAAATCCCACCCCAAATCCCTCATTGCCCCCCAAATCCCATCCAAGACCACCCCAAACCCTCCAGAAACCTCCAAGACCCCCCCCCAAATTCCCGCCCCCCACCCCAGCTCACCCTGTGCTGGTCCTGGGGTCCCCCGTGGGTCTCCCCATCAGGGTCGAAGTGGCCCCCGCAGCTGTTTTTGGAGGAGGGAAATGGGATATGGGGGATGAAACTGGGGGTCCCTGGCCCCCCCAACCCCTCCCCAACCCCCCTCACCTGTTACAGGGGTCCGAGAGGTCCCCAAATTCGTGGATGTGGAGCCCGTGGGGGCCGGGGGGGAGCCCGGACACGGCGCCGTCCACGAGGCAGCGGCCGGGCGAGAGCTGCAGGAACCGGACCAGCCCCCGAACCCCCCCGGGACCCCCCAGCGCCGCCACCGCCGCCCCCCCGGGGGGAGCTGGGGGGGGACACGTCAGGGTCGGGCACCCCCAAAATCCCCCCAGCACAAAATCCCCCCTCAGGGACCCCAAAAGGTCCCCCCAAAACTGACCCTAAACCCCACCCAGGGATAGAAAAACCCCTCCAGGAGCATCCACCACCCTCAGGACCCCCCCAAAACCCTGCTGTGACCCTCCAAACCCTTTCATGGAACCACCCAAAACCACTGTGACCCCCCCAAATGCCCCAGGACACCCCCAAAACTCCTCTGTGACCCCCCAAACCCCCCAATCCCTCCCCAAGATCGTCCCAGGATCCCCCAAAACCCCACTATAACCCCCCAAACCCCCCTATGAGTCCCTAAAACACTTCTGTGACCCCTCAAACCCTTCCAGGACCCTCCCAAAATCCCCCCAAGCCCCTCTCACCCTCGGGGGAGCCCCCCAAACTCTTGAGCACAACCCTGCACCCCCAAAACCCTGCTCGTGGTGGGACATATCAGCACCCAAACCCCACTGGGATCATCCCAAACCCCCTCAGGACCCTTCCAAACCCTTCCAGGAGCCCCCCAAAATCCTCTCACCCTCGGGGGAGCCCCCCATGCCCTTGAGCACGGCCCTGCACCCCGAATTCTCCAGCAGCTCCCGCACTCGCTCGGCCGCTGCCGTGGTCTCCACCAGCACCGACTGCTCCTGGGGCCGCAGCTCCAGCACCTTCACCTCTGGGGGGGACACACGGGTGTTGTCGGGGGTCCCCCAAAACTCTGGGGGGGTCCCAGGGCTCTGGGGGGGTTCGGGGGTCTCACCGGGGGCCGCGTCCAGCGCTGCCCGCACGGCATCGGCACAGCCCTGGCAGCTCATCTGCACTGCAAACTCCAGCTGCGGGGAAAAAGGGGGGTCAGCGCCCCAAAACTGGGGGAGAAAAGCGGGAGAACAGCCCAAAAATGAGGGGGAAAGTGGCAGCGCCTAAAAAATGGGGGGGGGGGGGGGTGAAAAGGAGGGCAGCACCCCATAACTGGAGGGAAAGGGAGAACGCGCAGAGCTGTCCGGGGAGGGGTCCTGAATGTGCTGTGGAAGGGATTCTGCACCCCCAAAAACTTGTTCCTGAGGCTCTGAGCCCCCAAACCCGCCTTGCGAGAGGGTCCTGCACCCCTAAAAGTGCTTTTTATGGCGTGCAGCACCCCTAAAAATGCTTCTCATGGGGTTCTGAACACACAAAACCCCTCTGTGAGGGGTCCTGTACCTGCAAAACTGCCATGCATGAGGCTCTGAGCCCCCAAACCTGCCCTGCGAGGGGGTCCTGCACCCCTAAAATGCTTCTCATGCGGCGCTGACCCCCCAAACCCCCCCTGCGAAAGCTCCTGCACCCCCAAAAGCGCCGCGGAATGGGATTTTGCACCCCCAGATCAGCCAAAAACAGAGAGTTTCACCCCCAAACCGCCCGTCCTCCTTTCCCCGAGCCCCTCCGTCCCCCCGACCCCCCGCCCCGTCCCGTCCCGGGGGTCCCGACCCGGCAGCTGCTCCCGGTGCCCGCCGGCGACGCCATAGCCGCGGACTCTGACCCCGGAACCGCTCCGGCGTCACTGCGGCGCGACGGAACCGTTCTACGGCGGGACCGGAAACGGCCGCGCAACGGGGGAAAGGTATGGCGGTAGTGCCACTTCCGGCGTCTCGTCGTCATGGCAACGAGGCGGGGTTTGTAATGGGAACCACGGGGGGATTTGGGGGGTTTTGACGGTCTCGGGGGGGATTTTGGGTGTCCCGAAGGATTTTGGTGGCTTTAGGCGGATTTTGGGAACACGAGAGTGGGAAAGGCGGGGTTCTGTGGGATGCAGGGGGGTTTTGGGGGGAAAATCCCGTGAGGGGATGGGTGGGGTGCAGGTGTCAGGGGGCTCATCCCGCCCATGGGGACACACCAGGGACCACAAAATCCCCTGGGTGAGGTCCCCAAAGTTACCAGAGCGTCCCTCCCGACCCCCCCCCCTCCCCCAAACGCTGTGGGGCAATAAAGAGTTGAAAAAAACCACGTTTATTTGCCCCAAAATGAGCATGGACACGATTGAGGGATCAAATCTGGGGACCATGGGGGTGGAAATAGGACACCCCCAAAGTGATAGAAATGTCTACCGGGGCTAGAGCCCTTCCAGAGGCTCAGAGCCTCCCAAATCAGGGCTCAGGACCCCCCAAAAGGCTCAGAGCCCCCCTGAATCAGGGCTCAGGACCCCCAAATCAGGGCTCAAGACCCCCGCAAAGGGCTCAGAGCCCCCCTGAATCAGGGCTCAGGACCCCACAGAAGACTCAGGACCCTCCAGACAAGGGCTCAGCACCCCCACCAAGGACCCAAAGCCCCCCCAAACCCCTCAGCCCATCCCCTCCCTGACCTGCTGCACCACCCTGGCCCTCACCGCCCGTCCCTCACGGGAGCCCGGCCCGGGGGGCGGCGGCGGCTGCGGGGGGGGCTCGGGGTGTCCCGGGACGGGCGGGAGCCCCTCGGGGGGCTCGAGGGGGACGCGGCGGCGCAGGGCGATGTTGTGCAGGATGCAGCAGGCCAGGAAGATCTGGCAGACCTTGGGGGGGCTGTACTGAAGCCCCCCGCCCGCCAGGCAGCGGAAGCGGCGGCGCAGCAGCCCCAGGGTGCGGCGCAGGGGGTCGAGGGTCCGGGCGTGGAGAGCGTTGTAGTGCAGCTCGGCCGCGCCTCGGGGGCCCGAGATGGGCGTCAGCAGCCACGGCTTCAGCGGGTACGTGCGGTCACCTGCGGGAAAAAGGGTTGGGGGCGTCGGGGGGAGACACCTGAAGCAGCCCCAGCGCACTGGGGCACCCTCATATACCTGAGACCCCCAGGGACCCCCACCCCGAGCACCAGGACCCCCTCGCCCAGCAGCCAGATCCCCTCTGCCCTCCATGAACCACACCAGGGCCAAATACCCTGTGACCATCCCCAATCTGAGATCCCCCCTGTCCTGAGGTGACCCCCCCAAACCACCCAGGACCCCCCAAACCCCCCTCACCCAGCAGCCAGACCCCCTCCAGCCTGCCACCCTCCACGAACCACACCAGCATCAAATTCCCTGCGACCATCCCCAATCTGAGACCCCCCAAACCACCCAGGAGCCCCCAAACCCCCCTCACCCAGCAGCCAGACCCCCTCCGGCCTGCTGCCCTCCATGAGCCGCGCCAGGGCCGAGTTCTCCAGGACGGTGGCGTTGGGACACGAGCCGGGGAACTTGGCCACGACGTTGGTGATGGCGCCGTGGCGGTCGCACACCACCTGCATGTTGATGGAGTGGAAGTTGGCGGCGTTACGGAACAGCGGCTCATTGTCGGCCGGAGCCCTCAGCGCCACGTGCATGGCGCCCACCAAACCCAGCACCCCGGGCAGCGCCGGGGGGTCCCCGGGGGGCGCGGGCGGCGGGGGGAAGGCGATGTAACGGGGAGCTCGCCGCTGCAGCGCCGCCAAGAACTGCGCCAAGCAGTTGGACATGGCCGACTGGCTGATGCCCGTGCTGAGGCGCGAAGCCGTCTGGAAGGAACCCGAGGCCAGGAAGGCCAAAGCCGAGGTGACCTTGACGGCCACGGGCAGAGCGTGGCTGCGGCCGGTGAGGCTCTGCAGGTCGGCACCGAGCTCCCGGCACAGCGCCGCGATGGCCGCCCGGTCCAGGCGGCAGCGCCGCAGCGCCTGCTCCTCGCTCAGCTCCAGGAAGGAGCAGCGCACCCGGTAAATGCGCTGGGCAGGGTACGGGCGGCGGCGGCGGCGGCCCCGGCGGGGGCTCGGGGACGGGGATGGGGTGGAGGAACCACCCGAGGGCACCGGGAGGGAGATCCTGGATGGGGGTGGGGGGTGTGCGATGTCCTGAGCCCAGCCCTGATGCCGGTCCCGGGGCTGATCTCGGTCCAAATAACGGTCCTGATGCCGCTCCCGGTGCCGCTCCCGGTGCCATTCATGGTTCTGCTCCCGTTCCCGCTGCCAGTCACGGTCCTGGTCCTGATCCCGGTGCTGATCTCGGTCCCAGTCATGGTCCTGATCCCGCTCCCGGTGCCAGTCATGGTCCTGGTCCTGGTCCTGATCCCGGTCCCAGTCCTGTTCCTCGTCGCTGTCCCGGTCCCGGTTCCGGTGCCGCTCCCGGAGCCGCCGCAGCAGCAGCACCGGGTGGGACATGGCGGGGCGGGGCCACGGGAGGGGGCGGGGCCAACAACACCGGGGCGTGGTTAACGCGGGAGGGGCGGGGGCAGAGCCGGCCGGTCCCGGCCGCAGCCGCGTCCCGGTGGCCGCGACACCTGGGTGAGACCGCTCGGTCGCTGTTCCTGTCTGGGTCGGTGCGGCTGGCGGCGGTCGACCTCCGTCCCGGTCCCGGTGCCGGCCGATGCCAATGGGAGCGGTTGGTCCCGGTCTGTCTTAGTCCGTCCCGGTGCCGGTGGGGGCAGTTAATCCCTGTCCCTGTGTCGCTGCCGGTCAATCCCGGTGCCGGTAGGGGCGGTGTGACCCTGTCCCGGTGCCTGTCCCGGTGCCTGTCCGTGTCCCTGTCGCTCCCGGTCTCTCCCGCTCGGTCCCGGCCCCCTCGCTCGGACCCTCACGGCTCCGCGGCGCCGCCAGGCCACGCCCCCTTGCCGTGCTCTGATTGGCCAGCCTTGCCCGGGAGGCCACGCCTCCTGCCTCACATCCGGCGCGCCGCCGCACCTCATTGGCCGCCTCGAGGGCGGGAACGTTTTGTACCTGACGCTGTCCGGGCCCGCTGCTGGGCGGGGCTTCGCTGCTCCTCGACCAATCGCTTCGCGCGGCTTCTCAGTTTTCGACCAATCAGAGCGCGCGATGGGCGTGGCTCGGCGTGAGGCGGCTACCGCCATTTTGTTGCCGTCATCGAGTGCCGGGCCGAGGGGGGGGCGCGGTGAGGCTTGGGGGGCTCCGGGGGGGACACGGATGGGACCGGGAGGGGCTGGGCAGGAGCGGGGAGGGAGCTGGGGCCGCGTTGGGCCCCTGCTGTATGTGGGGGAGGACGGGACGGGGTCCTGCGGCCTCGGGAAGGGTCCTAGGAGAGGGCTCAGACCCGAGATCGGAGCGGGGTGAGGTCTGGGGGACACCTGGGGGCTCACGGAGCACAACCGGGACTGAGAGTCCGCTCGGGACTTGCCGGGGCCTGAAGGTCTCCCGGTTCATTGTGAGAAGCTGGGCCGGGGGTCTGTCCTGAGGGGGTCTCCGCTTCAGGGTACCCTGAGGGCCCCCCCACAACTGGGGGTATGGGGGGGTCACATCGGGAATCAGCTGGAGGAGGATCTATGGAAGGTGGGGGGAACCTTTCCCATCCCTTTCCCCATCCCCAGAGCATCTCTGAACCCTCAGCAAAGCCAGGGGTGGTGTGGGGAGGATCTCACCGAGCCCCCCATTCCTTCCCACCCCTCAGGCGGGTCGCGATGGTGAAGCTGTTCATCGGGAACCTGCCGCGGGAGGCGACGGAGCAGGAGATCCGCTCCCTGTTCGAGCAGTACGGGAAGGTGCTGGAGTGCGACATCATCAAGAACTACGGCTTCGTGCACATCGAGGACAAGACGGCGGCCGAGGACGCCATCCGCAACCTGCACCACCACAAGCTGCACGGCGTCTGCATCAACGTGGAGGCCAGCAAGAACAAGAGCAAGGCCTCCACCAAGCTGCACGTGGGCAACATCAGCCCCGCCTGCACCAACCTGGAGCTGCGCGCCAAGTTCGAGGAGTACGGCCCCGTCATCGAGTGCGACATCGTCAAGGACTACGCCTTCGTGCACATGGAGCGGGCCGAGGATGCCGTGGAGGCCATCCGGGGGCTGGACAACACCGAGTTCCAAGGTGAGGCGCGGGCTCAGGGGGCACCAGGTTGGGAGGAGGCACAGGGAGCTTCTGATCCAGGAGAATTTTGGCTGATTTTGGTGTTACTGGCCCCACTCTCTGGTTGGTGTTGCGTTCGGGGCCTCTCCTCATCCCAGAGTGCCAGAATTTTGCTCTGGGGTTGGTGCCAAGTGTTGTCCCCATGCCCTCATCCAGTGTCAGGGCTGGGGGCACTGTGGCAGCTCCATGTGGGGGCAGAGCAGCTCCACAGCACAGGTTTATAGGAATTCCAGAGGATTTGTCCCAACCTGGTTGGTTCAGGGTGAGTTCCCTCCCCTGGGGCCACCTCACGGGACCGGTGCTGTCCCTGTGCTGCTGGAATTTGGGGACAAACAGGGCTGGGAGCGAGCGCCGAGTCCCATTGGCTCCCAATGTCCCCAAATCCTGCCTGGAACCATAGGGACCCCCCTTATCTATGGGGGATGATGCCCACCCCAGTGGCTCCTGTCACCCCTCACCCTCAGCGGTGCCAGGGGTGGCTTTCAGGGGTCCCACAGTGACATGGGTGGATTTCAGGGGTCCTCTGGGCCGCTGCCACCTCTTGGGTGTCCCATGGTGCTGGTGGGGGCTCTCAGGGTCCCTGTGCTGCGTTGCTGGTGCCATTTCTGGGGGGTCCCATGGACCACCAGCTCTTACCCAGGTTTGCCACCACATTCTCAGATGTCCTGATCTTTGGCATAATTTAATTTTGGTGCAATAATTAAATAACTAAATAAAATACCAGCTGGAGTTCGTGCCTCTGACAGGGACCCCAAACAAAGGAGGCCCTGGGTTTTGTCTCCTCGGTGTGTGCACAGGAAGCTCTGGGGGTTGTCACCGGCCGTGTCCCCGAGTGTCCCTCACCCAGCTGGGTCCCCAGGCCCTTTGCTGTGCCTCAGTTCCCGGTCTCTTCCCAGGGAACAGCCCACGGGGCCAGAGGTGACTCTTGCTGGTCTCGCGGTGCCGGGGGTGGCTCTCGGGGGTCCCCAAGGGGTGGTGCCGGTGCCAGGGACAGTTCTGGTGCCGTGGTGGCAGCGGCTCTGGGGACCCCCACAGTGCTGGGGTGATTCCGGGGACCCCCAGTGGTGCCAGGGTGACACCGGGGGCTCCCACCACAGGCTGTCAGTGTCAGGGACAGTCCTTGGGGACCCCACAGTGTGGTGCCAGCCCTGTGTGACCCCACAGTGCCAGAGCAGGGGGTGGCTCTGGGGGTCTCTGCGGCCTGGTGCCGGTGTTGAGGGCAGCTCTGGGGGACCCCATGAGTCCTGTGCCAGTGCTGGCTCAAATGTGGGGATCCCACAGCCTGGTGTGACATCGGGGTGGCCCCGGGGGATCCCATGGCCTGGTGTGACATCGGGGTGGCCCCGGGGGATCCCACAGCTTGGTGTGACATCGGGGTGGCCCCGGGGGATCCCACAGCCCGATGCCCGAGGCTCTGGGGCGGGCTGGGCGCGGTGCCGGGGGGTGACGCCGGGTCTCCCTCTCCCCAAGGCAAGCGGATGCGCGTGCAGCTGTCCACCAGCCGGCTGCGGACGGCGCCCGGGATGGGAGACAAGAGCGGCTGCTACCGCTGCGGGAAGGAGGGGCACTGGTCTAAGGAGTGCCCGGTCGATCGCCCGGGGCAAGTGGCGGACTTTGCCGAGGCCTATAACGAGCAGTACGGAGCCGTGCGCACTCCCTACACCGCGGGCTATGGGGAGACCGTGTATTACGATGAGGCCTACGGCGGGATGGCCGACTACTACAAGCGCTACCGCGTCCGCTCCTACGCCACGGCCTCGGCGTACGACGCCTACGCGGAGCAGACCATGGCCCAGTACTCCCAGTACGCCCAGTACTCCCAGGTCCAGTCCTCGGCCATGGCCGCCACCACGGCCATGGCCGGCCGCATCCCCACCACCTTAGACGCGTACGACCGAGCGCTGCTGCCCACCCCGGGCGCGGCGGCCGCCGTCGCCGCCGCCGCCGCCACCGCCGCGGCCGCCGCCGCGTCCTCCACGTATTACACCCGGGACAGGAGCCCCCTGCGCCGCACGGCCGCCGCGGCCAGCACCGTCGGAGAGGCGTACACGTACGAGCGTGGGCAGCTGTCGCCCGTCTCCTCGGTGGCCCGGGCGTCCCTCTACGACATGCAGCGCTTCGAGCGGGATCCCTACGGGGAGCGGGCGCGGTACTCCGCCTTTTGAGGTGAGCGTCGGGAGCGCCGGGAGCTCTGCCCGGGCCTCTCCGCGCCGCCGCGGCCGGTAACGGCCTTTTCCCCCCCCGCAGGATCGCCGCGGAACCCCCGGGACTCGCCGCCGTTGCCGTGGCTCCGCAGCCCCCGGACGCCGCCGCCGCGTCAGGTCAGACGTGCCCCGGGTCGCCGCCGCCGCCGCCGCGTCCCCTCCCCGTCACCGGGACCCCCCGTCCCCGCAGGAGCCGCCGGAGCCGCCGCGTCCCAGCGCCCGCGTGTCCCCGTGGCCGGGTGTCCCCGAGTGTCCCCGTGTGTCCCCCACCTCCCCTCACCTCTCTGCTCTCTTCCAGGTGCGGCGGCCTCGGATGGAGCCGTGTCCCCCCTGCCTGAGCCCCCTCTTTTTGTACGGAGCTTCCCCAGAGTCCCCCCCGCCCCCCTGCCCGGGCGGGGCCACCCCCGACCTCACCCGCCCCTTTTCCGGCAAAATAAAAACTTTTCACCGAATTTCCGTCACCGAATTTCGAATTTCTGTCACCCAATTTCCGTCACCCAATTTCCGTCACCCAATTTCCGTGCCTGAGACCTGCGCCGGGGGCGGGGCCTCCCGTGGGCGGGGCCAGCTCTGGCCAATCAGAACCCAGAGCCGGCGGCGTGGTTTAAAATCCCGCGCGAATTATGCAAATCAGCCCTGAGAGGAGAGGGGGCGGAGCGAATGCAAATTAAAGGCCGGAGTGGCCAATCAGATTTCCGGAAGGGAGGGGCGGGGTTATGCAAATTAACCCCGCATGGGGGTCCCGGTCTCATTTTAGTCGCGGACCGTGGAATTATTTTGGTTCCCGGAACTTATTTCACTCATCCTCGTCACTGTTTCTGCCCGGACTTTTGGTGCTTTTGTGACGTCACTTCCGTCGCGACGCCGTCTCCGGAGCGACCATGGCGCTGAACGGGAGTGAGGCACCGGCGGGATCCCCCCCCGCGACCCCCCGAGCGCGGATCCACCCCGGGACCCCCCGCTCACCAACGGGAGTCACCCCGGGACCCCCACCCGCGGCCGGGACCTCCCCCGAGCCCTGAGGATCCTCCCCGGGATCCCCCGCCCACCACCGGGACATTCCCGGGATCCCCCCCCCGACCCCGGGGGCGCCCCGTAACCCCCCCGGGCACCTCCGGGTCCCCCCCAGGCCCCCTTAACCCGCCCTCCCCTCGCTTTGGGACCCCCCTCGGTGACCGATCGCCCCTCCCGGGACCCCCCCGGTAACCGAGGCCTCCCCGGTTCCCTCCCCCAGGCGCGGACGAGGCCGAGGCCCGGCGGGAGCGGCTGGACCGGGCGAGCCAGGCCATGGGGGGGCTCCTGCTCCGGGGCTACCGAATGTTGGGGAGCTGCTGCCCGCAGTGCGGGGTGAGCGGGGAAACACCGGGACCCCCCCGGGAACCCCCGGGAACCCCCCAGGAACCCCCCGGGAACCCCCCGGGAATTCGGGGGGTGCCGGGGGGGGTGGGGTGGGGGTGGGGGAGGGGTCTCAGCCCCTCCTGACCCCCCCCGTGCCCCCCCCAGACGATTCTGCTGCAGGACAAGGAGCAGCGGCTGCTGTGTGTGACCTGCCAGGACCCCGGGGGGGGGCACGGTACGGCCGGGGGGGGATTGGGGAATTTGGGGGGGTGGGAATTTGAGGGGGGGTCGGAATTTGAGGGGGGGTCGTAATTTGAGGGGGGTCGGGAATTTTTGGGGGGGTTGGAATTGAAGGGATGGGGGGGATCTGAGGATGATGGGGGAGGGGAAAAACCTCAGGATTTGGGGATCTCCACGGGAGGGGGGAGGGGAGGGGTCCCCATCTCCTCTCCCCCCCCTTCACTCTCCTCTCTCCCCTCCCCCCAGCTCCTCCCCCCGCCCCCTCCCCCGCCGCCCCCCGCCCCGAGCACTGCGAGGGGGCGGCCGCGGCTTTTCGGGGGGCTCCCCCCGCTCCCCCCGAGCCCCCCGGGGCCGCGGTGGCGGCGGCGCGGGCGGCGGTGCTGCAGAAGCTGCTCTGGGCCGCGCAGGAACTGCCCCGAACCTCCTCGGCCGAGGGCAGCGCCCAGCTCTGCCGCCTGGTTCGGGACTGCGCCGATGCCCTGGGGGGGCTGCAGGCCCTGGAACCCCCCCGCGGGGCCGCCCAGCCCTCCCCGACACCCTGAGAGCCCCCCCGGAACCCCCCCGGGAGCCTCTCCCCTCCCCCACCCACATAAAGAACCCGTGCTGCCCCTCCCCCCACGTGTCCGGGTTTTATTGGGGGGTCGGGGGGGTTTGGGGGGGCTTTGGGGGGGTTTGGGGGGGTTTGGGGGGTTCGGGGGGGCTTTGGGTGCTGATGGATGGGGTGGGGGTGGGGCAGTGGAGCAGGAGATGGTGCAGGAGAGGATCAATGGATCAGGACAAGGATCAATGGATTTGGGATCAGTGGAATGGATCAGTGGATCAGAGGAGGATCAATAGATTGGGGAGGATCAATAGATTGGGGAGGATCAATAGATTGGATCAATTGATCAGGGGAGGATCGATGGATTGGGAGAGGATCAATGGATCCCAGGGGAATCAATGATAGATCAATGGATCAGGACCAGAATCAATGGATCAGGGGAGGATCAATGGATCAGGAGACAATCAGTTGATCAGGGGAGGATCAATAGATTGTGACAAGGATCAATGGATTGGGAGAGGATCAATGGATCAGGACCAGAATCAATGGATTGGATCAATTAATCAGGGGAGGATCAATGGAATGGGAGAGGATCAATGGATCAGGACAAGGATCAATGGATTTGGGATCAGTGGAATGGATCAATGGATCAGAGGAGGATCAATGGATTGGGAGAGGATCAATAGATTGGGGAGGGATCAATAGATTGGGGAGGATCAATAGATTGGATCAACTGATCAGGGGAGGATCGATGGATTGGGAGAGGATCAGTGGATCCCAGGGGAATCAATGATAGATCAATGGATCAGGACCAGAATCAATGGATCAGGGGAGGATCAATGGATCAGGGGAGGATCAATGGATCAGGACAAGGATCAATGGATCCCAACCAGGATCAATACCCTGGGAATTCCCTCGGGAACAGCCCCGAGCCCTGGGAAGTTCCTGGCCAAAAATCAGAGCCCGGGATCAGTAAAATCCTCGGACAGGAAAGGTTGGATGGGAAAAGGAATTCGATATAAAATAAATCTGA
Source organism: Poecile montanus (assembly GCA_038429875.1). NCBI lineage: Eukaryota > Metazoa > Chordata > Aves > Passeriformes > Paridae > Poecile > Poecile montanus. The sequence goes on from CM076533.1 coordinate 1,786,311, forward strand.
GATAAATTTGGTATCAAAGGGGTTTGATATAAAATGAATTTGATATAAAAAGGGATTTGATATAAAAGGGATTTGATATTAAAGGGGTTTGATATAAAAAGGATTTGATATAAAAGGGATTTCATATAAAAGGGATTTCATATAAAAGGGATTTGATATTAAAGGGATTTGATATAAAAGGGATTTGATATTAAAGGGATTTGATGTAAAAGCGTTGATTTGGTGATGAAATCGGAGCCGAATCAAACCCGAAACCTCAAAACGCCCCGATCCGACCCCAAAATCGCCCCCAAACGATCTCGGGGGGTCTCACCGGGGGGGGAGGGGCCGCACGGAGCCGTTTGATGTCCGGGGGGGGCGGGTGGGGGAGGGGCGGCCCCTCCCCCCTCTCCGGTTTCCCGCGGGCGGGGCCGGGGGGGGGGTCCCGGAGCTGTCGCGACCGATCGCGATCCCGGCGCTGTCTGGGGGGGGGAGGGGCTGTGCCGGGTTTTTGGGACCCCTGGGGGGGTTTGAGGTTTTGGGGGGTCCCGGGGGAGCCCCGGGGGGGTCTCGGGGGGTCCATGGGGAGCGTTTGGAAGCGGCTGCAGCGCGCGGGGAAACGCGCGGCCAAAATTCGCTTCGAGGCGACCCTCGAGGAGCTGCTGGTGGAGGGGGGGGGCAGCTGGTGAGTGACCCCCCCCCTCCCCCCCCCCCGGGACCCCCTCCCCCCCCGGGACCCCCTCCCCAAATCCATGGGATCCCCCCTGACCTCCCAGCACCCCAAACCCCAAATCCTTCGGCTTTCCCCCCAAATCCATGGGATCCCCCCCCCCCGAACCTCCCCAATCCTCTGAGACCCCCCCCAAGGGTGGGGGAGGGACCCCAGAACCTCTCCGGGACACCCCCAAACCCCTGAGACCCCCCCCAAAATCCCCACAGGACCCCCCCACAAAAACTCGGAGCCCCTCGGGCACCCCAAACCCCACCCGGGACATCCCCGGACCCCTCAGAGCCCCCCAGAACCCCCCCCGGGACCCCTCAAATCAATGAGACCCCCCCAGACCCCCAAAATCTCTGCACGCCCCCCGCCCAGAAAACCCCAAAAACACCGAAACCCCCCAAAATCCCCCCCAAAATCCCCCCCAAAATCCCCCCCGGGTTCATTTTGAGTTTAAAATATCCATAAAAGGGGGCGGGATAAAAATAGACCCGAAGTGGGGGGGGGGATTCCCCCCTCCCCTCCCCCCCTCGGGGGTGTCCGGTTTCCCCCCCCGGCCCCAAATTTAGCCGCGACCCCCCCTCCGTGAGTGGGGGAGGGGAGGGGGCGCATTTTGAGGGTCCCGGGGGGGGGGGGAATTTCGGGGAGGGGGGGGAGCGTCAGTTTGGGGGTCGCGGGGGGGGTCGGAGTGCGGGGAGGGGAGATTTGGGGGGGTCGATTTGGGGAGGGGGTGGGTTTGGGGGAGGGGGGGGTCAGTTTGGGGGTCCCGGGGGGGGTCGTGACCCCCTCCCCGCCCCCCCAGGACCCCCGACAGACTGACCGTGGTGTGGAGCCGGCGGCACCGCAGGGTCTGCTCCAAGGTGGGGAGGGGTCCGGGGGGGCTTGGGGGGGTCGGGGGCGGTCTCCAGGTGGGTTTGGGGGGTCCTGGATGGTTCGTGGGGAGTCCCGGGGGGGTCCCGGGGGGGTTCTCAGATGGTTTGAGGGGTTCCCGGGGGGGTCTCTGAGGCATCCCGTGGGTATCAGGGATGGTTCGGGGGGTGCCGCGGGGTCTCTGGGGTGTCCCGGATGGTTTTGGGGGGTCCTGGGGGGTCCCGGATGGGTCGGGGGGGTCCCGGGGGGTCCCGGGGGTCTCTGACGGGGGGTGCAGCCCCGCAGGTGGCAGCCGGGCATCCAGAACCCGCAGCGGGGGATGGTGGTCTGGGTGGTGCCCGAGACCCTCGAGGTGATCGTGACCCTGTACCGGGTACGTGCGACCCCCCCGGGACCCCCCCGGGGTGTCCCCCTCCCCCTTCAGACCCTCCCCCACCCCACTCGGAGCCTTTCGGACCCCCCCGTGACCCCCCCGTGCCCCCCCAGGACCCCCAGGCCGCCACCTTCGATGACAAATCCTGGAACTTCCTCGTGGTGAACGTGAGGGGGGGCGGGGGGACCCCAAAAACGGGGAGGGGTCCCCATGGGGGGGTGGGGACACTTCAGAAACAACTGGGGGGAAAGCTGGGGGGTCCCCGGGTGACACTGGGGTGCCCTGGGGTGGCATTGGGTGACATTCGGGGACTCTGGGTGACATTTGGGTGCCTGGGGGGGTCACGGGGTGACATCGGGCTCCCCCGGGGGGGTCCCTGAGGGTCCCTGGGGTGACATTGGGGGGTCCCTGGGGTGACAATGGGGGTCTCTGGATGTCCCTAGGGTGACACTGAGGGTCCCGGGGGTCCCGGGGGTGACACTGGGGTGCCTGAGGGTCCCTGGGGTGACACCGGAGGTGACACTGGAGGTCCCGGGCGTGACACTGGGTGTTCCTGGGGTGACACCGGGTGTCCCGGGAATGACACCGGGGGTCTCTGGGTGTCCCTAAGGTGACACTGGAGGTCCCGGGGGTGACACCGGGGGTCCGGGGAGTGACACCGGGGGTCTCTGGGTGTCCCTAAGGTGACACTGGAGGTCCCGGGGGTGACACTGGATGTCCCGGGGGTGGCACCGGGGGTCCGGGGAGTGACACCGGGGGTCTCTGGGTGTCCCTAGGGTGACACTGGAGGTCCCGGGAGTGACACCGGAGGTCCCGGGGGTGACCCCGGCGGTCCCGGGGGTCCCGGTGCCGTGACCCCGCCGTGTCCCCGCAGGAGTCGCGGGGGCGGCGCTCGGTGGTGGCCGCGGCCCCGCTGGAGCTGGGGAGGCTGGCGGGGGTCGGGGAGACCCCCCTGAACCTGACCCTGCGCCCCAGGAGCCGCCGGGTGACAGCGGCGACATTGAGGCTGCGACTGCGGGGGGTCGTGCTCAGGGAGGGACACCCCACGTACGGACACGGGGGGACACGGGAGGGACATTGGGGGGACATTGGGGGGACACGGGGATAAGGGGGGGACATGGGGGGGACACGGGAGGACAGGGACACTGGGACATTGGGGGGACACGGGGGGGACACGGGGGGATGTTGGGGACATTGAGATATTGGGGACACATTGGGAACGTTGGGGACACGGGGACATTTGGGACATTGGGGACGCTGGGGCGACACTGAGGGGACACATTGGGGGGACATTGGGGGTCCTGAGGCCGTTGGGGGACACAGGGACATTGGGGACACTGAGGGGACATTGGGGGGGACATTGAGAGGTCTTGGGGACATCGGGGGGGGGGCCGTAGGGGCTGGGGGGGGCCTTGGGGACCCTCGGGGACCCCCTGGGGACACTGTCCCCCCCCCCTCCAGGGACGTGGACATGCAGAGTGTCACCAGCCTGAGCCCCCCCGGGGACGTGGCCGACCTGGGGGACTTCGAGAGTGACCCCGAGGATGAGGGGGGAGCGCACAGGGTGGGGGGCGCCCCCCCCGCGCCCCGAGGTGGGTCCCCAACGTGTCCCCAACCCCCCCCCGGGGGGTCCTCAACGTGTCCCCAACCCCCCCTGGAGTGTCCCCAATGCCGGGGGGGGGGGGGGACACGAGCCCAGCCCCCCCCCGGGGGTCCCTGACCGGCCTCTCCCCCAGCGCCCCCCCCCAGGAGGGCCCCCCCCCTCATTGGGGACACGGAGGGACCCCCCGGAGCCGGGGGGGGACTCGGAGCCCCCCCCCGAAATCACCGCGGTGAGTGGGGGAGGGTCGGGGACCCCCTGAATTGGGGAGGGGGGAGGAATTTGGGGGGTGGGGTCACCATGGGGGGTTGGGGACCCCTGAACGGAGGGGGGGAGTTCCCATAAGGGTGGGGGCTGCTCTGCCCTCCCCATTTTGGGTCTGGGGGGGGCTCTGGGCCTTGGGGGTCCTGAGCCCCCCCCCGAGCCCCCCCGGGGCGCTGGGTGAGGAGGGGTCCCCTATAAGGGGGGGGTCCCATGGGGGTGGGGGGCGTTTGGGGCTGTTCCCCCCCTTATTTTGGGTCTGGGGGGGGTCTCGGGGTGCTGGGGGGGGTCTCGGGGTGCTGGGGGGGTCTCGGGATGCTGGGGGGGGGGTCTCTGTGTGTGGCTGTGCTGACCCCCCCCCCCCCTGCCCCCCCCCCCAGGGTCCCCCCGGGGGTCGCGGGGCTCTCCTGGCCTGGTGCCAGGGGGTCACGGCCGGGTACCGGGGGGTCGCGGTCACCGATTTCGGGGGGTCCTGGAGCAGCGGGTTGGGGTTCTGCGCCCTCCTGCACCGGCTGAGACCCCGGGAAATGTGAGGGGGGGGCGCGGGGGGGGGGAGGGGAGGGGCTGGGGGCACCCTGAGGGTGGGGGAGGGGGTTGAGGGGCGGGGGGGGGACATGGGGGGGGGTCCTGGGGAGGGCGTGGGGGGGTCCTTGGATGATGGGGAGGGGACATGGGGGGGTTTGGAGGGGACAGGGGTGGGGGGGCCCTGAGGAGCAATTCGGGGAGGGGGCACCCATGGGTGGGGGGGGACACGAGGGGGGCACCCCGGGGATGTTGGGGGGTCCTGGGGGGGTCCTTGGGAGTGGGGAAGGACAATGGGGGGGGGGTTGTGTCACTCGGGGACCCCCGCGGTGACCAAACCCCCCCCCCCCATGTCCCCCCCCTCCCCCCCAGCGACTTCGACGCTCTGGACCCCCGGGACCACCGGGGCAACAACAAACGGGTGCGTGGGGGGGGGCTGGGGGGGCCCGGGGGGGCTCCAGGGCTGGGGACCCCCCCACCGTGACCCCCCCCTCCCTCCGTGCCCCCTCCCCAGGCCTTCGATGCCTTCGCGGCTTTGGGGGTCCCGCGGCTCCTGGACCCCTCGGACATGGAGACCCCCGACAGCCTCGGGGTCATGACCTTCCTCAGCCAGGTCCGCGCTCTCCTGGGCACCCCCCCGGGGACCCCCCCGCGCCCCCGGAGCGGCTCCAGCCAGGGGGGACCCCCAGAGACCCCCCCGGACCTCCGGAGTGACGTCAGCGAGGGGGGACCCCAAATGAGCCCCCCAGAGACCCCCCCGGACCCCCGGAGTGACGTCAGCGAGGGGGAACCCCAGGAGACCCCCCCAGAGACCCCCCCGGACCTCCGGAGTGACGTCAGCGAGGGGGGACCCCAGGAGACCCCCCCAGAGACCCCCCCGGACCCCCGGAGTGACGTCAGCGAGGGGGGACCCCAGGAGACCCCCCCAGAGACCCCCCCGGACCCCCGGAGTGACGTCACCGAGGGGGGGCCTCAAACGACCCCCCCGGAGACCCCCCCCGCGCCCCCCGAGTGGCTCCAGCGAGGAGGAGCCTCAAGAGCCCCCCCGAGACCCCCAGACCCCCCCAGAGACCCAAACTGGGACCCCCCCGGAACCCCAAATCAGCGTCACCGAGGGGGAACCCCAAGAGACCCCCGCGGACCCCCGGAGTGACGTCACCAAAGGGGAACCCCAAGAGACCCCCGCGGACCCCCGGAGTGACGTCACCAAGGGGGAACCCCAAGAGACCCCCGCGGATCCCCGGAGTGACGTCACCAAGGGGGAACCCCAAGAGACCCCCGCGGACCCCCCCCAGCTCTGCCCCACCGAGACGGGGGCGCCCCCAGACCCCCCGGTGGGCGCTGCTGAGGGGGGGCTCCCCCCGGACCCCCCCCAGTTTGGGGACATGGAGGGGGAGCCCCCCCAGACCCCCCCCGAGCAGCCGCAGCCCGGGGGGGCCCCCCCAGGACCGCATTGAGGGGGAGCCCCCCCGGGACCCCCAACTCAGCCCCCCCCAGCCCCCCCACACTGACACAATTGAGGGGGGGCTCCCCCCGCCCGGGGCCGTTGAGGGGGAGCCCCCCCACGACCCCCCCTCATCTTTTGGGGAGGGGGCGGCTGGGCCCGGGGCCCCCCCCCGCCCTCCCCGGCCCGTGGGGGTGGGGAGGGGTCTCCCCACGCCCCCCCCCCCGCTCCAGGAGCCTCCCCCGCCTGAGGGACCCCGACCTGCGGCGCTCGGGGAGGGGTCGGGACCCCCCCAAAAAGGTGAGACCCCCCCCCGAGACCACCCTGGGACCCCCAAGGTGAGACCCCCCCCCCATTGTGGGGGTCCCTGACCCTCCCCCCTCTCCCCAGGGTGACGTCGGGACCCCCCCCGCCCCTCCTCCCTCCGGTGAGCGCTGGGGGGAGGGGGCGCGGGGGGGGCGTGGCCGTGGGACCCCCCCCGGGGGGGGATTCGGGGTCACCCCCGTGTCCCCTCCCCCCCCCAGAGACCCCAAAGGAGCCCCCGGAGCCCCCCGAGGAGGAGAGCGGGGTACGGGGGGGACACTGGGGGGACATTGGGGGGACAATAGGGGGACATTGGGGACACGTGAGGGGACAGGAGGGGAGGGGGGACAGTGGGGGGGAGGGCGGGGACAGCCGCGGGTGACAGGGACAGGGGTCGCCCGGGGGTGGCAGGGGGTGACACGGGTGTCCCCAGGTTGACATGGGGTGGCTCTGGGGGTGACACGGGTGTCCCTGAGGGTGACACGGATGTGACACGGGTGTCCCCGGGGGTGCTGGGAGGTGACACGAGTGTCCCTGCAGGTGACACGGGTGTCCCCACGGGTGTCCCTGTGGGTGACACGGGTGTGACACGGGTGTCCCTGGGGTGACACGGGTGTGCCCGGGGGTGACACGGGTGTGACACGGGTGTCCCTGTGGGTGACACGGGTGTGACACGGGTGTCCCTGGGGTGACACGGATGTCCCCGCGGGTGACACGGGTGTGACACGGGTGTCCCTGGGGTGACACGGGTGTCCCCGCGGGTGACAGGGACAGTGGGTGGTGGCCGAGCTGGTGGCCCTGGAGCAGGAGCAGGCCCGGCTGGACGCGCAGGCCCCGGAGCTGGAGCGGGAACTGCGGACACTGATGGACAGCGGTGAGGGGACACCGGGGACAGCGGGGACAGCGGGGGGGACAGGAGGGACACCGGGGACATTGGGGACATTGAGGACAGGGGGGACACTGGGGACACGCGGCCCACATCACCCCTGTGTCCCCAAATTGTGCCCGACATCCCAAATGTCCCCAATGTCCCGGGTGTCCCCGATGTCCCCACAATGTCCCCGACGTTCCCAATGTCCCCACGATGTCCCCGTGTCCCCAGGCGCGGACCCCGCCCGCGAGGAGCGGCTGCTCCGGGATTGGTTCTCGCTGGTGCAGCAGCGGAATTTGCTGGTGCGGCGACAGGACCAGCTGCAGCTGCTGTGAGGGGACAGCGGGGGACAGCGGGGGACAGCGGGGGGACAGCGGGAGACACCGCGGGGACACCGCCACCCTCCCTCCGTGTCCCCTCTGTCCCCTCCCTGTGCTCCCTTCCCCGGCTCCGGCTGCCGCGAGGGGACATTGGGGACACTGGGGGGGTGCGGGGGGGCTCTGCCAGCCCTGGTGACCCCTCCTTGTCCCCTGTGTCCCCTCGTGTCACCCCCAGGGCGCAGGAGCGGGACCTGGAGCGGCGCTTCGAGCTCCTGAGCCGGGAACTGCGGGGGCTGCTGGGGACAGAGGGTGCGAGCCTGGGGACACTGGGGACATCCAGGGACATCCAGGGAACACTGGGGACATCCAGGGGACACTGGGGACATCCGGGGACACTGGGGATATCCAGGGAACACTGGGGACATCGAGGGGACATTGGGGACAGAGCAGGGGACAGGATGACATTTGGGACACGGGGACGGGATGCTGGGGGATGCTGGGGACAGAGGGTGGGACATTGGGGACATTTGGGACATTGGGGGGGTCGCTGTGAACACATCGGGGACAGAGGAGGACGAGGGGGACAAAGGGCAGCGTGGGGACATTGGGGACGGGGGACAGGAGGACATTTGGGGACATTCGGGGACATTTGGGGAGGGCACGGCGGGGCCGTGGGGCGGGACAGGGGAACATCGGGAACGCTTGGGGACATTTGGGGACACGGGCACAGCAGATGCCGAGCACAGGGGAGGGACAGAGAGCTTTGGGGACCTTTGGGGACCTTTTGGGGACCTTTGGGGACGCCCCCAGAGTGGCAGAAGCCCCCGGCCCAGCGCCAGCGTGAGCAGCTCTTACTGGAGGAACTGGTGGCACTGGTGAACCGGCGGGACCGGCTGGTGCGGGACCGGCACCGCCGCGAGACCAGGTGGGGACACCGGGAGACACCGGGGGACACCGGGGGGACACCGGGGGACACCGAGGAGGGGTCCCGGGGGACCTGGGGGGTCCTGAGGGGTCCCGGGAGGGGTTTGGGGGTGTCAGGAGGGACTTCAGGGGTGGCGCGGGGAGGTCCTGGGGGGGTTTTGGGGCTGTCCGGGGGTCTTGGGGTGGATGGGGAGGGCTCGGGGGGATCCTGGGGAGTCTCGGGAAGGTCCCGAGGGGGTCCCGAGGAGGTTTCCGGGGGTCCAGCCCTCCCGGACGCCCCCCGACCCCCGCAGGGCGCAGGAGGAGGATGAGGAGCTGGAGCGGAGCCTCGACCCCCGGCGCCGCCGCTTCGGCCGCAGGGAAACGTGCGGGATCTGCTGAGGGACCCCCGGAACCCTCCCCGGGACCCCCAAAACCCTGGGACACCCCCTGGGACCCTCAAACCCCCCCAGGACCCCCGCGGGAGCCCACCGGTCCCGCCCCCCGATCCCGGCGGACGCGGCAATAAAGGAGATTTTCTGTGTGAAATCCGATCTGGGGGGGACTGGGAGGCACTGGGATGGACTGGGATGGAGTGGGGGGGACTGGGAAGGACTGGGATGGAGAGTGGGGGGGTCCCGGGACCCCTGGGTGTTATTTGGGGAGGGGGCGCTGAGGGCTGACCCCCACCGTGTGACGCTCGGGACCCGCTCGTGCTGCTCGGGGGGGCTTTATTGGTGTCTGTGGGGCCCGGGGGGCTCGGACCCCCCCCAAATCTTAATGGGGGGAGAGGTCACACCCCCAAATCCTTGGGGAGGGGGCTCAGACCATCCCCAAATCCTCGTCCGGGGGTCTCTCCCCGCCCTCGTCCCAGGGTCCGTCCAGGGGCAGCTCACACCCTATGGGGGGGAATAGGGGAGCTGTTACCATGGCAACGGCCCCCCCCCCCCCAACCCCTGACCCTCCCCCTCCCAACCCCGGACCCCCCAGAGCCCCCCAAATCCTGAGTCCGCCCAAAAACCCCTCAGCCCCACCCAAATCCCCCCAGTTTTGGGGTTCCTCCCAAATTCCCGGGCGTCGTCAGACCCCAAATTTTGGGATAATCCCCCCCGAACCTTTTCACCTCCAAGTTTCGGGGTCCTCCCCAAAGCCCCTGAGCCCCCCCCCGACCCTCCCCAATTTTGGGGTCCCCCCCTCACGGTGCGGCCGCAGCTGCAGAACCCGCAGGAAATACTTGGGGGGGATGCGGCCCTGGGCGTCCCCCGGCGTCAGGATCACCCCGTTGGCCGAGCGGAAAAAGGGGATCCCGTCTGCGGGGGGAGGGTCCGGGGGGGTCACACGGACATCGGGTGGGGCCCCCAAACATCGGGGACCCTCCCAAATATCGGGAACCCCCCAAAAAATCGGGACCCCCCCCTCACCCGCCAGCGCCCGGGGGCCGTCGATGATGATGGCGATCTCCGAGTCCGACCTCATCCCTGTGGGGAGGGGGATTTTGGGGGGTCCTGAGGGGCTTTGGGGGGTCTCTACGGGCTTTAAGGGGGTCTGAGGGGCTTTAGGGGGGAGGTTTGGGGGTCTCGAGAAGAGTTTGAGGGGTTCTAGAAAGGGATTTGGGGGGCTCAAGGAGATCTGGGAGTGCCAAAGGCGTTTGGGAGTTTTGGGGGGGTCCTTGGGGTGGCTTAGGGGGTCCCTGCTGAGTTTGGGGAGCCCAGGGAGTTTTGGGGGGATGGGGGGTACCCCGAGGGGTATTTTTTGGGGGGGGTCACACCAGCATCTCCCAGCAGCCCCCCCCGCCAGGTGGGTGCGGGGTCTCTGGGAGGTTTTGGGGTGTCCCTGGGGGTTTTTGGGGGGGGGTCACTCACCGCTGCGCACCCCGGGGTCCCCGGGCAGCCCCCCCGCCAGGTGCAGGTGTTGCCGCCCCATCGGGCGCAGCCCCCCCGCCCGGATCGGGCCCCACAGGCGCCGCCGGGTGCCGTGGGCGAGGGTGGGGGGCAGCGCCCCGGGGGTGAGCAGGGGGGTCAGCTCCAGCTCCGGCACCTGCGACCCCCCGGACACACCCCATGGAGCAGCCGCGACCCCCAAAATCCCACCCGGGGGCTCCAAAATCCCACCCAGGAGCTCCAAAATCCAACCCGGGAGCTCCAAAATCCCACCCGGGGGCTCCAAATCCCACCCGGGAGCTCCAAAATCCCACCCGGGGGCTCCAAATCCCACCCGGGAGCTCCAAAATCCCACCCGGGGGCTCCAAATCCCACCCGGGATTCTCAAAATTCTATCGGAGATACCCCAAATCCCACCCGAAATTTCCCAAATCTCATGCGGGATCCTCAAAATTCCACTCGGGACGCCCAAAATCCCACCCGTAATTCCCCAAATCTCACCCAGGATGCCCAAAACCCCTCTCCAGACCCCCCCCAATCCCCCTGGGGATCCCCCAAATCCCCTATAACCCCCCCCAAATCCCCTATAAACCCCCCCAAATCCCCTATAACTCCCTCAAAACCCCTCTCTAGACCCCCCCAAACCCCTGGGGATCCCCCAAATCCCCTAAAACCCCCCCAAATTCCCTACAAACCCCCCCAATCCCCTCGGGGACCCCCCCTCACCGGCAGGGAGTGCCCCTGGTTCGCTCTCACCCTCAGGGGGTCCGGCCGGAGGGCGAAGCGACCCTTGGGGTCAGCGGCCACCACCCTGCGCACGTCCCCCTCCGAGACCCCCGCGAAACGCCGCAGCCTCAGCAGAGCCCCCACCTCGACAAAACCGTCTGACCCCAAAAATCCCCCCCGAGACCCCCAGTCAGGGCCTTTGGGGGGGTCCCAAAAGGCATTTGGGGGCTCCCAAAGGGTATTTGGGGTGTCTCGGGATGTTCTTGGGGGTCCTGAAAGGCATTTGGGGGCTCCCAAAGGATATTTGGGGTGTCTCGGGATGTTCTGGGGGTCCCAAAAGGCATTTGGGGGGTCCCAAAGGATATTTGGGGGGGTCTCGGGATGTTCTTGGGGGTCCTAAAAGGCATTTGGGGGGTCCCAAAGGATATTTGGGGGGGTCTCGGGATGTTCTGGGGGTCCCAAAAGGTATTTGGGGGGTCCCAAAGGGCACTTGGGGGGGTTCCAGGGGGATTTGAATGGTCCCAAAATGCTTTTGGGGGAGTGCAGGGGTGGTTTGGGGTCCCAGAGGGCATTTGGGGGATCCCAAAGGAGATCTGGGGGAACCTGGAGGGGATTTAAGGGTTTAAGGGGGCAATTTGGGGGTGGGCTGAGGGTCCTGGGGGACATTTAAGGACAGGGCAGGGATAGTTTGGGGTCCAATAAAACATTTCTGGTGTCCTGGGGACAATTAAGGGGTTCCAGGAACCACTTTGGGGTGCTTGGGGGTCCCAGGGGGCGTTTGGGGATGAGCTGGGGGTCCTGGTGGGTGTTTTGGGAACCCCACTGGGCATCTGGGGGGGCCCAAAAGGAATTTTGGGGAGGGTTTGGGGGTGCCAGCAGCAACTTGGTGAGTTCCTTGAGTAGTTTGGGGGTCTCGGGGCGGGTCAGGGGGTCCAGGGCAGGGTGGCTGAGGGGGATTTTGGGGGGATTTTGGGGGTCTCACGCACCCGGGCCCATGGGCAGCCCCTCGGCCGCAGCCCCGTGGCGCAGGACGTAGCTCAGGGCCTTCGATAGCCGCACCCCGGGGTCCTGGGGGGTCCCACGAGTGACCCCAAACCCCCCCCGGGCACCGCCCACAGCCCCCCCACCACGGGCGACCCCCAATCTTAGACCCCCTCCCCAAATTGAGCTTCAAATGCCCCCTCCTTTTTCAACACACCCCAAATATCTGGACCCCCCCCTAAGCCCCCCCCGGGCAATCCTGGCTCCCTCACGTGTCCCCCCCCCCCCCCCAAATTTGAGGTCCCCTCTTTGTGTCCTCGTCGCTCCCCCCACCCTGGAGTGTCCCCCCCCCTCGTGTCCCCCCATCCCTGGGGTCCCCCCCTCTTTGTGACCTCTCCCCCCCCACCCCCGGCGTCTTTGTCCCCTCCCCTCCCGGAATTCGTGTGTCCCCCTCCCCCCATTTCTGAGGTTGTGTCCCCCCCCCCCCTCTCCCTCAGGGTGTCCCCCCAAATCTCTGCGGTCCCAAATGTCGTCCCCCCCCAAACCCCCGAGGTTTTTAACCCCGCCCCCCTCCCCAAGGTGTCCCCACCCTCCGTGGGGTGTCCCCCACCTAAATCTGGGGTGCTCCCTCCACCCCCGCCCTCAAAAGATTTTGGGGTCCCCCCCCCCCGCCCCCGCCCCCTCCCCAACCTCCTCCTTCCGCCGCCGCCGCCGCTGGGCGGCGCTCGCGCCCTCTCCGCCCGCCATGCGCGGCCACGTGACCGCCCAGCGCGGCGCCACGTGACCCCCGCGGAGTCACGTGTCCCCCTCACGCCTCGCGGGGTCACGTGTCCCCCTCAGGAATCCCCCGAGGTCATTGCGGGTCTGGGGGTTTTATTTTCATCACCCTCCCCCCAAAAAAAAACCCAGCCGGGATTTTGCCCCCCTCCCCTCCTCCAGGACCCCCCATCCCTCCCCTCAGTCGAGTTTCCGCGCCCCCAATTTGGGGGGGCCCCGGGGACCCGCCCGGCGCTTGGCCTCGAGCTCTCGGCGCCGCTGCTGCTCCCGCTGCCGCCGGCCCGGGGGGGGCCCTGAGGGGGACACTGAGGGGGGACAGGGGAAAAGGGGGGTCAGGAGGTGAGTGGGGGGACAGGGAAAGGGGGTTCAGGGGGATGGAGGGGTCTGGGGGTGGCCCTGGGGGTTCAGGGGGCCCGGGGGGTGCTGGGGACAGTCACAGGAGATATTGGGGGGGTCCCAAGGACATTGGGGAGGGGTCCAGGGGGTCCCGAGAGGCTGGGGAGTCCCTCAGGGGCATTGAGGGGTCGCTGGGGAGGGATCGAAAGGGGATTATTGGGGGTCTCGAGGGGTGGGGGGCACCCAGGGCAGTCCTGGGGGTTGTTGGGGGGCCCTGGGGGTTCCAGGGGGTGTCTGGGGTGGGTCTGGGGGCTCCAGGGGGGGTCTGGAGGTTCTGGGGGGTGTCTGGGGTGGGTCTGGGGGTTGCGGGGGGTGTCTGGGGGCTCTGGGGAGTGTCCGGGGTGGGTCTGGGGGGTGTCTGCGGTGGGTCTGGGAGTTCCAGGGTGGGTCTGGGGGCTCTGGGGGGTGTCTGGGGTGGGTCTGGGGGTTCCGGGGGGTGTTCGGGGTGGATCTGGGGGTTCCGGGGGGGGGTCTCACCGTGCTGGCTGGGCAGGGCCTCCCAGGCATCCTCAGTGCCCCACTCGCCCCCCACCCCCCACCCCCCCTCACCCTCATCACCCCCCCCGGCTGGGGGAGGGGCACTGGGGGGGGGCTCTGTGGGGGTGGGGTCGGGGGGCTGCGGGGGGGTCCCCACTTCCTCTGGGCTGCTGGCGGGGGGGCTCCGGGGCAGCTCCATGTCCTGGAGAGGGGGAGGACAGAGGTGAGGGGATGGGGAGGGGGTCACACTGTGCCCCCCCCACCCCCCCAAAATTCACCTCCAAACTCCCCCAGTCGTCGTCCCAGCCATCGGTGTCTTCCAGGGGGGGCTCCTCGGGGGGGTTCTCCTCGGCGGGGGGCTCTGGGGGGGCAAAATGAGGGTTCAGGGGGGGTCCCCAAGGCTGGGGAGGGGATCAGGAATTGAGGGTGGGCGGAGAAGAAGTGTGGGGGGGGTGTCACTCACCTTTTGTGGGGGCTGGGGTCTGCGGGGGTCCCTGCGTGGTAGGGGGGGGCTGGGGGGGGGCTGTACCCCCCTCGCCCCCCATCAGCCGCGCTGTCAGGGAGGTGACACCGGTGACAGCCCAGGACACTGCGGCCCCCAACCCCCCCGGCCCCCCCGGGGCAGCGGCAGCGCTGGGGGTGTCTGTGGGAGGGAGGGGGAGGGGGTCATGGGATGGGGGGGGCACCCCCAAATCACTCCCGTGTCCCCCCACCCCCAAAATCCCCCCCTGTTCCTCCCCCATCCCCATCCCGATTCCCCCCCTTTCCCCCAGAGATTTATTTCTCCCCCTCCCCACATTTTTTGCCCCCCCCCCGCAGTTTCTCACCCCCCTCCTGGGTCCCCCCGGCCTCGGCCGCCGCCTCCAGCTGCTCCAGGAAGCTGCGAATCGCCCGGAACGCCTGGGGGGGCACGGGGGACCCCAATGGTGAGAGACCCCCTGCACCCCCCCATAGCACCCAGACCTCTCCTAAACCCTCAGAACCCCCAACAACTGCTTTGGGACCCTCCCCAAGCACCCAGACCTCCCCCCCCAGTTTCTGGGACCCCCCCAATTTCTCCAAGACCCCCCCCAGTGGGACCCCCACAGCACTCAGGACCCCCCCACAATTGCTTTGGGACCCCTGCTCTGAGACCCCCCCCTCAGTGGGACCCCTCCCCCCATTTCATCACGACATGCAGCACCCAAACCCCCTCCCCAATTACTCTGGGTCCCTCCCCAGCACCCAGACCCCTCCCCAAATTCCTCCGGGTCCCCCCCTCACCCTCACCTGCTGCCGCACCCCGGGGTGGGGGTCCACGGTGAGGGCGCACAGGGGGGGCAGCACCCGCCCCGCCACCTCTTGGGGGGTGTAGCACTCGTGGGTGGCCGCAAAGGCGGCGACGGCCGCGGCCCGGGCGGGGGGAAAGGGGTCCCGGGTGGCCCTGGCCAGGGCGGGAGCCAAAACCCGCCGGCGGGTCTGGGGGGGACACAGAGTGAGGAGGGGGACACGGGAATGGGGTCCCCGGGTGGCCCGAGGCAGGGTGGGGGGTCCGGGGGGGTCACAGAGTGAAGGGGGGTCTTGGGGGGGTCTCAGAGCTCACCTGGGAGGGCAGGTGTGGGGCCAGGTGGTCCAGGCATGGTGTGGGGGTTATGGGAGAGTTGTAGGGGGGTTATGGGGGTCTCAGAGGGGCTTCAGGGGGGGTCTCAGAGCTCACCTGGGGGGCAGGGGTGGAGCTACGTGCACAGTGGGGGGGTTATGGGGAAGTTCTGGGGGTCTCAGGGGGTCTCAGAGCTCACCTGGGGGTGCAGGTGGGGGGCCAGGCACCCCAGGTACAGCAGGGGGGTTATGGGGGTCTCAGAGGGGGTTCAGGGGGGGTCTCAGAGCTCACCTGGGGGGGCAGGTGTGGGGCCAGGCGCCCCAGGCACAGCAGGGGGGTTTTGGGGGGGGTTCTGGGGGGTTCAGGGGGGTCTCAGAGCTCACCTGGGGGGGCAGGTGGGGGGCCAGGCGCCCCAGGCACAGCGTGGCGTTGCAGCGCAGGGGTCCCAGCGCGTCCCCCCCCTGCACCCGCAGCAGCAGCCGGGGCAGCTCCCCCCCCCTGCGCCCCTCCCCCAGCTTGGGCGCCAGCAGCACCATGGACTGGGGGGAGGGGGGGACACAGGAGGGGTCAGGGGGCACCCCCAGATGGAATTGGGGGGTCCCCTACCCCACCCAACCCATTTAGGGGTGCCCAGATGGAGGAGTCCCACTCATTTTGGGGGCCCACAGGTGGTTTTGGAAGGAGTTCCCAAATTATTTTGGGGGGAGGGTTCCAGGTGATCAAAAAGTCCCACCTATTTGGGGGGGGTCCCCATTCTGTCCCACCCATTTAGGGAGCACCCAGGTGATTGAGGGGGGTCCCCAGGTGGGTTTGGGGGGTCGCAATTTGATTTTTAGAAAAGTTTCCAGGTGGTTTTGAGGGGTCCCCAGGTAACTTCTGGGGGTGTCCCGGGAGGTCTGGGGGTCCTGGGGGATTTAGGGGGTTCCCAGGTGATTTTGTGGGTGCTGGGTGATTGGGGAGGGGATTCCCCGGTGATTTGGAGGCTCCTGGATGATTTTGGGGGCCCACCTTGACCGTCTGCTCACGGATGGCCGGGTTGGAGTCGAGGAACCCGTGGGCGACGTGGGGGAAAATTTGGGAATCCACCGTGGCGTCAGGCAGGAACTCAATGAACTCCTCGAGCTGGGGGGGGGGGGGACGTGAGACCCCTGAACATCCCCAGAGACCCCCCCAAAACCACAGATCCCCCCCTCAGTATCCTCTGAACCCATGGACCCCTCCCCAAACCCCACGGAACACCCCCATCCCTCCCAGTGCCATCCCAGACTCTCCCAGTCCTTCCCACTCCCTCCCAGCTCCATCCCAGTTCCCTCCCAGTGCCTCCAGTTCATTCCCAGTCCCCTCCCAGTGCTCCCAGTCACCAGCTGCAGCAGGCGCAGGCGCAGGCCCCGCTCAGGGGACGAGAAGAGCCGGACGAGGACGGGGACGATTCGCTCCTGGTACTCGGGGGGGTCCAGGACCTTCGCCACCTGCGGGAGCAGGGAGGGCTTTGGGGGTCACTGGGGGGGGTTTGGGGGGGGGGAATTGGGGGTCCCACCTGCAGCAGGGGGGTCAGGGAGGTTGTGGGGGTATTTTTGGTGGGATTTTTGGGGTCAGGGAGGTTATGGGGGTACTTTTGGGGGTCCCATCTGCAGCAGAGGGAGCAGGGAGGTTGTGGGTGAGATTTTTGGGGTCGGGGGGTTATGGGGGGATTTTTGGTGGGATTTTTGGGGGGTCAGGGAGGTTATGGGGGTACTTTTGGGGGTCCCACCTGCAGCAGGGGGGGCAGGGCACTGGCGTCGGCACTGCCCAGCTCCAGGGCCTCGAGCAGCCGCGGGAGCAGCTTGTGGCGCCGGAAGGGCCCCGGGAGGGACTCCAGGAGAGGGGGCAGCTCCTGCAGGAACGTCCGGCGCTCCGAGGGGTCCCGGACCTGCCGGGGGTCCCAAAAACACCGGGGGTCAGGGAGAACATCAGGGGATGAGGGAACAGGGATGGGAAGGATGATGGGGATGAAGATGAGGAAGAGGATGAAGGAATAAGAGTGAGAATGGTGATGATCAGGGGACAGGGATGGGAATGAGGATGAAAGAACAGGGATCAAGGGACGAGGATGGGAACACGGATAAGGAACAGGAACAAGCACAAAGATGAGGAAACAGGAACGAGGACGAGGCTGAAGATGAAGAAGAGGCTGAGACCAGACCTGGAAGTGCTCGAGGAAGAGCCCGGTGCGCACCAGGGCACAGGCCAGGAAGGCTCCCGGGCGCTGCAGCCGCTCCAGGAGTGGCCCCGGGCCTGGCCGGGCCCCCGGATCCGCCGCCACCAACTCCGAGAAGGGCGGGATGAGCCCGGGGGGCATCTGGGGGGGACAGGGGGGACACGGGGTCAGGGATACCCCAGAGTCTGGGGGGGGGACAGGGGGGACATGGGGTCAGGGGCACCCCAGAGTCTGGGGGTTGTGGTGAGCCAGGAATTTGGGGGATCCAGAAGTTTGGGGGGAGTGGAATTGGGGGGGATCCCAGTGTTTAGGGGTGCCCAGGATTTCGGGGGGGGGTCCCTGACCTTGCCGAAGCTGCGCAGGGCCCCCGGCCGGGGGAGGGGTCCATTGAAGACCTCCCAGATGAGGCAGCCCAGGCGCCACATGTCCCCTGCCCTGGGGGGGCCGTGACAGTGGGGAGGGGGCACAGGGGACCCCCGTGGTCCCCTCAGCCCCTCTTGAGCCCCCCAGTGCCACCCCCCCATTTCCCTTCCCAACTCACCAGGGCTCCCCCTGCCCTCGGGAGGGATCGCTGAGCTCGGGGGGGTCCTGGGGCCGGGAGGGGTCACCAGGGGGGCGAGTGGGGGTCCCCTCACTGGTGGCCGCCACCCTCTCGAGCCCCCCCAGCTTCCACTCGCCCCCGGGGTCCACGAAGACGGCATCGAGTCCCAGCGCATGGTGAACCAGCCCCGAGACCCCCAGGAACGCCAGCGCCGTCTGTGGGGGGCAAAAAACTCCCCCAATATCGGTAACCCCCCCACACAAAAGGGGACCCCCCCACCAAGGAGCCAAAAACCTCTCAGATCCCAGGATCCCCCCAGACCCCAGAAATCCCCCCTGGAATCCCCCCACCCCAGATTTTGGAGTCGCCCCCTGATTGCAGGGTCCCCCCAAAGGCTTCGTCTCCCCCCTCAGATTTCCCCCAAATCCCCCCAGACCCACCCCCCCACCAGGATCTGCTGCAGCCCCCAGACCCCCCCAAACCCCCCCTCACCAGCAGCCGCTGCAGCCCCCAGACCCCCCCAAACCCCCCCTCACCAGCAGCCGCTGCAGCCCCCAGACCCCCCCAAACCCCCCCTCACCAGCAGCCGCTGCAGCCCCCAGACCCCCCCAAACCCCCCCTCACCAGCAGCCGCTGCAGCCCCCAGACCCCCCCAAACCCCCCCCCTCACCAGCAGCCGCTGCAGCCCCCAGACCCCCCCCAGACCCCCCTCACCAGCAGCCGCTGCAGCCCCCAGACCCCCCCAAACCCCCCCTCACCAGCAGCCGCTGCAGCCCCCAGGCCACCTCCTGCTCTCCCTGGTCCCCGCTCGGGGGGTGCAGCCGCAGGTGCCGCCGCAGGGGGGTCACAGCCTCTGTCACCAGGTACAGGCACTGCTCCGTCTGGGGGGGCACTCCGGGTCACCCCTGTGTCCCCTCAAGTCCTTGTGTCCCTCCTGTGTCCCCTCGCTGTCCCTCAGTGTCCCCTGTCCCCTCCATTCCCCCAGTGTCCCTTCATGTCCCCCCGCTCGCCCTCATCCTCTCATTCCCCCGGTGTCCCCATCAACCCCATAATGTCCCCACCGACCCCCCGGTGTCCCCACCGACCCCCCGGTGTCCCCGGTGTCCCCGCGGTGCTGTCACCTCCAGGCTGTCCAGGTACCCCAGGATGTTGGGGTGTCGGAGGCTGCGGAGCCGCTTCAGCCCCGCCCGGGCCAGGGCGGTGGCACCGGGGTCCCCCCCCGGGCCCAGGCTGTGGGCGAACACCGACACCGGAGCCCCGTCGGCCTGGGGACACGGGGACAGTCAGGGGACACCGGGGGAAGAGGGGGGGAGACCGAGGGACACGGTGGGGACATGCGGGACCCGAGTAATGACACGGCAGGGGGACACGGTGGGGACACGGAGACGGGGGAGCGCAGGGAGGGGGGACATGAGGGGACAGATGGAGACGTGGGGACAGAGACAGCTTGGACCAGGGGACATGGGGGACATGTGGGGACAGCGAGAGCCGGGGGCACAAAGGGATGAGGACACCGAGGGACACCGGGGGTGGGGACACGGAGGGACGGGAGGATGGGGGTCGTGGGGACCGGGGGGACTCGGGACGGGGGATGGCGGGGTCGCGGCCATGGAGGGATCCGGGGACAGGGTGGGGACACACGAGGGGACGCGGGACCCCCCCGCCACAACCCACCCACCTTGCGGCGCCCCCGCAGCAGCCGCCAGAGCGGGGCCGGGGCCGCGGGGTCCGGGAGCGGGTCCGCGTCGGGATCCGCATCGGGCGGGCCCAGCTCGAAGGGGAAATCCCGCACCGGGTCCCGGGAGAAGAGCCACATGGCGGGGCCGGGCCCGGGGTCCCGAGGGGGTCCCGGGGGTCCGAGGGGGTCCCGGGGCCGCAGCGGGCCCGGAGGAAGCGGCGGCGGCGCCGGGCGGGAGGATCCGGTGACGGACCGGGGGGCGGGGTCACCGTGAACCAATGAGGGACAAGGGGCGGGGTCTGGATGAGCCAATGAAAGGGCGGGGGCGGGAAAGGGAAATGGGAGGAGCAGAGGGCGGGAGCCGGGAGAGCCAATCAGAAGCTGGGGAGGGGCCTGAAGGAACCAATGAGGGGACAAGAAGGGGAAGGGGCGGGGCAGAAAAGAAATGAGATGAAAAGCACCGAGGAGGGGCGGGGCTTGTAAAGGACACGCGGCAGGAAGCTGCGGTGACGTCACCACGCGCACCCAGCCCCCTCTGCTGTGACGTCAATGGAAGGTCAATGACGTCATATGTACCAAGGCCACCCCCACCCCCCCCCCCCCCCCACCTGCCACAGCCCCAGTGACGACACCAGGCCGGTCAGGACTCAGCAGTTTATTGGGAACTGGGGGTCCCTGTCGCGATAGTGGGAGGGGTCCCACACACTCCCTGCAGCAACGCGGGGTCCCCGTCACGATACGGGAGCGCTGTCACGACGGGGGGGTCCCGTCTCCATCCTCATCCTCAGAGCGAACTAGGGTCCTGCTGTGATATGGAGCCTTTGCAGAACACAGGTTCCTATTGCGATAGACGACCCCTGTCGTGATATGGGGGACCCCCTGTCCCGGTATCCCAGTGTGGGGCTCTGGGAAAATGAGGGGCAGGGGCGTCCCTGTCACAATAGGGAGTCCCTGTTGTGATATGGGGGGGCTCTATTACCAACAGGGGTCCCTGTCACGACGTGAAATCAGCCCTTCCTTGTACCATGGACCCCCAAAGCCATGTGAACAAAGCTGGGGCGCTTCCCATCATGATAAAGGGTCCTTATCGCAATACAGGGGTTCCTGTCACGATATGAGATCCCTGTCGGGATATGGGGGATTAGGGGTCACCCTTTTCCCTGGATTGTGAATTCCCCAAGTGAAGGAGGAGAAACAGGGGTCCCCACCACGATATGGGACTGCCTGTCGTGATCTGAGGGGGCCTCTGTCGTGATATCGGGGGGCTCTGTCGCGATAGGGCCCCAGGCCAGCAGCAGCAGCACCGCAGGGAGTCGAACCCCGCCCCGGGGGGTCCCGGGGGTGCCACCACCGGCGCCTTTTGCTTTTTTTTTGGCCTTTTTGGGTCCGGAGGAGAAAAAGCAAAACCTGAGAAAACGGGGAAAAGTTTTCTCAGGAAAAGAAAAAACCTCCCGAAATGGGAAAAAAACAAAACACCTCCCCAAACCAGGTCCGGCCCCACCCCACATAATTTGGGGCAAGATGTGGGGAATTTGGGGCCGGAGCACACCCGAAAACAGGCGGTTTGAGGTGTTTGGGGCCCAGCGCGCGCTCCCGGCGCAATTCGGGCGGAAAAACGGGGATTTTGGGTCAGAGTCACGGCCCAGACGCAAAACAGACTCAGAAATGGGGATTTGCGGTCACAGGCGCGTCCCGGTCGCAAAATAGAGCTGGAAAAGAGAAATCTGGGGCGCAAAATGGGCTCAAATCGGGGGATTTGGGGTTAATCCCGCGCCCCCGGCGCACGACGAGGTCAGAAATGGGAATTTGGGGTCAGACACGCGATCCGGGCGCAAAACGGGTCAGAAACGGGGATTTGGGGCCGATCGCGCGCCCCCGGCGCTAAACGAGCTCCAAAAGGGCCACTTTGGGTTAAACGCGCGCCCCCGGCGCAGAATTAGCTCAGATTTGGGCGGTTGGGGTTAATCACGCGCCCCCCTCGCAGTTTGGGCCGAGAACGGGGGATTTTGGGGTCGGCGCGTCCCGGGGCCCCGCCGGTACTTACTCCGCTCGCTCACCTTTTCCTGCCTCTTATTTTGGGGGGAATTTCTAGTTTTTATGCCTTTTTTTTTGGAGCAAATTGTCCATTTTGGGGCGAATCGAGGCGGTTTTGGCACTGTCACTGTGGGGAGGGGAGAGAGACAACACCCAACCCCCCATCCCCCAAACCTGCTCCTCCATCCCTTTGCCTTGGGGGAAAATCCGGGGAAAACAGTTCAAAAGCTCCTCCCCCTCCCCAGGCACCACGGGAAGGTGCTGACTAAGCACTTTTTTGGGTGGAAAAACCCTGCTTTTTGTTTAAATTCCCAACTTGGGGTCGGGCCCTGCCAGCAGCGCATTCTGAGGCAATTTTAGCAATTTTGGGGTCTTTTCTTGGGGGCAAAGCAGCCAAACCCAAAGCTCCCCCTCCCCTCCCTGGAATGGCCCATTTTGGGGTGAAAGCGGCACAAATACCAATTTCTGGCTCCCTACTGTTCCTGCAGACCCTGTTTTGGGGTTTTTTTGCCCCAGTCTGGCTCTCGGAGGCTCCTCTGGCGGGGGCAGGGCCGGCGGGGGCTGCAAAAAACACCCACGAGACCCCCCCCACACACACCCTGTCAGCACAATCGGTTTTGGGGGGAAAAGCGGCCGAATCGGTCAAACCGTCGCGGTTTTCCGCCGGTTTTGGGGGGATTTAGGGTCGGGAGGTGCCCGCATGCCACGTCCGGGGGGGTCCCCGCGCTCCCCCCGCCTCCCAACGCCCCAAACCGGCCGGAATCGCCCCAAATCCGCCGCCCTTCCCCCCTCCCCCCGCGCGGGTCCCGAAAGGGGGGGGTGGCTCAGGGTGGGGGAGGGGCGCACCCGGTACCTGCCACCGCCGATTTTGGGGGGGGGTTTTGCCTCAAATTCGAGGTTCCCCCCCCCTCGCTCGCTCCTACACTTACTCGTTTTGGGGATAAAAGTCTAAATTTAACCATTCCTGCTGCTGGTTTTGGAGAAAAAACCTGAAAACATGATTATTGTCCCCTCCCCCCGCACCTGCTCCAGTCCCTCCCTCCGCGGGGTTTTTGGGGGGGGTTTACTTTTGTTTTCTCTAAGGAAAGCTCCTGGAGCCACATTCCTGCTCTTCCAGCTTCACTTTGGGGCAAAAAAAGCTTCTTTTTGATGCTGCTGACTCTTCCTACTTGCGGCTGTGGAAAGGGCGGAAAAAACCCCAAAACCGCCCCCTCCCCACCAAAAACCGACCTCCCCAAAAAATGAAATTAAATCGACTCTTACTTCTCTGAATTCCCCAAATCTGGGGGTTTTCTCCTCAAATCCCTGCCGGAATCTCCTGAGCGCGTTTTGAGTGCAGACTGGCCTTTTTTGGTTAAATCCTTTCTTTTTTTTCCCTTTCCTCGGCTTTTTCTCACCGTTTTTTTGCCTTTTTTCCCTGCGTTTTGCTGCTTCCCTGAGGGGGAAAAACACTCGAGACACCCCCTCCCCAAATCCCCCCCCCCCCAAAAAAAAATACAAAACATTTCTTTGATCATTTCTCTCCCTTTTTTTTTATCACCGGCCCCTCCCGCGCGACGCCTTTGGGATAAAAACAGAAGATTTTGGACACTTACTGAGCGGCGCCGGCGGGAGCGGCGGAGCCGGAGGGCGCTGGAGGAATTTGGGGGGTTTTCCCCATTTCTGGGGAGTTTAATAGAAAAAGGGGAAAGGGGAGGGGCGACGGCGGCGGCGCCTGCAACGACAAAACCCCAAAACCCCCCAAATCCCCCCAAAATTCCCAAACCCCCAGAAGGGGGTGGGGCCTCACCCGGCCGCTGCCTCCGGCTCCGTTTGGGACATTTTCCTCAAATTCCTGAATTTTCCCAGCTCCGGAGCTCAAATCGGGATTTTTCTTCCTTTTTCTCCCTTTATCCTTCTTTTTTTCATTATTTTTCGCTTCTATTTTCTCCTCTAAATCCTCTTTGATTTTCTCTTTTTTCCTCTCTTCTATTCTCTTCTATTTTTTCTCTCTTCTCATTTTTTCCCTGTTTTCTTTCACTTCCATCTTCTCAAATTTTCAGCACTTGGATTTTTCTTTTTTTCTATAATTTTCTATTTTCTTTTTTCATTTTTCCCAATTGTATTTTTTCCAATTGTATTTTTTCTATTTATTTACAGTCTATTTTAATTTTTTCTATTATTTTTTTCTAGTCTTCTATTTGTTCTATTTTCTTTTTTCTAATTTCTTCTATTTTCTCCAATTTTCTACTTTTATTTTTTTCTAGTTTCTTCTATTTTCCAATTTTCTTCTCTTTTTTTTTCTATTTTCTTTTTTTTTCATTTTTCTATGCTTTTTCAATTTTCTTTTTTTCCAATTTGTAATTTTCCAATTTTTTCTATTTTCTTTTAATTTTCTATTTTCTTTTTTCTGATTTTCTTCTATTTTCTCTTTTTGTTCTATTTTCTTTTTGTCCTGTTTTTTTTTCTCTCTTCTCTCTGCTCCTCCCCTGCCCAACTGCCGCCATTTTACCAAAAAGTCCTTTTTTCCCCCCAGATGGGGCAACTGCGAAGAAAAACTTTCCTTTCCCTGCCGACTCCATCTTCACTCTTCAATTTTCCTGTTCTTCCCTCAAAATTGGCTCCTCTCAATCCATCCTGAGCCTGAAAATGCCGCATTTCACCCCAAACCGGCCGCCCCCGCCTGCGCTGCCCGGCCCGGCCCCGCTTGGGGACAAAACTACATTTTTTAAAGCTTTAGGAGCTTTTGTTTAAAAATTAAATTTAGGAGCTTTTTTAGCAGAAAATAGCGTATCAAGCGCTTTTTCTTTCTTTAAATTAAAGCAGCTTAAAAAGCTCTTTTTTAAAATTAAAACCGCCCCAGCTCGCTCCGGCTTTTCGAAAATATCACATTACGATATTTTAAGAATTAAAGAGCTGCGAGAGCTGCGTTTTCTCCCAGAAATCGGCTTTGAAAGCAACGATTTCTTAAAAACCAGCATCAGAAGCTTCGCTTTAAATAAAAACCAGCTTTAGGAGCTTTTCTAAGGTTTTTCATTCATTTTTTTCAATTAAAAGCGCCCCGGCTGGCCCCGGCTTTTCCCATTACTGGAATCGCCGCAATTTAAGGATTTTTCTTGAAAGCAAGCAGCTTTAAAAGCTCGGTTTTCCTTAAAGGAAACAGCTTTTATCTCTTTTCTTTAAATAAATATTTATGAGCCGCTTTTATGAAATAAAGCAGCCTTAGAAGCTCTTTCTATAAAATTTCGCAGCTTTAAGAGCTTTTTGTAGGCAATAAAGCCGTTTTTGGAGCTCTCGATAGAAAATAAAGCCATTCTAGGAGCTTTTTTTGTATAAAATCGAGCAGCTCTAAGAGCTTTGGGCTCAGAATTGAGCGATTTTGGGCCGAATTGGGGCCGTTTCGGGGCTGGTTCTCGGCCGGGCGCTGCGGGCGCGGGGCCCTCCCTTATAAACGGCCCAGCGCCGCCCCCGCGGGGGCGACAAAATAGTCCCTAAAATCACCAAAAAAGGGCAGCACCCCCAAAATCACCCCTCAAAATTCACCGCCCCCAGTGTGAAAAAGCTTCTTTTCTCATTATTTCCCCTTTTTTACCATTTTCCTTGATTTTTTTCCCTCACAAACTGCGCCCCCCCTCCCCCCCATCAGGCTGTGGGCCTTTGGCAGGCCCACGCGGTCCAGCACGAAAGTGGTTAAATTTAACAGCGATTTTTCGTTCGGTTTGACCAGTTCTGCCCTAAAATCCCCGGCTTCGACCTTCCCGGGTGGTTTTAGAGCATTTTTTTGGTGTTTTTTTTTTTTAATTTTACTCTCGTTTTGGCTTTTGCTGCGTCACGGGGTTGGGCCGATGCCAAAAAGGCGCCGTTTCTCCTCGAAAGGGTCACAAATCTTAGGGGGGGAAAGAAAATTTCTTTAGGGGACACAGACCCGAAACCCCCCAATTTTCACCAATTTTTTATTCCCCCCAAACCCCCAGCGACCATTTTATAACCCCCTTTTTTTTTTTTTTTTTCACCCGGGACCGGCACAGCTTCAACCACCATCTTTATTTCTTTTTTTTTTTACGACAGAAATGCATCAAAATCTCGGTGTTTCACCCCATTTCAGGCCATGCCGAGTCATGGAAGTCCCTGTTTTCAATAAGGGGACTAAAACCCCATTATTTTAAGGAAATTTTAGGCATTTTTTAGGCATTTTGAGGCGTTTCCGGGCAGGAAATGACACCCCAAAAATGCTCGAAGGGAGGGGACAACCCCCCCTCCCCAACCCTCTAATTATCATTCATTAAAGCTGCTCTGAGGCTAATTAAAGCTGCTGACGAAGTTAATGAGGCATTTTGGGGGTGTGGGAAGAGCTGTTCCGACATTTTCGGGGCGTTTCCTTTAGGATAAACTATTTCCTTATTATTATTAATTATTTTCTGTGATATTCCACTACTGAGATCTTCAAATGTGATTTTCCCCCCATCATTTCAGCTGCTGGAAAAGGTCTCCCCCCAAAATAACGTGAATTTAGGGAAGATTTAGCTCAATGATATTTCTTACAGCAATAATCAGACAATTTGCAGCTGCTTTAAGTCAAAATTTTAAATTTAAAATAGTTTTAGAAACTCTGACATGGCCAAAGTTCACATTTTCTGCATGAAAATACCTCAAAAGCTGCTTTTTCACAGGGGCTGGTCCTGGAGGGGCCCTTTTAAGGTACTGTCCCTGAAAAAGGTGCATCAGATTTTCACCAAAGTTGTTTTTTTTCAGAGAAAAAAAAAAAAGGAGGATTAATTTCAAAAATTATTTCGGCAGCAATAATTAGTTCTTTCTTAATTTTTTAAAACCTAATCCCCTTGATTTCAGCTTAATTTTATTTTCTTGCTTCTGACACGCCTAAAATTCTTTTTTTTTTTATGGAAATGTCTCCAAAAACTACTTTTTCCTCAGGAGCTGAGCCTGGAGAGGCCATTTTAAAGCATTTTCCTCTGGAAAGATGCTCTGAATCAAATCTTGCGCGTTTCTTAGGGAAAAAAAATGGAGTAAAAAACCCAGTTTTTTTGTTTTTTTTTTTTTCAAGTGGGATAGCACTAAAAGTTGTGAAGAGCTTCAGCAGCACTTTAAGATCACTTTAAGCCATTTTTGCGGCACAGGATGCAGGATTTGCCCTCAAAAATCACCTCTAAGCCAAACTCTGCAGTTTTCAGCTGATCTTTTAAACCAAAGGGCCCCATTTTTAACCCAAACTAGGAGGTTGTCCCTCTACTCACCCCAGCCCCATTTCTTAGAGAATTTTGGAAGAAAAACCACCTCAGTTCTTCACTCTAAACCCACCATTTCCTCGAGCTTTTCCAGCTGGTTTAAAACGAACCCTTTTCAGCGGCTTTTCACACAAAAATTACCTCACGAAAAGCGGCGCGTACGGGGGCACCTCATCGCACCCCCTCCCCCTCAAACTGCGCTAAACGTGCACGGACCCCCTCCCCCCACTCGCTCCCCTCCCCCACAGCCCCGAATTTCTTTTTACCCCTCCCCCACCCCCATTTACAGGCAAAAAAAAAAGAGATTTGGGGGCGGGAGCGGCCGCGGAGGGATCCGGCGGAGGGACCCGCGGAGGGAGGCGGTGTGAAGTGACTCCCGGTCACGTGGCCGGCGGAGGGATCCGCGCGCGGAGGGATCTGAGAGTGACGCGTCCCTGGGCGGGTCCGCGCCGAGACCCCGCCCCTCAGCAGGCGCCTCCCTTCGCTTTGCCGCAGTCGCCGCGGGGGCGGCGCCGGGGGCGGGAGCGGGGCGCCATCGCTCCGTTCTCCCCGCATTGGGCGGGGGAGGGGTCGAGTCACCTCCGTCGCGTCCGGAGAGACTGTACAGTTAAAAATACCCACCCTTTTCTCCTTGGTTTTACCTCAGAAAAGCTCGAGTTGATTCAGGTAAATCTCACTTGCCTCAGAAATGACCGATTTCCCTGAGAAAATGTCTGGTTTCCTTCAAGAACCTCTGATTTTCCTCATCAATGTCTCATTTCCCCCTGAGACGTCTGGTTTGTCTCAGAAATGTTTGATTTCCCTCAAGAAGTGTCCGATTTGCCTCAGAAATGTCCTGTTTGCCTCGAAAATGTTTTATTAACGGCATCAATGTCTTACCTCCCTCAGAACTGTCCCAATTTGTATCAAAACCGCTTCATTTCCCTCAGTAACTTCCCGATTTGCCTCAGAAGTGTCTCATTTCCCTCAGAAATGTTAAGTTTTGCCTCAGAAAATGTATTATTTCCCTCAGAAAATTTCCTTTTATTCAGACATAACCCACTCCCCCCTCCAAAATGGCGCCTCCCCACACAACAGCCTCAGGAGGCGGGAGGACTCGCATCCTTCACGATTTCCCTCAGGAAACATTTACTCCAAAACATTTCTTTATCCCATCAAATATTTATATTTTCTTCCTTTTTTACTTTGTAAACGTTGAGTTTTAGAGCAGTTTCTCCGTGTTCTTTAAGCCCCGGCAAGACCTACCCCTCCCACACACAAAATCCTCACTGGTTCTCCCTTAAAAAATCCTTAAATTTCTAAAAAGCACCTTAAGAAAACGAAGTTATTCGGGACTGAGGCGGTTTTGCTGCAGAGTGGAGGCGTGTGGGGTTTATGGGTAGAAAATGTGATATTTTGGTTAAACACGGCCCTGCTGGGTAGGGAAATGGGGTTAAATAGTGAAATAGGGGGATTTGGGGTGGGTTTGTGAAGGTCCCGAATGGACAATGAGCGATGCCCCCAGATCAGCAGGAGTTGCCCCGACGTTGATGGAATTTGTCACAAAGGTCTCGTTAATGCTAATGAGGGGGACTCCCCACAACACAGAACCCCCTGACAGGTGACAAGTGTGACATGTGTGACACCCGCGTGTCCCTGAGACCCCAGCCCGAAATGGCCACTGTCACATGGGGCCACCATTTGGCTCCGTTGGCCACAAATCCCCCAGAACTGGCCCCAAACTGCTGTGGCTTGTCTCAAACCCCCCCAGAATGGACCCCAAGCTGCCTGGAATAGGCCCCAAAACCCCCCCAGAACTGGCCCCAAAACAACCCAACTCCACTGGAAGTGGCCTCAGACCTCCAGAAACTGGCTGGAAAATGCCCCGCATTATCCAAAATCGGTCCCAAATATCCCAAACCAGCTCAAAACTGCCACAAATTGCCCCCAAACACCCCAAATAAGTTGCAAGCCTCCATGATTCAGCTTTGATCTGCCCCAAATCCCCCTGAATCATCCCCAAACTGGTTCCAAACCGCCTCAAACTGCTCTGGATTTTCCCCAAACGGCTCCAAATTCCAAAACCTGCCTGGGGAGAGGGGTCGGGGGTGGGCAGTGCAGTTTATTGGGGGTGTGAGTACAAACAGGGGGAGGTCTCGGGGATTCCCAGTGCTCCCAGTCTGAACTGGGAAGGGTTTGCGGGGCCCGGGGGGGCTCAGCCCTTCTCGGACCCGGTTCCCCCCGTGCCCCCCGCCACGGGGCTGTAGGAGCCGCCCCCGCCCCCTCCCCGACTGAAGAAGGACGCCGAGCGCCGGGGGGGCTTCACCCGCCGCAGCTCCTCTCCTGGGGGGGGACATTGGGGTGGGATTTAGGGCAGGAACCGCCTCGGGGTCCCCCTGTGCCACCCCTCTGGTGTTCCCCCCTCGCCATGTTCCCCCATACCACCCTGCACCCCGTGTCCCCTGCGCCTCACATCCCCCCGAGGTCCCCTCCCTTGTCCCCTGGAACCTCCTGTGTCACCCTCCCCGATCCCATGCCCCGTATCCCCAGGTGCTGCGGTCACCCCGTGTGTGTGTGCCCCCATGTCCCCCCATGTCCCGGATGTCCCCCCATGTCCTCACTGTCCCGGATGTCCCCGCTGTCCCGGATGTCCCCCATGTCCCCTCATGTCCCCGCTGTCCCGGATGTCCCCGCTGTCCCCCCATGTCCCCGCTGTCCCGGATGTCCCCCATGTCCCCTCATGTCCCCGCTGTCCCCCGCTGTCCCGGATGTCCCCCATGTCCCCATGTCGCCTGTCGCACCCTCCCGCACGTAGTCGATGGTCGCGAGGCGCTGGAGGCGGGGCCGGGTCACGCTCTGCTGCCGCCGCAAGGGGGCGCCGTGCGCGCCGCCCGGCTCGGTGGGCGTGGCCGCGGCGGCCGCGGCGGGGGGCGTGGCCTGGTCCTCGGGGGGCGGGGCCGCCCCGCCCAGCTCGATGCAGCACTCGATGAGGGCGCTCATCAGCTCCGCCTGGGGGCGCTGTCAGCGCGGGCGGCACGAGACGGAGCCCCCCGGGACCCCCCTCCACGGGGACCCCCAAAATACCCCCGGCATCCCCCCCCGGGACCCCCAAAATACCCCGGCATCCCCCTAGGGTCCTCAAAAACACCCCCGGAACCCCCTCCCGGGGCCTCCCCAGGGACCGCCAAACCCACAGCGGAGATACCCAAACCAACACCCCGGCAACCATCTAGCTTCCCCCAACCCCACCCAGGGACCCCCAAACCGATCCCCCAAACTGACCCGCAAGGACCTCTGAACCAACCCCCGAGGGAACCCCAAACTGACCCCAGGGAACACCCCAGGAACCTCCCAATGGGACCCCAAACCGACCACAGGGACCTTCCCAAATGTTCCCAAACCATCCCCTCACTGACCTCCAACTGTCCCCCACCCACACCAGGTGCCCCCTGCTGCCCCCAACCACCCCACCGCACCTGTGGGGAGAACACGCGCAGCAATCGGTTCACGGGGGCTCCCTCGTGGTCTCCATCGAACTCAAGCCAGAGCTGGGGGGGCTCTGTGGGGTCCCCGTCCTGCCCCGCGGGGTCCCCATCCTGCCCCACAGCCCCCACCAGCTCCCAGCACAGCTCGGGGTACGTCAGGGACAGCAGCACGTGCTGGGGAGCACGGGGGGGGGTCACCCACAGTGCCCCCCTGACCCCCATCCTGTCCCCCAACCCCCCCAGCACCCCCCCCAATACCTTCTGGCGGGGGTCAATGATGGTGACCCCCTCGAGCCCCACGGCGACGCTGACGGGGCGCAGCCCCCCCCGGCCCAGCAGCCCCCCCGATGGCCGCTCAATGGCTCCCGGGAAGAAGGCGCACCTGGAGAGGGGTGGGACACACCAGGGTCACCCCCAAACCTCAGGGTTCCCCCAGATTCATGGGTCCCCAGGTGCAGTGTGGGGTGACGTGGGGTGTTAAGATGCTGGGGGGATCTCTCGGGGACTGGATACTGAGGAACTTTGGGGTCTAGAAGGAGTCCTGGGGGGCTCATTGTGGGTCTGGGGGGAGCCCGTGGGGCTCAGATACTGGGGAGGGGTTCCTGAGAAAGGTCCCTGAGGGGGTCTCTGGGGCTCATGAGATGTCTCTGGGGGGCAGGGTGGGTTCACGGGGGGGTTTTGGGTTCCCTGGTGATCTGGGGGGGGTGTCCCCGTCAATGTGGGGGTTTCTGGTGGTACCTGGGAGTGTCCCTTTGGTCAGGAGGGGTCCCTGGGAGGAGCCTTTGTGAGGTTTCCTGAGTGTCTGAGGGCGTCAGTGGGGGTGTCCCATTGGGGGTATCCCATAGGGGTGTCCCATGGGGGTCTCTGACCGGGGGGGTGTCCCATGGGGGTCTCTGACCGGGGTCCCCCCGTGCCCCTCACCCGTAGCCGGGCAGGGCGTGGCAGCGGCGCAGGAAGTCCCGGTACAATCCGGCAGGGGGCGCCTCGGGGCCCGGCGCACGCGCGAAGGCCTCGAGCAGTCGCTGGGAGGGGCCCGGCTCCCGCGAGCGCCGGAACAGCGCCCCCCAGCGGGCCGGAGGACCCGGCGGCAGCAGCTCCCCCAGCATCGGCCTGGGGGGGACACCAGGGGGGTCAGGGGGGGTCACGGGCGGAATATGAGGGTCAGGGGGCACCGTGTGGCCAAAGGGTGGGGGTCCCATGGGGTGAGGCGGTCCCAGAGGAGTTCCTTTGGGTGGGTCCCAGGTGTATCCCATGGGTGGGGGTCTCACGGGGGTGTCCCAGGTATGGTTTGAAGGTGGAGAGGGTCCCGTGGGAGGGTCCCAGGTGTGGCCGCAGGTGAGGGGTAGCGGGAGATGCCCCCGGGTGGTCCTGGGTAGGGTCCCAAAGGGAGTCTCAGGGGTTCCCACGGGTGGGGGTCCCATGGGCAGGGGTCCCGCGGGCAGGGTCCGGCCGGTGCTGACCGCAGGCTGAGCTCCGTGTGCCGGCCGGGCTCGAAGGGCCCCAGGCGCAGGCGGCAGCTGAGCCCCCCCAGCTCGGCGGCCTCGGGAGGGTCCACGGGGTAACGCCCCGCCTGCAGCTGCTCCCGCGCCTCCTCATAGAGCAACCGGAGCAGCTCCTCCTCCTGCAGCTGTGACCCAGAGACCCCCGCGTCACCCAGAGGGACCCCTAAACCACCTCAGACCCCACCCTACAACACCCCGTGTCCCCCATGTACCCCTCCCATAGATCCCCCCCTCACCTCCAGCTCGCGGCTCTTAGGGAAGAACACGTTCCTGCGCAGCTGCAGACACGGCTCATCTGGGGGGGCAGGGGGTCAGTGGGGCCGGGGGACCCTCGAGGGGACCCTCCCGCCCCCAAGGGGACCCCTCCCGCCGACCCCCCACCCCTCACCTTGGGCGATGGCCGCGGGCGAGCCGAGGCTGAAGCGCAGCAGCAGCTCCGGCCAGTGCCGGACCAAGCGCAGGGGTCGGTGCCGCGGCTTCAGCTGCACCTCTGGGGGGGGACACAGGGCTGGCACCCACTCGGGGACCCGCGGAGACCCCCACGGGGACCCCCACAGGCACTCACCCACAGGGAGCCCCCACCCCATCCTCCAGCGGGATCCTCCAATGTCCCCACATCACCGAGTTGTGACCCCTTGTCCCGCCGTATCCCCGTGCTCCCATTTCCCCTCCCTGTCCCCACGTCCTCCCATGCCCCCCATTTCCCGACAGTCCGTGTCCCCCTGTCCCCCCAACGTCCCCAGGTGTCCTCAGGTGTCCCCCTGTCCCTCTCCTCACCGAGCAGCTCCGACCCCAGCCACAGCGCGAGGTGTGACCCCGCCATGTCCATGTCCCCATAACCCGCCCATGTCCCCTCATGTCCCCGCATGTTCCCATGTCCCCATGTCCCCCCCATGTCTCCCTGTCCCCCCATGTTCCCATGTCCCCCCGATGTCCCCCCATGTCCCCATGTCCCCCCCCTGTCCCCCTGTCCCCCCTCACCGAGCAGCTCCGACCCCAGCCACAGGGCGAGCGCGTCCCCGGCGGCGGGCGGGAGGCGCAGCGCTCCCTGCAGCCGGCGCAGCAGCTCCGCGGCCGTGGGGCCCGGCGGCGGCTCCAGCGGCAGCGGCAGCGCCGACCCGTCCGGCAGGTACAGCAGGGCTGGGGGCAACGGGGAGTTGTGCGACCCCCCGGGACCCCCGCGCATCCCCCGGGACCCCCGCACCTCCCCACAGCCACCCCGAGACTGACACACCCCCACACAGCCACCACAACACACACAGCCCCGACCCGGCCGGCAGGTACAGAGGGGCAACGGGGGGCGTGAGACCCCCACCCAGGGACCCCCGTCCCCACCCAGGGACCCCCATCCCCACCCAGGGACCCCCACACCCACTCGGGATTCCCACCCCCAGACTGACACACCCTCGGGACCCACCCAGGGACGGACCGAAAGGACTCAGGGGGGTTCCATGGACACGCCCTCCCCCAGACCACCCCCCAAAGGGTCCCACGCCCGCCCGGGGGTCTTACGGCCCCCAGAGCGCCCCATGCCCCTCCCCCAACGGGGGTCCCACGGCCACGCCCACAACCGGATTCATGGACCCGCCCCCTCCCGTAGCCCCGCCCCCTCACCGGCAGCCCCCGGTGGGGCGGACGCGCCCTCCCCCTCCCCCTCCCCTTCCCCGTCCATGAGCGGGGTCACAGAGGGGTCACCGTGGGGTCACCGTGGGGTCACGGCTCCGCGCGCTCCTCGCGCCGGTCCCGCGCGCGGGGCGGAAGCGCCACGGGTGGGCGGAGGGGGCGGGGCCTCCAGGGTGACGTCATTGCGAGGGCGGGGTGCGGGCCGGGGGGCGGCGCCCCCTGGCGGAAGGGAGGGCTGGGATCACCCCGATAAAAATTTGGGGGGTCCCGGCGGATTCGGGGGGTCCCGGGGGGGTCCCGGGGGCGGCGCAGGAAGAGGCGGAGCCGCTGTACGAAGTATAGAACCGTGTATTCCTCTGTGCGCGGCGGGGGGGGCGGCCCGGGGGGGCTCGGAGGGATTCGCGGGGGCTTTCGGGGGGTCCCGGCAGGACCCCGGGGGATCCCGACGCCGATCGGGGCTCTCGAAATTAAAAAATAAACCCAAAGAAATACCCGGGGAGGGGGCTCGGGGGGCGGTAAAAAACCGATCCGAGGTTGGGAGGGGGGCGGTTGGGAGGGGGGTTCCCGCACCCCTCTCGGGAGGGGGGGGTCCCGCACCCCACGCGGGGGGGTCCCGCGCGCCCCCCGCGCCCCCCCCCCGCGCGCCGCCCCCCGTTCCCGCGGCGGGGTCGGGGGGGGGGACACACACACAGAGAGACCACAGAGGCGCCCCCGCTGCGGCGGGGTCGAGGGGGCGGGCAGGTGACATCCCCCCGGGGGTGGCGGCGGGGGGGGGCTCGGGGGACACGCGTGGAGACCCCCCCCTCACACGTAATACTCCTTGTCCTTGTTGCGCCGCGCTTTGCCCGGCGCTTTGGGGGGCGCGGGCGCCGCCTTCTCCTTGGGGGTCCCGGCGGGCGGGGTCGGGGACGCGGCGCCGGGGGCCCCTCCCGGGCCCCCCCCGGGCGCGGCGGGGGCGGCCCCGATGTAGTGGCGGCTCTGGTCCACCTGGTAGGAGCCCTCGTCGCGGTTGCGGTACTTGTACATGGCGTAGAGCAGGATGAGGATGCAGAGCGCGGCGGCCGCCACGATGCCGACCACCATGCCGGTGGTGCCGCCCGCCTCCCGCACCACCTCCACCGCTCCGGGCGCGGCTGTGGGGGGCACGGGGGGGCGCCGGGTCACGGGCGGTGCCGAGCCCCCCCCGCGCCGCCCCCCGCCCGCGCCCTCCCGCGGGTGCCGCTCGCCCGCCGGCACCAGCCCGGGAGGAGCCGCGCCCGCCACCGTGGGCTCGGTCCCGGCGCCGCGGGGCGCGGCCGTGGCCGCCGGGGGGGCGGCGGCCTCGGGGTTCCCCCCGCCCCCCAGCCCCGCGAAGTCCTCGTCGTCGGCCGGCGGCTGCTCGGGGCCGGGAGCGTGGCCGGGGTCGGGGTCGGGGTCCGCCGCCTCCCCCGAGGCGAAGCCCGAGGGCTCGTCGCAGTCGGGGCCGCAGCCCGGGGGGGCGCGGGGGGCGGCGGGGGGCGCGGGGGGGCCCGGGGACGCCGGCAGCACCAGCTCCCCGCCTGCGGAGACAGAAAGGGGATGGGGGGACCCCCGTCAGCCCCCGCCGCCGCGCCCCGCTGCGCCCCCCGACCCCCCCCCCGCCGCCTCCGCGCCAGCTCCGCTCTAGGTTACTTTTTTTTTTCTTTTTTTTTGCATTTTTAGCTAATTCCGCTACTTTTTTTTTTTTTTTCTCGGTTTTTTGTTTTTAAGAGCAAACCGCGGCGCTGCCGTCAACTTACATCGCGGGATGGGGCCGGGTGATTTTAGCGTGGAGGAAAAAGAAATTGCAGGAAGGAAGGGAAAGCACACAAAAAACGAGAGAAAGAGAAAAAAGAGAAAAAAAGAACAAAA
This sequence comes from Poecile montanus, assembly GCA_038429875.1. Taxonomy (NCBI): domain Eukaryota; kingdom Metazoa; phylum Chordata; class Aves; order Passeriformes; family Paridae; genus Poecile; species Poecile montanus. Next base: position 1,821,421 of record CM076533.1, read on the forward strand.
AGAAAAGAAGAGAAGAGACACTCGGTGAGAAGGTGCCGCGGCCACCCCTGCGGCGCCAGCGCCCGGCCCCGGCCGGCCCCGGCCACCGCCGGCCACCACTGGCCACCGGCCCCCGGCCATCAGCCACCGGCCATCAGGCTTGGATCCATCCGTCCATCCATCCATCCATCCATCCATGAATCATCTGTCCATCCCTAAATCCATCCATGGATCCTTGAATCCATCCTTGAATCCATCCATCCATCCGTCTGTCCATCCATCCCTGAGTCCATCCAGCCATCCCTAAACCCAGCTGTGTCCATCCCATCCTGATCCACATGTCCATCTGTCTTTGATTCCATCCATCCTTGAATCCATGTGTTCACTGATCCATCCATCCATCCATCTGTCCATCCTTTCCTCTACAGCTGGCCACCCATGTGTCCATGCTGCCAGCTTTAAATCCATCTGTCCATCTGTCCATCCATCCATCCATCATCCATCCATCATCCATCCATCATCCATCCACCATCCATCCATCATCCATCCATCATCCATCCATCCATCATCCATCATCCATCATCCATCCATCCATCATCCATCCATCCATCATCCATCATCCATCCATCATCCATCCATCATCCATCATCCATCATCCATCATCCATCCATCCATCCATCATCCATCATCCATCCATCCATCCATCCATCCATCCATCATCCATCATCCATCCATCCATCCATCCATCCATCATCCATCATCCATCATCCATCCATCATCCATCATCCATCCATCCATCATCCATCATCCATCCATCATCCATCCATCCATCATCCATCCATCATCCATCCATCATCCATCCATCATCCATCCATCCATCATCCATCATCCATCCATCATCCATCATCCATCCATCCATCATCCATCCATCATCCATCATCCATCCATCCATCATCCATCCATCCATCCATCATCCATCCATCCATCATCCATCCATCCATCATCCATCATCCATCCATCATCCATCATCCATCCATCATCCATCCATCATCCATCCATCATCCATCATCCATCATCCATCCATCATCCATCATCCATCCATCCATCCATCCATCATCCATCATCCATCATCCATCCATCATCCATCATCCATCCATCATCCATCCATCCATCATCCATCCATCATCCATCCATCCATCATCCATCCATCCATCATCCATCCATCCATCATCCATCATCCATCCATCATCCATCCATCCATCCATCCATCTGTCCATCCTTTCCTCTACAGCTGGCCACCCATGTGTCCATGCTGCCAGCTTTAAATCTATCCGTCCATCCACCCATCCATAATCCATCCATCATCCATCCATCCATCCATCCATCCATCCATCCATCCATCCATCATCCATCCATCATCCATCCATCCATCCATCATCCATCCATCATCCATCATCCATCATCCATCCATCATCCATCCATCATCCATCCATCATCCATCATCCATCATCCATCCATCATCCATCCATCATCCATCATCCATCATCCATCCATCATCCATCCATCCATCCATCATCCATCCATCCATCATCCATCATCCATCATCCATCCATCATCCATCCATCCATCCATCCATCATCCATCCATCATCCATCATCCATCCATCCATCATCCATCCATCATCCATCCATCATCCATCATCCATCATCCATCATCCATCCATCATCCATCCATCCATCCATCCATCATCCATCCATCCATCCATCATCCATCCATCATCCATCATCCATCATCCATCCATCATCCATCCATCATCCATCCATCCATCATCCATCCATCCATCCATCCATCCATCCATCCATCCATCCATCATCCATCATCCATCCATCCATCCATCATCCATCCATCATCCATCCATCCATCATCCATCCATCATCCATCCATCATCCATCCATCATCCATCCATCCATCCATCCATCCATCCATCCATCCATCCATCATCCATCCATCCATCCATCCATCATCCATCCATCCATCCATCATCCATCATCCATCCATCCATCATCCATCCATCATCCATCCATCCATCATCCATCCATCCATCCATCCATCCATCCATCCATCCATCATCCATCCATCCATCCATCCATCATCCATCCATCCATCCATCCATCCATCCATCCATCCATCCATCAATCCATCCATCATCCATCCATCCCTAAATCCACCCCTGCAGCCACCTGGGCACACATCTGTCCACCCTCAGATCCAGCATCTGTCCTTGAATCCACTTGTCCATCCATCCTCGTGTCCATCCATCCTTGAACCTGTTCACTCATCCATGTGTCCATCTGTCCCTCCACCTGTCCAGCTCTCCATGGATCCACCCATTCACCTTGCGTCCGTCTGTCCATCCACCCATCCATCCTCAAATCCATCCATTCCCAAATCAGTCCGTGTCCGTCCATCCCTGAATCCATCTGTGTGTCCATCTGTCCATCCCTGGATCTGGCCAGCCTCAAACTCATCCTCAAACTGTCCTTGCATCCGTTCCCATCCCCGTCCATCCATCCATGGATCACTGTCCATCATCCATCCAGAGTCCACTGTCCACTGTCTGTCCACTGTCCATCCACTGTCCATCCACTGTCCACTGTCTGTCCACTGTCCATCCACTATCTGTCCACTGTCCATCCGTTGTCCATTCACTGTCCATCCACTGTCCGTCCACTGTCCGTCTGTCTGTCCCCCACTCCTCCCCCCTTCCCCTGATCGCTGCCTCCCCTCCCTCACCAGTGGGGTCTTGGGGGACCAGAGTGTCCTGGGGACACCTGTGGGGGGACACCCAGGTGTCCGGGGGGATGCAGATGTCCAGGGGGACACCTGTGGGTGCCAGGCTGGGACACACCCGGGTGTCCAGGTGCCAGCTGTGGGTGCCAGGTGAGGCCCCAGGTGTCCAGGGGGGTCTCCAGTGTCCAGGTGGCACTCGGGGTGTCCAGGGGGTGGCACCCGGGGTGTCCAGGGGGTGTCACCATGTGACACTGGGGGTGGCTGAGGTCCTGCTGGCAGCGCAGGTGTGACGGTGTCACACGGGGTGACCCCAGACCGGGGGCTCCTCCCTGTCCATCCGAGTGTCCAAGTGTCCGAATGTCCGAGTGTCCGTCCGTCAGGGGAAGCGGGGTGGGGGCGGGGCTCGCACGGCCCCTGGGCTCAGGTGTGTGCTCGGAATGGGCGGGAACACCTGTGGAGATGGGGGCGGGGCCACAGGTGGGAGGGCGTGTGCAAGGGGAGGCACCTTGGGTGGGGGGGGCTGTGTTTGTGGGGCAGGTGTGAGCTCAGGTGTGTGCGCACACCTCTGTCTGTGTGTGTGCCAGCAGCTCCTGTCCAGGTGTATGTGAACAGTTCAGGTGTGTGTGCACCTGTCCAGGTGTGTGTGAACAGTTTAGGTGTGTGTGCACCTGTCCAGGTGTGTGTGTGAACAGTTGAGGTGTGCACACCTGTCCAGGTGTGTCTGTGTGTGTGCACACCTGTCCAGGTGTGTATGAACAGTTCAGGTGTGTGCACACCTGTCCAGGTGTGTGTGTGTCTGTGTGTCTGTGTGTGTGCGAACAGTTCAGGTGTGTGCGCACACCTGTCCAGGTGCGTGAGCAGCTCCTGTAGCCGCGTGTCCCTCTGCTGTGAGCAGCCTGGCACGTTCCCTGCTCACACGCGTGTGCAACACCCCCGCTCCCCACACCTGTGTATGTGCGCACCCCCACACCTGTGTGGGGGTCTCGCCCCCGCCGGGGGGGTGGGGAAGAGCCCCGGGCTGTGCGGCCGTGTCACACGCGTGTGCGAGGCCGTGTCACACGCGCGTGCCCGGGGCCCCGGAGCAGCACCCACCTGTGCCCGGTTCACACTCCTCCAGGTCCTCGTCATCGCTCGGACACTCGGCCGAGGCCACCAGCAGATCGTCCGTGTTCTGGGGGGACACCTGGGGGGTCAGTGCTGGCCTGGGGACCCCCAAACCCCCCTCATCCCCCCCCAGAGACCCCCAGTGCCCGGGGAGGGGTGTCAGGGGTCACCTGAGCCCACCCAGGTGTTTGGGGTGGCCCCTCCAGCCCCCCCAAACTCCCCCTCCCCTCATGCCCTGCCCTTGGGAGGACCCTCCCTCAATCCATAGCCCCCCTCCAAATTCCTCTCTCCCCATTTACCTGTCCCAGCGACCCCTCCCCAAAACCCCCCTACCCCCCATATTTACCCCCCTCCCCAACCCCCTTTTCCCACCCCCCAGCCTCACCTGGGCGACGGTGTCGCGCAGGGTGGGCGAGCGCCCGCGGCGGGTGGTGGTCGTGGCCATGGTGGTGGTGGTCTCCATGATGGTGGTGGCCATGTCGGGGGGCGCGGGGGTGGCGCCGGGGGGCGCGGGGGGCGGTGGGGGGTCCCCCACGAGCCGCAGGTCCCCCTCGAGCCGCACACGGGGGTGTCCCTCGGCCGCCAGCGCCAGCAGCTTCAGCCCGTTGTAGTAGAGCCCCGAGAGCTGCCCCTGGAAGGGGCGGCCGCGGTCCCGGCCCCCCACCCGCACGCGCGCCTGGCTGTTGAAGATGGTCAGCTGCCGGCCTGGGGGGGAGAGGGGGGGCTCGCACACCTGGCACACCTGGCACACCTGGCACAGGCACACCTGGCTCACCTGTGCTACCCCGACACCGTCACCTCACCCACACGCATCCCCCCGAATGCTGCAGAGGGGCAGCTGCCAGCCTGGGGGGGGGGAGAGGAGGGGGGGCGCACACACCTGGCACACCTGGCACACCTGGCACACCTGGCACACCTGGTACCGGCTCACCTGTGTCACCTCAACGCTGTCACCTCAATACCATCAGCCAACACTCACACACCCCCCATGGATGGAGAGAGGGGGCTCGCACACCTGGCACACCTGGCACACCTGGCACACCTGGCACACCAGACACAGTCCCACGGATGGAGAGGGCAGCTGCACACCTGGCACACCTGGCACTGCCCCACCTGCCTCACCCTGCCACGCCCACCCCACCACCCTCCCCCGCCCTCACCCCACACCTGGGGCACACCTGGGGCACACCTGGGGCACACCTGGGTGTGCCTCGCACAAGGAGCAGCCCTGCCCCCCCTCCCCCCATCCCGCTTTCCACCCCCACCCCCCTCCCCCCCCGGGCAGTTAAAGGGACCCCAACGCCCCCCCCGGCCCCCGGCTCCGCTCGGGCTCAATTCGGCCAATTTTGGGTCAGTTGGGGCGGGGGGGAGGGGCAGGGGCCCTGCCTGGGCGGGGCCGGGGCGTGCGAGGGGCGTGCGAGGCTGGGGCGGCTCCTGTGCACACCTGGGCCTCCAGGGCAGACACACCTGTGCGCCTTCCTCACACACACCTGGCTCTGCTGCACACCTGGTGCACACCTGTCCTTGTGCACACCTGGTGCACACCTGGCCTCGTGCACACCTGGTGCACGCCTGGTGCACACCTGGCCTCGTGCACACCTGCTGAACACCTGTCCTCATGCACACCTGGCCCTGGTGCACACCTGGCTCACACACCTGGCCCAGTACACACCTGGCACACACCCCAGCCTCAGTGCACACCTGTCCTCATGCACACCTGTTCTGTGCGCACCTGATGCCATGGCTCAGACCTGGTGCACACCTGGCGCACGCCCCAGCTGTGGCGCACACCTGTCCTGTGCACACCTGGCTCACGCCCCAGCCGTGGTGCCCACCTGTCCTGTGCACACCTGGTGCACACCTGGTGCACGCCCCAGCCATGGCACACACCTGGTGCACACCTGGCGCACACCTGATGCACGCCCCAGCCGTGGTGCACACCTGTCCTGTGCACACCTGGTGCACACCTGGCGCACACCCCAGCCGTGGCGCACACCTGTCCTGTGCACACCTGGCGCACACCTGATGCACGCCCCAGCCGTGGTGCACACCTGTCCTGTGCACACCTGGTGCACACCTGGCGCACGCCCCAGCCGTGGCGCACACCTGTCCTGTGCACACCTGGCGCAGCCCCGGCCCCGGGCAGTCCCTGGGCAGGTGCGGGTTAGGGGGTTTAGCGGGTTTATGCGGCTTTAGGGGGGCTCTGGGCTCAGCGCGGTTTAGGGGGGCCGTTAGGTGCGTTAGCGTCCCTTTAACCAGGTAATGAGGGGGCGGGGCAGGGGCTGGCCCCTCCCCCAACACCTGGGGTCCCTCCCCGGACACCTGGGGGTCCCTGGACAACGGGGTCCTCTGGGACGTGGTTCCTGGACACCTGTGGGGCTCAGGTGCCGCAACCCCCAAATATTGGGGTCCCAAATGTGGGGATCCCCAAACACCTGGGACCCCAAACAGGTGGGTCCCGGACACCTGAGTCCCCACATTCCGGCACGCCCAGGTGTGGCGGTGCCCAGGTGTCGGAGCCTCCAAGTATTGGGGGTCCCAGACACTCCCCAAATCAGTGGGTTCCAGACACCTGGGACCCCACATCTCTGGGTCCCGGCCACAGCAGGGTGCCCAGGTGTGGGGGGTGCCCAGGTGTGGGGGGTGCCCAGGTGTGGGGGTGCCCAGGTGTGGGGGGCGCTCGCTGCCGTTACCTTTGTCGAGCAGCCACTCATCGACCACCCGCCCCAGGCGGAAGGGGATGCGCTGCCGCGCCAGCGCCAGCCGCTCGCTGTCCCCGCTGCCTTCGGAGGGAGGAGAAGAGCGTTACGGGGACACGGGGCAGGGGACGGGGACACCGGCAGGGAGCCGGCGGTGGCAGCGCGGCGCTGGGGGGGGCATCGGCGGCGGCGGCACCGTGCTGCGATCACGGGCTCAGCGGCGTCATCGGTGTCACCTCCGTGGGATCGTGGCATTGCCATTGGTGTCACCGTCAGTGTCACCATGGTGAGATCATGGCCTCATCGTTAGTGTCACCAAGATGAGACCATGGCCTCAGTGTTAGTGGCACTCTTGGTGTCACCAGAGTTGGATCATGGCCTTGCCATTGGTGTCACCATCAGTGTCACCACGGTGGGAACATGGCCTCATTGTTAGTGTCACCAAGATGGGACCATGGGACCGTGGTCTCAGTGTTAGTGGCACTCTTGGTGTCACCACAGTTGGATCATGGCCTTGCCATTGGTGTCACCATCAGTGTCACCATGGTGGAAGCACGGCCTCATCGTTAGTGTCACCAAGATGTGACCACGGTCTCATTGTTAGTGGCACTCTTGGTGTCACCATGGCGGGACTGTGGCCCTGTCATTGGTGTCACCATGGTGGGAACATGGCCTCATCATTATTGGCACCACTGGTGTCACCATCAATGTCACCATGGTGGGAGCATGGCCTCATGGTTAGTGACATCGTTAGTGTAACCAAGATGGGACCACGGTCTCATTGTTAGTGGCACTCTTGGTGTCACCACAGTGGGACTGTGGCCTTGCCATTGGTGTCACCATCAGCGTCACCATGGTGGGACCATGGTCTCATCATTAGTGCCACCACTGCTGCCATCACGGAGGGACCGTGGTCTTGCCACTGCTGTCACCATCAGCACCACCGGTGGCACCACTTGTGGCAGCCCAGTGTGGCCACATTGTCACCATGATGCCACCATGACCTCATCACTGGTGGCGCCACCATCAGTGTCAGCCATGATGGCATCATGGTGTCACCATTAATGTCACCGTGGTGGGACCGTGGTGTCACTGTCAGCAGCACCAGGGTGAGCCCATGGGCGTTGGTGTGGCCGCAGTGTCACCATCGGTGTCACCATCAGCACCACCATGGTGGGACGGTGGCACTGTCACCTTTAGTGCCAGCACAGCGGGCCCACAGGTGGCACCACCGGTGACACTACGCTGTGACCGTGATGTGACCATCGGTGTCCCCAGAGCCGTGACACCCCTGCTGATGTCCCCAGCCCTGGCCGTGGTGTCACCGGTGGGGGGGGTGGGGTGGCCCCGGTGTCACCAGGGTGGGGGTGGGGCTGGCCCTCGGGGGGTTTATGTGGCCTTTAGGGGGGCATTAGCGGGGGAGGGGCAGGGTGGCAATGGGACCCCTCGTTAGCGCTGCCTCGTTAGTGCCCTCGTTAGGGGGGGGCTCTGGGGGGCCCTATGGGCTCTGGGGGGGGCTACAGGTGCCATAGGGGTGTCCCCAAGCACCTGGGGTGTCCCTTGGGTGTTTTGGGGAGCCCTGGGGGGGTCTCTAAGAGCCCTGGGGGTACCTGTGGGGTCTGCAGGAGCCCTGGGGAACACCTGGGCGATACCTGGGGGTGTCTGGAGGGGCCCTGGGGTGCCCGGGGCGCGGCGGGGGGTACCTGGCGGGTAACGCTCGTGCAGGGGGCCGCCGTCCACCTGGAGCGTGGCGTTGCCGCCGCTGCGCGTGAAGCGGACGACGTGGAAGCGCCCATCGCTGACGGCCGCCCCCCGCTCCTCCAGCGCGATGTCCTCGGTGCCCACGTTGAACAGGACCCCCACGGCCCCCTGAACCTGCGAGGGGAGCGGGGAGGGGGGGGCACAGGTGGGTACCTGTCCCACGGACCCCCACGCAGGGAGTGACCCCCAGCCCCCCTCCCCAGACCCCAATTTTAGTCCCTCTTGCAAAGTGGAGCCGCAGGAAATCGCCAAATCTGGCTTTTAACGGGACCCCACAGAGCCCCCCCTGTACCCCCAAACCCCCCACAGCCTCCTCAGGACCCCCCAGACCCCAATTTCTTCCCCTCCTGCGGAGCTTCAGGATGTCACCAAATGCAGCCTTTAGCGGGAAGCCCCGGAGCCCCCCAGAACGCCCCGGGACCCCCATTAAACCCCCCCACAGCCCAGTTCTGTCCCCTGTGGGAAGCGACCAAATCCAGCCTTGACCAGGAGACCCCAGAGACCCCCGGTGGTCCCAAATCCCCCTGGCCTCCCCTGGACCCCCCAAACCCGCCCCAACCCCTAATTCTGGCCGCTCTTTTATGATGTGGAGCTGCAGGAAACCCCCAAGTCCAGCCTCCATCAGGGACCCCCAGAGATCTCCTGAGGATCCCCCACACCCTCAGAGCCCCCTGGGACCCCCAGACCCCAATTTCTGCCCCCCCTTTACGTGGAGCTGCAGGAACTCCCTGAGTTCAGCCGTGCTCTCCAAGCACAGCAGCACTCCCAGACCCCCTAAACCTCTGAACCCCCAGACCCCCCTGTACCCCCAGCCCCTCCAGGACCCCAGACCCCAATTTCTGCCCCCCTTTACAACGTGGAGCTGCAGAAACTCCCTGAGCCCGGCCGCGCTCTCCAAGCACAGCAGCACCCCCAGACCCCCTAAACCTCTAAACCTCCAGCCCCCCCTATACCCCCAGACCCTCACAGCCCCTCCAGGACCCCAGACCCCCAATTTCTGTCTCCCCCCCTTACAATGTGGAGCTGCAGGAAGTCTCCGAGCCCGGCCGCGCTCTCCACGCGCAGCAGCACCGCGTCGCGCTGCCGGGTGCTGAAGCCCAGGGCCAGGCGGTCAGCGCGGGTGCTGGGCCGGTCATTGGGGGGCCACGTGTAGGTGATCAGGGCCCCCCCCTTGCCGAAAATGTACGTGGTGCCCGCTGGGGGGGAGAGAAAAACCGGGGGTCAGGGGGGCAGCTGGAGGGGGCCGGGGGCAGCTCAGGGTTTGGGGGTGTCAGGAGTTCTTGGGGGGAGGGCAGGATCCAGAATTTGAGGGGATCCCCCTGGGGGAGGAGCCCTGGGGGGGTTTGGGGAGACTCCGGCACCTGGGGGGGATCCAGGAGCTCAGGAGGGACCCCCGAGCTTGGGGGTGAGCTGGAATATGGGGGGGACCCCAGCGTTCATGGGGACCCCTGAATTTGGGGGGTTCCACGGCATCCAGGGGGACCCTGAGGAACAGGGAAGGCTCCAACACTTGGGGGAGGCCCTGGAATTTTTGGGGGGGGAACCTCTGAATTTAGGGGAGGGGCTGTGGGAACAGCAGGACACCCCAATATTTGGGGGTCCCTCTTGTCCCTCCCTCCCCATGGCCTTGCACGAGGGCTCGGTGTGAACAAACATGGCCACAAACACACCCAAACCAGCCAAAAACACCCAAAAAGCCCCAAAACCATCCCAAACACACCCTGAAACCACCCAAAGACACCCAAAAACACCCCAAAACTTCCAAAACCACCCAGAAACACCCCAAAAACACCCCAAAAACACCCCAAAAACACCAAACCGCCCCAGCCTGGCACACACGTGTGTGCGGGGACAGGGACATATGGACATGGACACACACGGACACATGGACATGGACACACGGACATGGACACACGGACACACGGACACATGGACATGGACACACGGACACACGGACACACAGGCACACGGACACATGGATATGGACACAAAGACACACAGACAGGGACACATGGACACATGGACACATGGACAGGGACACACGGACACATGGACACACGGACACATGGACACACAGACACATGGACACACAGATATGGACACACACGGACACACGGACACGGCACGGACACACGGGGGGGGCACAGACCCCACAGGGCCCCTCAAAACCCCACCCAGCCCCGGCGCAGGGGGAGGAGGAGGAGGAGGAGGAGGAGGAGGGGGAGGAAGGCTGTTCCAGGTTCCCAAGGCAGGGAGGAGGAGGAGGAGGAGGAGGAGGAGGAGGTGACAGAGGAGGAGGAGGAGGAGGAGGGGGAGGAAGGCCAGGCTGAAGTACCCGCGAGCAGGTGGGGAGGAGGAGGAGGGTGAGAAGCAGAAGGAGGAGAAGGAGGAAGAGGAGGAGGAGAAGGAGGAGGAAGGCTGGCTGGAGTTCCCAGAGGGAGGAGGAGGGAGGGGGTTGGGTGAGCAGGAGGAGGAGGAAGAGGAAGAGGAGGAGGGGAGGATGAAGGCTCTCCCAGGTTCCCAAGGCAGTGAGGAGGAGGAGGAAGAGGAAAGAGGAGGAGGAGGAGGAGGAGGAAAGAGGAGGAGGAAGAGGAAAGAGGAGGAGGAGGAAGAGGAGGAGGAGGGTTTTGGGGTCCCCAGGAGGAGAAGGAAGAGGAGGCTGAGGGGGAGGAAGGCTGGTCTGGGGCTCCTCAGTAAAAGGAGGAGGAGGAAGGGTGAGGAGGAGGAGGAAGAGGAAGAGGAGGAGGAGGTGAAGGAGAAGGAGGAGGAAGAGGGGGAGGAAGGCCATCTGTGCCCCTGTCATCGTGAAGAGGAGGTTGAGGGAGCCTGAGGCTGAGGAAGATGATGATGATGATGATGATGATGATGATGATGATGATGATGATGATGATGATGATGATGAGGGTTTTGGGGAGAAGGAGGAGGAGGGGGAAGGTGGATGAGGAGGGTGATGAAGGCTCACTGAGGTGGCTGTGGGTGAGGAAGGGCCATGAGGAGGAGGATGAAGATGATGACATTGAGGGTGATGAAGGCTCATCTTGGTGCCCATGGGTGAGGAAGGGCTCGCGGTTGATGGCGATGGGGAGGATGAAGATGAAGATGAGGATGAGGAGGATGACAGTGATGCAGGTGATGATGAAGGCTCACCATGGCGCACGTTGATGGCAATGAGGAGGATGAAAAGGATGAGGATGAGGATGGTGAAAATGAGAATTATGAGGATGATGAGGAAGATGGATGAGGATGAGGATGAGGATGAGGATGAGGATGAGGATGAGGATGAGGATGAAGATGAGGATGAGGATGAGGAAGGCTCACTGTGGTGCCCATGGGTGAGGAAGGGCGCACAGTTGATGGCGATGGGGAGGATGAGGATGATGAAGATGAGGATCATGAGGACGAGGAGGATGAGGATGAGGAAGGTGAGGATGAGGAAGAGGATGAGGAAGACGATGATGATGAGGAGGAGGATGAGGAAGGCTCACCATGGTGCCCGCGGGTGAGGAAGGGCACGCGGTTGATGGCGATGGGGAGGATGAGGAGGATGAGGATGAGGAAGGTGAGGATGATGATGAGGATGAAGATGATGATGAGGATGATGAGGAAGGCTCACCATGGTGCCCGCGGGTGAGGAAGGGCACGCGGTTGATGGCGATGGGGAGGATGAGGAGGATGAGGATGAGGAAGGTGAGGATGATGATGAGGATGAAGATGATGATGAGGATGATGAGGAAGGCTCACCGTGGTGCCCGCGGGTGAGGAAGGGCGCGCGGTTGATGGCGATGGGGAGGATGAGGAGGGTGAGGATGAGGAGGATGAGGATGATGATGATGAGGATGAGGAAGGCTCACCGTGGTGCCTGCGGGTGAGGAAGGGCGCGTGGTTGATGGCGATGGGGAGGATGAGGAAGGTGAGGATGATGATGAGGATGATGATGATGAGGAGGATGAAGGTGATGATGAGGATGATGAAGGTGATGATGATGAGGATGAGGAAGGCTCACCGTGGTGCCCGCGGGTGAGGAAGGGCGCGCGGTTGATGGCGATGGGGAGGATGAGGAAGGTGAGGATGAGGAGGATGAGGATGATGATGAGGATGATGAAGGTGATGATGATGAGGATGAGGAAGGCTCACCGTGGTGCCCGCGGGTGAGGAAGGGCGCGCGGTTGATGGCGATGGGGAGGATGAGGAAGGTGAGGATGAGGATGATGATGATGAGGAGGATGAAGGTGATGATGATGATGATGAAGGTGATGATGATGAGGATGAGGAAGGCTCACCGTGGTGCCCGCGGGTGAGGAAGGGCGCGCGGTTGATGGCGATGGGGGCCGTGCCGTGGCGCCCGTGGAAATGGTGCACGTGGTGGGTGGTCGAGAGGCTGGAGGAGACGCGGGCGGGGCGGGCGGGGGGCACCAGCACCCCCAGCACCCCCAGCACCCCCAGCGCCCCCAGCGCCAGCACCCCCAGCGCCCCGGGGCCCCCCCGGCCCCCCATCGGCCCCTCAGCGACCCCCCCCCATCCGGCAGCGCCGGGGGGACCCCAGCGAGGGGGACCCCAAATGGGGGGGAGGAGCCCCCAAAATGGAGATGGAGGGAGGGGGGAGAGATGGGGCAGCCCCCGGATTTGGGGGGGTGAAAGGAGAGGGGGGGAACCCCCAAAAAGGGGGGATGGAAAGAGGAGGAAGCCCCCAGATAGGGGGTGAGGGTGAGGAGGGAGAGGGGACCCCCGAAATGGATGGAGGAGGGGATGGGGGAGTCCCCAAATGAGGGGGGGGAGCCCCCAAATTAAGGGGGCAGTCCCCAAATGAGGGGGTGGAGGTGGGGGGAAGGGGGAAGCCCCAAAATAGGGCGGTGAAAGGAATGGGGGAGACCCCAAATGAGGGGAGAGGGGTGAAGGGAGAGGGTCAGACCCCCCAAATGGGGTCTAGGAGGGATTGAGCCCCAAAATGGGGGGGGAGGAAGTGGGGAGCTCCCAAATTGGGGGGTGGGAGTAGGAGAGGGGGAGCCCCCGGTTAAAGAAGGGGGTGACAGCACGGGGGGGCCCCCAAAATGTGGGGCTGGTGGTGGAGGGAGGGGGGCGTCCCCAAAAGGGGGGAGGGAGGAGGGTGAGACCCCAAAATGGGGGGTGAAGGGAGAGGGGGAGCCCCCAAAGGGGGGTGGGGGGGATTCAGAGCCCCAAAAGGGGGGTCAGGGAAGGACTGAGCCCCGAAATGGGGGGGAGGTGGTGAAGGGAGGGGGTTGTGCCCCAAAATGAGGCCCCGGGGGAGTTGTTGAACCCTAAAATGGGCTTTGAGGGGGGGGTTGTGCCCCAAAAGACGATCTAGGGGGGTGCTGAACCCCGAAATGGGGCTGGGGGGGATCACGAGCCCAAAATTGGGATGGGGGGGGCTTCAAATCAGCACAAAAATGGGGAGGGGGGGCAGTCCCAGTTCAACCCAACCTGAAGTCGGGGAAACCCCAAATCCCCCCAAACCTGGGCCCTGGGTCACCCCACAGGGGCCGGGGGGGTCCCCGAATCCCCCCCCCGTGAGGCTCAACGAGCCCAAAATCCACCCACGGGGCCGGGGAGGGGCCCCAGATCACCCCGAAAATGGGGCTGGGGGAGGCCCTGAGAAACCCCAAATCCCCCCCTAAATAGGGTGGGGGGGGCAATCCCCCCTCAAATGGGGCTGGGGGAGGCAAATCCCCTAAAATAGGACCGGGGGGGGGGGGCGATCACCCCAAGAGGGGCTGGGGGGAGCTGAATCCCCCTAAAATGAGGTCGGGGAGGGGGGGGGAACGCGAATCCCCCCAAATGGGGCTGGGGGGGGGGTGGGGGGATCGCCCCAAATCTCCCCCTAAATCAGGGCTGGGGGGGCCCAAATGCCCCCAAAAAATGGGGCTGGGGGGGAGTGGGGGGGGCGCGTTTCCCCCCCTTAAAAAAGCGGCGGCGCCCCCAAAGGGCCCCGGGGGTCCCGACCCCCCCTGGGCTGCGGGGCCGGGGGGTCCCGAGCGCCCCCCCCGCGGGGGGTCTGGATCCCCCCCCCGGGGCTCAGCGCATGCGGGGGGGGGGGCGCGGGGGGGCCCCGGGGCGGGGGGGGGCCAGGGCGGGGGGGGCGCGGGGGGCGCTCAGAGGGGGTCGAGCATGGTCCGGGGGGGGGGGGTTCGGGGGTGGGGGGAGATGTGGGGCAGGGGCTGAAGGGGGGGCTGGGGGGGATGCGGGATGTGGGGCCGGGAGCGGGGCCGGGGGGGGGTCCGGGGGGGGTTGGGGGATGTGGGGCAGGAGCGATGTGGGGCTGGCAAATGGGGCGGGGGGCGATGCGGGATGGGGGGGTGGGGGCGATGTGGGGCTGGGGAAGGGCGGGGGGAGGGGGGACGATGCGGGAGGGGGGGGGAGATGGAGCGGGCGGGGGGTGGGGGGCGATGTGGGGCGATGTGGGGCGGGGATGGGCGGTGTGGGGCGGAGGCCGGGGGCTGCGGGAGGATGAGGATGAGGATGGGGATGAGGATGGGGATGAGGATGAGGATGGCGATGGGGATGAAGCGGGGGCTGTGCCGGGGGGGCTCTGGCCTGGGCGGCGGCGGCGGCGGCGCGGTGGGGCCGGAGGCTCGGTGGGGCCGGCGGGGCCGTGGGGCGGCGGGGCCGTGGGGCGGTGGGCGCGGGCGGCCGTGGGGCGGCGGCGGCGGCGGCTGCTGCAGCGGGAGGGGCGGGGGCGGGGGAGGGGCGGGGGGAGGGGCCGGGGGGGGGAGGGGCCACGCGCGACCCACGAGGGGGAACCCACGGACCCCCCCCGGCGGGGGGAGGGGCGGCCCCACCGAGCCCCCCCCCACCCCGAGCACCCACGGAGCCGCTCGGGGGTCGCGGCCGCCCCACGGCCGCCCCATAGGGACCCACAGATCCCCCCCCGAGACCCGCGGGGACCCCCACGGGCACGGCCGGGGGTCGCCGCAGCCCCACAGCGGCCCCACAGAGCCCCCCCCCCCCCCTCGCCGTGACCCACAGAGCCCCACAGGGACCCACCGCCGTGTGCCCGCGCCCCACGGATGCTCGGGGACAGCGCGGGCGGCCCCACGGCGACACGCGGGGGGAGGTGAGCCCCACGGAGCCCCACGGCAGCCCCACGGAGCCCCACGGCAATCCCACGGCAGCCCCACGGCGCCCCACGATGTCTCACGGTGCCCCACGGAGCCCCACGGTGCTCCACAGTGTCACACGGTGTCACACGGGTGCCCCACGGAGCCCCACGGCGGTGGCAGCGCCCCACAGCAGTGTCCCCACACCCTGCCCTGCCCCACGGAGCGGCCCCAAACCTCCCCACGTGTCCCCACTCAGGTGTGGGGCAGAGGCCGGCGCTGTCCGGGACTCACCTGGAGGGGGGGGGTGGGGACAGGGGACATGGGGGGGACACCGGGGGGACACCCAGACATGGGGGGGACATGGGGGGGACATGGACCCCCCCCGTGAGGGACACAGGTGTCACCTGCCCCTCCTTAGGGGACACCGAGCCCTCGTGCAGGGGACACCTGGGGCGAGGGACACGGGGGACACAGAGGGGACACAGAGGGGACACAGGAGGTGACACACAGAGGATACAGGTGACACAGGAGGTGACACACAGGTGACACAGGTGACACCCACGCTGTCACCTGCCCTCGCTCAGTGGGGACACAGAGCACGTGTCAAGGGACATTTGTCCCGTGTGGGGACACCCGGCCGGTGCCGGTGCCACGCGTGTCCCCCGGGAGGGCCGAGGGCCACCCGCCCCCCCCCCCCGTCAGGGGCTCCCCGTGCGGCTCAGGGGCTCCTCCCGCTGTGGGGTGCCCCCCACCCCGGGACCCCTGAGCCCCCCAAATCCCCCCGAGCCCCCCACTCAAACTGGGCACGGCCGCCCCCCTGAGCCCCCTGAGCCTTCCCGAGACCCTCGAGCCCCCCAAATCTCCTCGTGCCCCTCACTCCAACTGGGCACAGCCGCCCCCCTGAGCTTTCTGGAGCCTTCCTGAGACCCCCAAATACCCCCGAGCCCCCCACTCAAACTGGGCACAACCACCCCTGAAGCCCCCCGAGACCCCCCGAGCCCCCCGGGCCCCCCGAGCCCCCCGAGCCCCCCACTCACGCTCGGCACAGCCGGGCCCCCGATCCCCCCGATCCCCCCGATCCCCCCGAGCCCCCCCGATCCCCCCGAGCCCCCCACTCACGCTCGGCACAGCCGGCCCCCCCGAAGGCCGTCATGCTGCAGTCGCAGGTGAAGCCGTCCCACTGCTGCAGGCAAACCCCCCCGTGGGCACACGAGTCCTCGGCGCACGTTGTGCTGGGGCCTGGGGGGGCACCGGGCTCGTGGGGACCCCCCCGGGCACCCCCAGACCCGGCCCCGCCCGCGGGGGGGGCTCCCCGTGGGGTTTTTGTGGCCCTAAATCCCCCCCACCCCGTGCCCCGAGCACCCCCAAATCCCCCCCGGACACCCCCTTGTGCCCCTCAACAGTTCTTGCACCCCCCCTGAGCCCCCTGCCCAACCCCCAAACCTTTGGAAAGCTCCGAGACACCCCCAAAAATGTCCCCCCAAACCCCAGACACCCCCGGACCCCTGTGACCCCCCATATCCCTGTACCCCCAGACCCCCCCGAACCCCCCCAATTCTCCCCATCCCAGCCCCTCCGCACCTCCCCCACATCCCAAAGCCCCCAGACCCCCCCGAACCCCCCCAATTCTCACCATCCCAGCCCCTCCGCACATCCCCCACATCCCAAAGCCCCCAGACCCCCACAGACCCCCCCGGACCCCCCCAATTCTCATCGTCGCAGCCCCTCTGCACCTCCCCCACATCCCAAAGCCCCCAGACCCCCCTGGGCCCCCCCGGACCCCCCCATTTCTCACCGTCGCAGCCCCTCCGCACGTCCCCCGTATGACCCGAAGCCCCCAGACCCCCGAGCCCCCCCGACCCCCCGGACCCCCCCATTTCTCACCGTCGCAGCCCCTCCGCACGTCCCCCACGCGTCTCAGCGCGTCCCCGAGCAGGTCGGGCAGGCGCCCGTTGAGGTCCAGCGAGGCCAAACAGCCCCGGAAGCCCCCCCGGGAGGCCACGAGCCGCGGGAGGCGGCCCAGGAGCCCCGGGCTGACCCCCCCGACGTACAGCTCACCTGGGGGGGGCACGGGGGGGTCACCTGGGGGGGCACTGACCACTCTGTCCGTACCCCAGAACAGCCCCGGGATGACCCCCCGAGCTGGTGGGGGTCACCCATGGGGGTCACCCTGAAGGGAGACCCCCCCACACCTCATATGTCATTGACCCCCCCTGGCTGATGTCCTGGGGGACACCTGGGGGACACTGGGGGACATTGGGGGGTCACTCATGGGGTGAGGGGGATGCCCTGCCATGGTGACCCCCAGCGTGGGTGATCCCCCTATGGCTGCCCCCTCCCATCCACCCCGGGACTGTCCCCACACCTGTGCCCTCCCCCAGGTGTCCCAAGTGTGTCCCAGGTGTGTCCCAGATGTGCCCCAGGTGTGTCCCAGGTGTGTCCCAGGTGCCCCAGGTGTCTCCAGATGTGTCCCAGGTGTCCCCAGGTGTGTCCCAGGTGTGTCCCAGGTGTATCCTGGGTTCCCCAGGTGTGCCCCAGGTGTGTGTGACATGTCCCAGGTACCCCAGGTGTATCCCAGATACCCCAGGTGTGCCCCCAGGTGTGCCCCAGGTGTATCCCAGGTGCCCCCAGGTGTGCCCTAGGTGTACCCCAGGTACCCCCAGGTGTATCCCAGGTACCCCAGGTGTGTCCCCAGGTGTGCCCCAGGTGCCCCCAGGTATGTGTGATGTGCCCCCAGGTGCCTCCAGGTACCTCAGGTGTGTCCCCAGGTGTATCCTAGGTGCCCCCAGGTGTATCCCAGGTACCCCAGGTGTGCCCCAGGTGTGTGTGACATGTCCCAGGTACCCCAGGTGTGCCCCCAGGTGTGTGTGATGTGCCCCCAGGTGCCCCCAGGTACCCCAGGTGTGTCCCCAGGTGTACCCCAGGTGCCCCCAGGTACCCCAGGTGTGTCCCCAGGTGTACCCCAGGTGCCCCCAGGTACCCCAGGTGTGTCCCCAGGTGTGTCGGGGTCTCACCCTTGAGCTGGAGCCCGCGGGCTCCCTGCCCGTGCTGGGTCACGGGTCTCCCGTCCACGCGCAGCCCGTGCAGGGCCCCCCCCTCCCTGGCCACGGCCACCTCGTGCCAGCGCCCGTCGTGCAGCGGCTGCTCCGAGTTGCCCTTCATGAGCGAGGGGCCCTCGCCCAGGTCGAACACGTAGTGGATGTACCTGCAAAGGGGGCGTGGCCTCGTGGGGCGTGGCCTGGGGGAGGGGGGGACTCACCTGGGGAAGGGACAAAGGGACCCCCCCACCCCCACCCCTTACAGGGCGTGTGACCGGGATGGGGGCGTGGCCACAGCTGGGTGTGGTCGTTGTGGGCGTGGCCTGAGCCAGGAGGAGGAGGAGCTTGCACCGAGGAGGAGGAGCCTAAGGCTGGGTGGGCACCATGGGCTGGGAGGTCCCTGAGGGGGTGCCAAGGTCCCCAGGGGGGTTTCAGGGTCCCCAGGACCTCCCTGGTGTCCCCAGAAGCTTCTGGAGGTCCCCAGGTGGTTCCCGAGGTCCCCAGGACTTCCCAGGTGCTCTCTGACATCCCCAGGAGGTCCCCAAAGCCCCCAGGACCCCCCCAACACATCCCAGGCATTCTCCGAGCTCCCCAGGTGCTCCCCAAGATCCCCAAGGACCCCCACAGGTGTCCTCAAGATCTCTGAAGATCCCTGAGCTCCCCAGCAGGGCCGTGGTGCCCCCCAAGATCTCCGAGGTCCCCAGGACGTCCCCACGTCCCCCCGACGTCCCCCTCACCCCTTGACCAGCTCGACCACCAGGAAGTCGGAGCCGCTGCCGCCGTTGAAGAGGATGAGGCCGTCGGGCGCCGTGGTCTTGAACTGGAAGAAGAGGTGGAAGGAGGCGAAGGCCTGGAGCGTGGCCAGCGCCACGTAGGAGCCGCGGCCCCCGAAGGCCACCGGGTCGGCCACGATGGCGCGGCGGCCGAAGCGGGCGTTGAGCTCGCAGGAGCTGATGTCGCCGTCGCGGCACAGGTCCAGGTAGGGCAGCCCGTTGAACACCAGCCCGCTCAGGTGGCCCAGGAAGTTGGACGGGACCACGGCCAGGAAGCGCCGCTCGGTGACGATGCCGGTCTCGATGTTGTGGAACTCCAGGCGGGTGTGAGAGCCCGACAGCTGTCCTGGGGGGTGGGGGGGGACACGGGGGTGTCACCGGGAGCCCGAGGATGGCTGAGGGCCACCTCGCCATGGTCCTGCTCAGCCGGGGTCTCCTGGACCTCCAGGCCGTGTGCTGTGTCCTCAGGGGCCTGGTCACCTCGTCCCTGTGCACCCATGTCCCCAGGACCTTCATCTGTGTCCCCAGGACCTTCATCTTTGTCCCCAGGACCTTCATCCCTGTCCCCATGAACCTTCATCTGTGTCCCCAGGACCTTCATCTGTGTCCCATGGACCTTCATCCCTGTCCCCATGGACCTTCATCCCTGTCCCCATGGGCCTTCATCCCTGTCCCCATGGACCTGTGTCCCCATGGACCTTCATCCGTGTCCCATGGACCTTCATCCCTGTCCCCAGGACCTTCATCTGTGTCCCCAGGTCCTTCATCCCTGTCCCCAGGACTTTCATTCCTGTCCCCATGGACCTTCATCTGTGTCCCCAGGACCTTCATCCATGTCCCATGGTCCTGGTCACCTGGTCATCCTTGTGCACCGATGTCCCCTGGACCTTCATCCCTGTCCCCATGGACCTTCACCCCTGTCCCCAGGGCCTCCATCCGTGTCCCCAAGGACCTACAGCCCCACTGGCCACGTCCCCACAGAGCTGAGCCCCCCCGTGACCCCAAGAGCCGAAGGTCCCCCCGTCCCGTCCCCGCGGTGTCACCTTCGACGGTGACGTTGTCCACGGCGAGCTGGAGGCTGCGCCCGCGCCGGGCCACCCGCACCGAGTGCCACTCGTTGTCATCCAGCCGCTGCCCCGCGAACAGCGTCTCGGGACCCTTGCCTGGGGGCAGCGGGGACAGCGGGGACACCGGTGACACCGGGGACAGCAGGGACATTGGGGACACCGGGGACACCGGGGACACCGGGGACATTGGGGACACCAGGGACAGTGGGGACACCAGTGACACCGGGGACAGTGGGGACACCGGGGACATTGGGGACTCCGGGGACACCGGAGACACTGGGGACACCAGTGACACCAGGGACAGAGGGGACATTGGGGACACCGGGGACACCTGGGACACCGGGGACATTGGGGACACCAGCGACAGTGGGGACACTGGTGACACCGGGGACAGTGGGGACACCGGGGACATTGGGAACACCAGTGACACCAGGGACAGAGGGGACATTGGGGACACCGGAGACACTGGGGACACCGGGGACATTGGGGACAGCAGGGACACTGGGGACATTGGGGACACCAGGGACAGTGGGGACACCGGTGACACCGGGGACACTGGGGACTCCAGGGACACCGGGGACATTGGGGACAGCAGGGACACTGGGGACATTGGGGACTCCGGGGACACCAGGGACATCAGGGACACTGGTGACACTGGGGACACCGGGGACACCTCTGCATTGACGGATACTGGGACAGCAGGTGACACTGGGGACACCAGAGGGACACCAGGGACAATGAGATGCTGGTGACACCAGGTGACACAGGGGGACAGCACTGTGCTGGGACACTGTGCCACCAGTACAGGTGACACCGTAGCAGCTGGTGACACTGGGTGACATTTGGGTCTGGTGGCACTGGGTGACACTGGGAACAGTGACACTGGGTGACACTGGGCACGGTGGCACTGGGTGACACTGGCAACAGTGACACTGGGTGACACTGGGCATGGTGACACTGGGTGACACTGGGACCGGTGGCACTGGGTGACACCAGATGTTCCCAGCCAGGTGACAACACCCACAGCTGGGAACAGCCCAGGAGAGACCCCGGGGACACCGCCCAGGTGTGAACCCCTAAAGCCGCCTGTGCAGCCCAAACACACCCGGGGGGGGGGTCCCAGGCACTTGGGGGGGGTCAGGAGGGGTTTGGGGGTCCCTGTGGAGGCTTTGGGGTGTCCCAGGGGGATCCAGAGGCTCTGGGAGTGTCCCCTGAGGATGTCCCCAGCTGCTTTTGGGTGTGTCCCAAGGGGGGGGTTGGGGGAGGTTTTGGGGGTGTTCACGGGGGGTTTTGGGGGCCGAGTGTCCCGGGGGTGTCCCGGGGGTGGTTGGGGTGTCCCGGGGGTGTCCCGGGGTGGGGGTGGCACTTACTGGGGTGACAGCCCACGCGGACACAGTCTGGGGAGAGAAGACACGGGTCAGGCCCTTCGCAGCCGCCGCCAGCGAGCGCCCCGGGGACGGGGGGGGCGGCCGGGGGGGCGAGGTGCCAGAGAGGGGGAACTGGGAGAGACTGGGAGAGACTGGGAGAGACTGGGATGGAACTGGGATGGAACTGGGATGGACTGGGAGGGACTGGGATGGGATTGGGATGGAACTGGGAGGGACTGGGAGAGACTGGGATGGAACTGGGATGGGATTGGGATGGAACTGGGATGGAAC